>JAPQWS010000033.1:16907500-17236882 GCA_028651295.1 Catharanthus roseus
ACGTCTTGAGTCGATGCAAAAGATGCAGGAATCCATGACGCTGTATATGCATCACTCTTCACCTACGATCGCAACTCCAACATAATAAAGGCATTTGTGAAGCTTGGTGTCCTTCAACCAACACACTTTTGACAATGGCCGGCGAGGTGTCCATCTCATTGTGGGATTTGAACGAAATTGGAGGCTTGCCCATACTTGGTCACCATTACGATGAAGTCATTTCTCTTGCTGCAGAACTTATCGGAGTGGATCTCAAAGGCAAGAAGTATCTCCCGAAAAGTTACGGGCGTTTGTTCCACGCATTTCCACTTGATCAATAAGGGCAATAGCACAAACTTGGGAGTCACCAACAATCAATGGATCACTTTCTGGCAGGGACGGACCTACGGGAATTTTTTTTTTTTTAAAGAAAATTTATATTTTTTACATTTAAGCCCCCCCAAAAATTTTTTTTCAGTTTAGCCCCCCCAAAATGTAGGGACTGATTTATTTAAAAAAAAAAACCCTCGGCTGTTCCAGCAAAAACAACAAAATCAATTTCATTTTTTTCTTCTTCTCTCTCCCCGATCTCCTCCCGCACCGGCGCACAGCAGCAGCCCCCCCCCCGGCCGCTCCGCTCCCCTCCCCTCCCCCTCTCTTTGCGTGCGACAGACAGACAGCTCACGCTCACCTCACAGAACAGAAACCCTCCCTCCTCTTCTCTTCCTCCTCCTCCTTGTCGGACTCCGAGCTCGGCTCTGCGGTTGTTGACGAGTCGCAGCAGCGAAGGCGCCAACAGCAGCAAGCAACAACCGCGGCAGCGGGAAGAAGAAACAGCAGAAGCAGAGCAGTCTCTCATCTCAGCAGCAGCAGTGTGAAGCTAGCTAAACATCTTGAACAAAAAAAAGTAAGTTTTCAGAAACATTTTTATTTCTATGATTTTTTATTTTGAGTGCTAAAATTTTTTTTTTGGTAAATAGATTTTTGAGTGCTAAAATTTTTATGTTGTTATTTTATAATGAAAGTTTCTAGGGTTTTTTTGGTAAAAATATGATTATTATGTAATTTATAGACTAATTAATTATTATGTTATACATGAAATGTGTAGAATTGTGAATCTAAAATAGTTGAGTATTATATAGGATTTTACTATGGAGAAATATATTGGAAAATGGAAGAAGGGTCCTAAACCGGTTGAAGAAAAATCAGCTAATAAAGGAAATGTTAATATTGAACATCGTGGGAAAAAGCCTCGGGTAGGGGTAGAGTTTTTGGATTTTGAAATTATTGGTGATCCAGGATTGCGTAAACCAATTGATAGTTATCCTTATGAAATTAGAGATGAATTAAGGAGACGTTATGTGGCTAAAGGGCCAACTCAACCATGTGATCATAAATTTTCGCAAACTGATTTTGGTGAAATTAGAAGATCGTTTCAGAAGCTATGGTTTAAAGATTTTACTTGGTTAGAGTACAGTATACATAAAGATGCAGCATTTTGTTTCTGTTGTTATTTGTTTGCTAAAGGTCAAAATCACAAACATGGTGATGATATATTTACAGGAGTTGGTTTTAAAAAATTGGAAACGTACGAAAAGAAAAAATTTAGAAACCATGAAGGTGCTCCAAATAGTCCTCACTCTGGTGCTATAATTCAGTTGTTGGGTTTCAAAAATTAAAGACATAATGTGGAATACGTTTTAGCGAAACAAAGTAGTCAAACTGAGATTGACTACCGTGCACTGACCGATCATCGTTGTAAAAGTTATTCGATTTTTATTAAGTCAGGGTTTAGCTTTCCGTGGAAATGATGAGTCGATAAATTCAATCCGACGAGGTAATTTTCTTGAATTAACAAAATGGTATTGTGAGGAATCAGAAGAAGTAAATAAGGTCATGAACTTGAATGCTCCCGGAAATAATCAGTTGACTTCTCCTAAAATTCAAAAAGAAATTGTTAATGCTTGTGCAACAGAAGTGAGGCAAGCTATTATCAATGAGATTGGTGACAAGTTTTTTTCTCTTTTGGTTGATGAGGCTCGAGATAGCTCTGTGAATGAGCAATTGTCTATAGTTTTGAGATTTGTTAATGATAATGGAGAAGTGGTCGAGCGTTTTCTTGGAGAAAGTGGAGAAAGTGCTACAGGAAAGGTAAAAAATCAGGAAACAAGTTTAGCTCGGCCAGGTGACACTCGTTGGGGCTCTCACTTCAAAACAATAACTCGGATTTTGCATATGTGGGATGCAGTGACACATGTGCTTGAAACTATATATGAAGACGCTGATGAGGTCAATAGTTGAGGCATTGCTCGAGGTTTGATTGATAAAATGTGGCAGTTTGAATTTTTATTCATTGCTCAATTAATGGTAAATGTATTGGCAAAAACAAATACATTGTCAATGTGCTTGTAACAAAGGACTCAAAACATAGTCACTGCTGTCCGGATGATTAAGACAATAAAGGAAGATTTGAAGAAGTACATAAATGATGATGATGATTGTTGGGAGGAGTTATTGGGTGTTGTTACTGCATTTTGTGTCAAACATGATATTTTCGTGCCGAACATGCAAGATCCTTTACCAGGCCGAGCTAGATTATACAGGAGTGTGGATGGGCAACCAAAGACTTACTACCATTTTTTTCGTCGAGACATCTTTTTTGAGGTAATTAATTTCATTATTTTTTTAACTTATTACCTAATACTCAATTATTTGTAATATTATAAATTATTAACTGTTCTTTTCTCTATTTAATGTTAGGTACTTGATTTTATAGTCAAAGAAATGGATGATCGTTTTACGGAGTCAACTTCAGAGCTACTTATTTGCATATCATGCCTTGATCCCAGAGATTCCTTTGTGCATTTTGATCGGGGTCGATTATCTCGTCTATCCGAGTTCTATTCGGATGATTTTTCTATCTCTCGATAAGTTTGACCTTAAAGCACAACTTGATACATATATCTCTTACATGAGATCAAGTGATGGGGCAAACTTTCTCCGGCCTTACCGACATTGGAGATCTCGCAAAGAAGATGGTTGAGACGAATATTCACAAGTTTTTTACTTTAGTTTATCGACTAATTGAGTTGGCTTTAGTCTTGCCTGTTGCTTCAGCGATCGTTGAAAGATCGTTTTCTGCTATGAGAACGATTAAGAATGATTTACGCAATAGGATGGGAGATGAGTTTCTCAACGACAGTTTGGTTTGCTATGTGGAGCAAGAGATTTTTAAGAGTATTGAAAATGAAGACATCTTGCAGCGGTTTCAAAATATGCAAACTCGAAGAATAAAATTGCCATCTTAATCATTTCATTCACATGTAAAACTCTATTTTAAATCATTTTTCAGTAGTCATTTCTTTTTCATTCTTTGCATTGGGATGAATGTTATTTGTTTTTATATTAATCTTCTAATGTTCTAAATAAATTGCAGGTCATATTGGATTTCGTCTTCTGATCGTGTTTATCTCATCTGTTATCTCAAGATTCTGATCAAGATTCTCAACTTTGATAGAGGTATTTATCCCCTGAGTGATGGGTAATCATTCCTCGTGAGTGATGGGTGATCACTCCTCATTGGTAATAGGCGATTACCTATTCTTTTGTTTTATTATATGTAAATTTAGAATTTGTAATGTTTATCCCGTGAGTGATGGGTGATCACTCCTCATTGGTAATGGGCGATTACCTATTCTTTTGTTATATTATATGTAAATTTAGAATTTGTAATGTTTATCCCGTGAGTGATGGGTGATCATTCCTCATTGGTAATGGGTGATTACCTATTCTTTTGCTATATTATATGTAAATTTGGAATTGTTTGAGTGTCTTTTGTACATGGAATGCATCATTTTATAGACGAAATTCTGGCAAAATGTTTTTTCCCTCCAGCCCCCCCAATCATATTGTTCTGGTTCCGTCCTTGCTTTCTGGTTCAAGAAAGCTGCAAAGTATGAAGCGCTTCTTCAAAGGGAAGAGCAAAGAGAACACCCCAAATTTATTGACAATCTTTGCGGCGTCATTCCACCCCCCTGAACCCCCTGAAGTATGGATGGCGGAAAACAAGACCTTGTTCTCCAAGCTAAATATTCAAGATCCCATCCTCAAAATAGAGACAATTCCTTGTTGCTTTTCTCTCATGTTGACTTTTGTCTTTGTTTTGCCCAAGGAAGGTGTGTCCCTTATCCGCCCTAACACTTTTAAGATGGCGAGTTTTATGGCCTTTTGCGAGCAAATTAACTTGGTGGTCCTAGTCTTAACCACTATCTATAGAGGGTTAAATCGCCTCTCCAACTTCGTTTATCCTAGCAAAGAGAATCTTGTCTTCCCAACTTACTACTTGCATGAATGGTTGGCCCATTACTTCAGAACTCACTTTGACACCACTCACTTTTACTCCAAAAATGATTGCCTACTATGGTTAATGTAGTGCAAGGTGCTTAAATAAAGAAGATGCTCACAAGCAAATTCACAGAGATGAAGTTATAGTTTGGTATGCCACTACACTTACCAAGGATAAAGCTCACAACTTTGTTTATGATGGGAAAGATATCGTAGTAAAGCAAGGATAATTTTTTAGTCTTCGCTTGTGTTATCTTTCGCTAAGGGAAAAAACCACTTCATTATCGAACCTTACAACCCTCATTGATTTAGCCATCAATTCGGATTTCTTCAACATACTCCTAGGTATTTGAGGTTCATTATCCATAAAGCTTCTTTAGAAGATAGTTTACGCTTTGGTTGAAATGCACCCTTTGCCGCACAATGTCTAAGGTCACCTTTTCCGCTAGACCTTATAGTGTGAAGAAGTATTATACTCAAGGTCCAAGTCTTGGTAGAGTCAAGTTCATGGAAGTTATCTTGAAGACAACATTGTAGCACTTACTTCCGTTCGGAGTACTCCAAAAGTTGATGAGCGCTTTTTCCACCTTAAGAGAAAGTCCCAAAGAATGATGAAACTCTTCAATGATTAATCGATAGAGGAGTGCCTTTGGAAGATGAAAGCAACTCCTCTTCGAGTCGAACCTTAACCAATGTTGGATGTCTATCTTCTTCAAAAGTGTGCGAACCATTGCGGCTAGAGAGGACAATTCTAGTATTCAAGATCAATGTTGGAAACGTGTCATAGTTGAAACTACAGCTTCTAGCCAATCATCTGGAAAAGACCAAGTCTTGAAAAATATAGTAAGGATTATTGATAAACCTATATTTTATAATCAATTCCATATATTTTTCCCTTATGTTTGGTAAAAAAATATATTTATTATTATTTGTTAGATTTAAATTGGTTTTAAAATCTTAAATTATTTAATTTAACTTTATTATATAATTTTTGGAGTCCTGGGACTAAAATAGCTTGATTTTAATTATTCTTTTTTTGTATAAATATTTGGACTTAATTACATTTTTTTATTTAATATTATTTTTGCAGAAAATTGAAGAAGGAACAAGTGCAATCAAATAAGGAGTTAATTAAATATAAAACAATTAAGGGAGTCAGGCAAAAGAGATTCGATGAAAAGGAAAAATAGAAAAAGGAAAAACCAAAGTCTACATGCAATTGGGGTTGACTGAATTCAATTGAAATTCCTTTTTCAATTGATATTAGAAGATCGAAGACACGTGGCATCAATTAATATAAGCATTTGTTTCCAATTAACAATTGGAATCCAATTCCAATTTAGTTACCATTGAAGAGATATGATATATTAAACCTATAAATAGGTAGAAGACTTCTTTTTCTTATTCGGGGATCCACGGCCGCAAGGCCTTTTTGATGTTCAGCGAACAACAGAGGCTCAACCTCTGTTTCTTCATTGACACTAGCCAAACGTTTTTGGAGAATTTGCAAGGGAAAGAAGGAGCTTTTTTTAGGAGGCTTGTACTCTAATTTTTTACTCTTTTTTCTTTTTATTTTTTTAATGTTCTTAATGGGTTTTATGGCCGTAATTTTATTTATACAAGCTAATTTTATAGTTCATTAGGGTTTGTAAAGACTTGATTTGAACAATGTTTTAGTTTATAATTTTTTTTTTATTTATTGTGCTCTTTATTCCCTTATCCCTTGTTGTAGAAACTAATTACAAAAACTATTTACTATTACAAGCCAAAAACAGAGGGAAAATAACAGCGGAAGAAACAAAAAAAATTATACAGCCTTTTTGCTCACGTCAAACAAAAAGAATAAAACTCCAGAACTGCAAAATAATAACGATTAATAGTAAAATAAAGGTAAAGAAATTAGAAGAAAAACTTACTACCGCCACAAACAATGGCCACCGGCGGGAGCAGTGACGAGCCGAGTGAGAGATAAGACGCCGAGCAGCTTTTGTGAGGGATGAGTCGTGTCAAGGCGTCGCCGGTGAGTGGAGGAGTGATCGGACCCTCAAATCTGGACCTCAATCGAAAACCACCACCAGTGCACTCTCTCTCTCTCTCTCTCTCTCTCTCTCTCTCTCTCTCTCTCTCTCTCTCGGCTCTCTCTTAAACATACACAGAAAAAGGATCAAACAAAGATCTAGGAAAGCCAATGGTCGCAGGAAGTCGACGGGCAGAGGAGAGCAGCGGCTGAAACTGCAAAAAAGAAGAGAAGGAAAAGTCGGGAAAAACCAACAGTCGAAAAGAGAGAAGAATGAATCCCAAGAGAAGAAAGAAAAACGACTGCGCCAGAAACGAGGGGGAGAGAGAGGGATTAAATGTGGAGACACCAATGAGAAGCCCAGGTGGCCAGGCCCGGGTCTGACCCGGTATTTCTTGACCCAGTCAAAGGGCACCTCTTCTTCAGCTGAGGTCTAATTTCACCATAGGGAAAAATGGGCTGGAAAATGAAAATATTGGGAAGACTTTAAGGCCCAAAAAGGCCTACAATCTCCACCTCGAACAATATTTTCTAACCGTTGTTTGAACTTACTGTGAATCAAACTACATCCACGTGAAGGAACTCCCTGCAAAACATAAACTTATCAGTGTTTACAATTTTAGTACCAAAGTCTGCAAGATTATTATCAGTACTAATCTTTTCAATTAAACCACTAGAAACCTTTTTTCTAATAAAATGGTATTTGACATCTATATGTTTGGTTCGTTCATGATACACCGGATTTTTACATAAATGTAAACAACTTTGATTGTCAATATAAATAATAGATTTTGAATGTAAAACGTGTAATTCATTCAATAACCCTTGAAGCCAGATGGCTTCTTTGATCGCTTCTGTTGCGGCGATATACTCAGCCTCAGTAGTTGACAAGGCAACTATTGGCTGTAGTTAGGATTTCCACAAGATGCAATTACCCGCTAGGGTAAAGAAGTAGGATGAGGTAGATTTCCTACCATCCTTATCACCTACAAAATCCGAATCAACAAATCCAATTAATTCAAAATCAGACCAAATGTGATAATGTAAACCCCGATCTAAAGTTCCGTTAAGATAACGCAATAGCCACTTGAGAGCAGCCCAATGATCTCTTCTAGGATTAGACATGAATCTGTTGAGAAGACTTATAGAAAAAGCAATGTCAAGACGAGTAGATATCATTGAGTATATAACCATTCTGAAAGGAATATTAGCCATATCTCTTTTCTCACTTTCGGTTTTAGGACATGTTTTGTCAGAAAGTTTGAAGTGGCTTGCTAGAGGAGTTATAACAGGTTTACACAGGAGCATTGAAAATTTGTATACAATTTTTTGAAGGAAAGACTTTTGAGACAGAAACAGGGAACGATCAGATCTATCTCTCAAAATACTCATCCCAAGAATTTTGGATGCAATACCCAAATCCTACATATCGAAGATTTCAACAAGGATTTCAGATCATCAATTTTAGTTTTATGTCTACAAGCAATTAGTATATCATCCACATAAAGCAATAAATAGATAGCAGAATCAATATTAGAACCAAGAAAAATAAAGATAACTATCATAGTTGCTTTTAGAAAAACCAATTTTCAACATAAAAGAGTCAAACCTCTTGTACCATTGCCTGGATGATTGTTTAAGTCCATATAAGGACTTTTTCAAAAGACACGCTATGTGTTCTTTACCTTTAACCTCAAAACCTGGTGGTTGACGTATATATATGGTTTCTTCAAGATCACCATGTAAGAAAGCGGTTTTAACATCAAGTTGTTCCAGATTTAGATCATAAAAAGCAACAACAGCAAGAATAATCCGGATCGTTTTGTATTTAACGACAGAAGAAAAAATTTCATTAAAAAGCAATGCCCTCAACTTGTGAAAAACCTTTTGTAACCAACCTGGCCTTGAATCTAGGAGATTCTTTAGAAGACTCAGGTTCTTTTATTTTAAAAATCCATTTGCAATCAACTAACTTTTATTTTGAGGGTTTTGGAACAAGAATCCAAGTTTTATTTTTGTTTAAAGATGTCACTTCCTCATTCATAGCACGGAACCATAAAACACGATTAGGACTTTTCAAAATCGCAGAAAAATATAATAGTTCTTTTTCTTCCACATAAGATGCAACAGCAAATGCATATGAAACAATGTAGGAGTAACCATACCGAGGATGTTCCTTAGGTACCCTACGGACTCTATCCCTTGCAAGTTGGTAATCTCTAAGGGCTTGAGCTTGAGCCTCAGAATGTTCTGCCTCCTCATCAGAACCTTCTAAAATAAGATCAGGGGTTTCAGGAATACTAGAAGGAACAAGTGTGCTACTGGATTGAGTAGGAATCACTGGATTGGTTTCAGGTTCTAAGGGTGATTCTAAAGAAGGTTCAGAAACGACCTCCACCTCCACAGGAATACTACTAGGAGTGGGAACACTCGGTAGATTATCGGAGATGAGTTTATCCTTAAGATAAGGCATTTCTAGCGCATTGAAGATAACATCCCTACTGATAACAACCCTCACCCCCGGTTCACCCTTTAACCACACTCTATATCCCTTCACCCTACTAGGATATCCTATGAACACTCCCTTTCTAGACCTTGGATCTAGTTTTCCCTCCTTCTGATGTGCAAAGGCCGCACACCCAAAAAATCTCAAGTTGGAAAGATTAGGAGGTTTATCACACCATAGTTCTATAGAAGTCCTAAAGTTTATGGTTGTAGATGGGGATCTATTGATGAGGTATACAGCTGTACTAACAGCTTCCCCCAAAAAAGGTTTTGGAACACCAAAAGAAACAAGAAGGCATCTAACTTTGTCTATAATGGTACGGTTCATCCTTTAGGCAACTCCATTTTGATGTGGGTTATGTCTAACCCTTTCTATGGTGTAGAATGTCATGCCATGCACACAAATCAGAAAACTTACAGTTACAAATTTCAAGACCGTTATCGGTCCTGATAGTTTTTAGTTTATTTCTAGAATGATTTTCGGCAAAACGTTTCCATTCACAAAACTTTTCAAAAGTTTGATCTTTGGTTTTTAAAAGAAAAACCCAAACATGCATTGAAAAATCATCAATAATAGACAAGAAATAAACATTACCACCATAAGTTGGAACCTTTTTTAGGTCCCCACAGATCACAATGCACATAATCAAGTATTGCAGAAGACTTGTGAGTGCAGGTTGAAAATTTGATTTTGTGTTGTTTTCCCAAAACACAGTGGTCACAAAAATCCAAGGAATCAATTTGGTCACCACACAAAAGATTTTGTTTTTGTAAATAATAAAGTCCCTTTTCACTAATGTGGCCGATTCTCCGATGCCACAACATAGTTTTTTCAAGAACAATTTTTGAAATTAATGCAGCGGAGTTACAAACCGTTTTACCAAGAAAAATGTATAAAGTTTCTCTTTTAAAACCTTTCAGCATGACTAGGTTTCCTTTACAAACACGTAAAATACCGTTTTTAGATTTAAAAGAAAAACCCAAAGAGTCTAAATGACTAAGAGAGATAAGATTCCGACGTAGGTCGGGCACGTATCTCACCTCAGTGAGTTTCCTAGTCACACCAGCATGCATTTTGATGAAAACATGACCAATACCTTTAATATCACAAGCTTGATTATTTCCCATAAAAACCTTTCCTTGACTTAATGGTTTGAAATCAGAAAACCAGTGTTTGTCAAGTGTCATATGAAAAGAACAACCAGATTCGAGAACCCAATGATCAACAACTTCAGAACATGAAGGAGAAAGAGACACACACAAAACCTCTGAAAATATAGAATTACCATCTGAATCAAAATCATGAGTTTTATTACTCTCTTTACCATGTTTACATTGTTTTTCATCTTTAATCATTTAAAACACTTGTTTTTCATATGGCCCTCTTTGCCACAATAAAAATATTTTACTTTATTTTTCTCTCGTTATTCGGATCGCCCTTTACTTTGACAACGGTGACTAGAAGGTTCCCTCCGGTCAACTCTTCCTCGCACAAAAAGATTTTCGCCTTGAGATTTATTTTCTTTTTGTAAATCCAAATCCTTAGATTTCAAAGTATTTTTAACATCGGAAAGAGATAAACCATCTCTGCCATATTTAATAGCAGATTTAATATCGTTAAAAGATTCCGGTAAGGCATTTAATAAAATGACTACAATATTTTCATCAGAGATATTTTCTCCAACGTTTTGAAGTTCCAAAAAATTTTTTTAAATCATCCATATTTTCTGAAAGTGTTTTTGACCCGCTCTTTTTAAAACCGAAAAGCTGCTCTTTTAAATAAATTTTATTTGAAAGTGATTTTTCCAAATATAGTTTTTCCAATTTAGTCCGAATTTTAAAAGCTTTGTCTTTTTCATCAATTTCTCGTAAAACATTATCAGTTAAATACAAGATGAGACAGTTGTGAGCATCACCTAGTTTTTCTGAAAGAATTTCACCCTTCCAAGATTCTGGATACTCTTCAGGGCTACAAATAGCGGATGCAATTTTATTTTGTACCAAAACTGCTTTCATTTTCCTCCGCCACATTACAAAGTCAGATTTGCCATCAAACTTATCAGTTTCAATTTTTGGAACTGACATGTTTCAAAGGCAAATAAGTGTAATTAAATAACTAAGAAAAATGAAAAATTTAAAAAAAAAAGTTTTGAAAGAAAAGAATAAAACTGCCCAGTATTTTAGAAAAAATGAAAATACAGTTTCAAGAAAAACGGCGTTGCTTTGTTTTAGTTTGCTTGATTTGTTCTATGTGTGTTTTTTTTTAAAAAACGACTCAACAACGTAACAAAAACCAAGAAACAACTGATATAACTGAAATAATGAGAGTCACAGCAGCAACAAAAACTGCCTTACCACCAATCAGAAAAAGACAAAATAGAGGAAATAATAATAATAAAATTTTGAAAATCAGAAAAATGCGCTAAGACACAGATAGTTGAAATCTCACGGATTCAAGCCAGGCTTGGGTTTTGTAATTTTTGAAAAAAAACAAAAAAACCAGAACAGGAAGAACACCAGCAGCAAAACAGTAACAGGAGCAAAACCAAAAATAATAATAGTAAACAGTACAACTAAATAGAAACATAATTCAGCAAGAAGAGTAGTAATAGTAATCGGCGGCAAGCCAAGCAACAAAAAGACGAAATGGTGGTACGCCGGAAACAGAACAGATAACTGGCAGCAAGCCAGAAACACCAAAAACAGCAGCAGTAATCGACGGCAAGCCGAAAGAAGAAATAAAACATAAACAGTAAAAACTAACTGAAATAAAAGGAGAATGAAAGAGAAACTTCTATGGCTAGATTTGAGGAACTCAACAGTTCCCTCAGATCTGGTATCGTCAATGGTTGCTGGCGCCGATGAGCCGAACCGTGGCTCTGATACCACTTGTTGTAGAAACTAATTACTATTACATAAGATATTTACTATTACAAGCCAAAAACAGAGGAAAAATAACAGCGGAAGAAACAAGAAAAATTATACAGCCTTCTTTGCTCATGACAAACAAAAAGAATAAAACTCCAGAGCTGCAAAATAATAAACTATTAATAGTAAAATAAAGGTAAAGAAATTGGAAGAAAAACTTACCACCGCCGCGAACAATGACTGCCGGCGGGAGCAGTGACGAGCCAAGTGAGAGATAAGACGCCGAGCAGCGACTGTTAGGGATAAGCCGCGTCGAGGCGTCACTGGTGAGTGGAGGAGTGATCGGACCCTCAGATCTAGACCTCAATCAAAAACTGTCACTGGTGCACTCTCTCTCTCTCTCTCTCTCTCTCTCTCTCTATATATATATATATATTTCGGCTCTCTCTCAAAGATACACAAAAAAATGATCAAACAAAGATCCAAGAAAGCCGATGGGCGGAGGAGAGCAGCGGCTGAAACCGCAGAGAAGAGGAAAAGTCGGTAAAAATCAACAGTCGAAAAGAGAGAAGAATGAATCCCAAGAGAAGAAAGAAAAACGACTGCGCCAGAAACGAGGGAGAGAGAGAGAGGGAATAAATGGGGAGACACCAACGGGCAGCCCGGTGGCCAGGCTCGGGTCTGACTCGGTCTTTCTTGACCTAGTCAAAGCGCACCTCTTTCCAGTTGAGGTCCAATTCCATCATAGGGAAAAATGGGCTAGAAAATAAAAATATTGGGAAGACTTCAAGGTCCAAAAAGGCCTACATCCCTAAATCATTAATTATTGTTATGTTATTCTTAATGCTTGTGTAGACTTGATCACTTTATGCATGATTTCATAATTAATTGCAAAGAACTGATAGGCGAAGTAATTAGTTAGGAGTTAAGTAACAATAACTCGTAGTAAAACTGACTAGAGATAGAATCGGTTTCTATTGAGCGGTTTCTAAAAGTAAGTTGTTTCGATGACTGAACTTAGAGACTTTCAAAAATCGGTAATACAATTTTAATTAATTGAATTCATATAGAGTATGATTTTCGTTAATTAGAGTTAGGGATTTACGCCAAGAGCTTGGGTAAACCTAAATAAGGAAATTTTATCATTAATGAATTTAGGTCTAATTTAAGGGAATATGTCAAATTAAAAAGGGAAATTTAGATTAATCATTGGAATAACAAGTTAGATCAAAGTCATATTCAATGCCCTTTTCATAATTTTCTTAGTTTAAATTCTTAGATAATTTTCCTAACTTAATTTAGTCTTTAAAATATTTTGCTTAATCATAATTTATTTAGGTCTAAATTGGGATAATTAATCACTTTGGTACTTAATTATAATCTCTAAGTGATCGACACTTGACTCAACTAAGTAGTCAACTGGACATTGTTAACTTATTAGGATTTTGTGCATCAATTACTACACATTTTCTTGTCTTTTTTTTTTTTTTTATCCCTTTCTTTCTCAAGGAGATGATGACATTCTTGTTGACATTGAAGCTCTTTCTCAAGACTCTACATGTAATTCAAATATAGAGATAAAGGATCAACATGAAAAAGGTTCTTCTTGTAAGTCAAACTTAGTTGCCACAGTAAACAAGTTGCGTCGTGAAAATTCCCTAGCGATTTCCATTTTCGAGAGAGAGTCTTTCTTGTTCAACTTTCAAAAGAAGTGTGTAATGGACATGTGGCAAGAGCTCCTTCGAAAGATCAAGAAACTTCCACTTGAACAAGTTTCTTCACTCAAGGGCGACATCATTTATGTTCTTGAAAAGATTTCCAAAAGCAACACCATTGAAAAATCTCTTGATGTCTTTTTTTAACAAGGCACACGAGTTCGATGACATGCAATCTTCAAGTTCGGAGAATATGGTGATAGAGGCACATGTAAAATTACTTTCATCAACTAATGAGCGCTCAAGTGCTTCGAAAAGCCAATTTAACAATCTTTGAAAACAAATTGATGCACGCAAAGTCAGTCTCAATAAGATTGATTATAAGATACAATCTTTGAAAAGAAGTTGAAGTGTTTGGAAAAATAAAAGGGTGCTACACACTTTTTGATCTTTTGAAGGAGCTCTTGCCACAAGTTCATTACACACTTCTTTGGAAAGTTAAACAAGAAGACTCTCTCCCAAAGGTGGAAATCGCGGGAGTATTTTCACAAGACAACTTGTTTTTTATGACGACCAAGTCTGACTTACAGGAAGAGGCTACTTCATGTTGAATCCCTTTCGCAATATTTGAATTGCAGGCAGAGTCGCGAGAAAGAGCTTCAATGTCTATAAGAATAGCATCATCATACTCTCCCTGAGAAAGAAAAGGGTATAAAAATTATTAACAAAATAAATAAATAAAAAGAAGATCAGAAAATGTGTAGTAATCCTTACTACATTTTTCAAGACTTGTTCTTTTTCAGATGATTGGCTAGGAGCTATGGTTTCAACTCTCATACATTTCCTACATTTATCTGGGCTATTAGAAATGTGCTCTCTAGCCTGCAATGCTTCGTGTTTGTTTTGAAAAAGATGGACCTCCAACGTTGGTTAAAGTTCGACTCGAAGAAGAATTGCTTTCATCTTCCAAAGGCACTCCTCTGTCATTTGATCCTTGAAGAGGCTCTTCATTCTCGGGGACTTTTCTCTTAAGGTGAGAAGAACATTCATCACCTTTTGGAGCATTCCAAATGGAAGTGTGCTATAATATTATCTTCAAGATAGCTTCCAACTTCCATGAACTTGGCTCTACTGAGACTTGAACTCTTGTATAATACTTCTTCACACTATAAGATCTTGTAGGAAAGGTGACCTTAGACATCATGTGGTGAAGAGTGTATTTTACCCACAAATTTAAACCATCTTCCAAAGAAGCTTCATGGATCATGGACCTCAAATACCCAGAAGTATGTTGAAGAAATCCGAATTGGCGGCTAAAGTAGTGAGAGTTGTAAGGCTCAATGATGAAGTGATTTTTTTCCCTCAACGAAAGGTAACACGAGCAAAAGCTCAACTAGTATCATTGCTTTACCACGATATCATTCCTATCATCAACAAAGTTGTGAGCTTTATCCTTGGTAAGTGTAGTGGGGCCAAACCACAACTTCACCTCTATAATTCGCTAGTGAGCATCTTCAGCATTGAAGCACCTCGCACTACCTTCACTAAAGTACGCCTTCATCTTTCGACCCTTAAGGCCTTGAGGGGCGTCAAAGTGAGTTCTGAAGTAATGGGCCAACCATTTATACAAGTAGTGAGTTGGAAAGACAGGATTCACTTTGCTAAGATGCACAGAGTTGAAGAGGTGATTTAACCCTCTGTAGATGTTGGTTAAGACTGGGACCGCCAAGTTAATTTACTTGCCAAAGGCCATCAAGCTCTCCATTTTAAAAGTGCTAGGGCGAAAAAGGGTCAAACCTTCCTTGGGCAAAACAAAGACACGCAGCAAGGAATGTCTCCATTTTGAGGATGGGATCTTGAATGTTTAGATTGGAGAACAAGGACTCGTTTTCCATCGTCCATAATTTATGAGGTGGAATGATGCTACAAGGATTTTTAGTAAATTTGGTTTCATCGTTCTTCCTTTGAGGAGGCACTTCATACTTCGCAGCTTTCTTGAACCAGAAAGTGAACCATTGATTAATGGTAACTCCCGAGTTTGTATCGTTCCCCTTCTTGATCAAGTGGTGTGTGTGGAACAAATGCCCGCAACTTTTCGGGGCATACTTCTCGCCTTCGAATTCTACTCTGGTAAAGTTCAGCGGCAAGAGGAACGACTTCATCGTAATGGTGGCCAAGTATGGGCAAGCTTCCAATTTCGTTCAAATCCCACTATGAGATAGACACCTTGTCATTTGTTGTCAAATGTGTGTTTGTGGAAGGACACCAAACTTCAAAAAATCCCTTCATTATGTTGAAGTTGCGGTCGTAGGTGAAGAGCAATACAAACACGGTGTCATAGATTCCCATATCTTTCAAACGTTCGCATCGACTCAAGACATCTTCTGTCCACTCCCAATACTTCTCTATGTAGCGAAAATCTCCAGGGAACTCAAGGGTTGAACTCCATTGAACCTTGCTATTGATCATTCTGCAGCCAAGTGAAGGGAGTTAGTTGAAGGAATTCAGAGAATGATGAGTTGAGTTGAGGAGGATCAAGCTTTTTGTGATTGCGAACTTTTGAACTTGACGAGAATTAACCAATCCTTCATGGGATAAGTTGTAGTTGTTTTTTTGAAAGAGGCCTAGTTGCTAGAAATTACTCTATAAGACATCAAGATTGTATGGCTACTTTCATTAGGTCATTGGTATTATCACAAATGACTAGCACATCTTGGCCATGTGAAGACTTGGAGTCTATGAAGTGCACCGTGGATGATTTTAAAAAAGAAAAGGTTTAGAACAAAAAAAATTAAATAAATAAAAAAGTGAGTTAATGGCATGCAAAAGAGAAAGTTTTGAACATGTTCAATATAAAATAATAATAATAATCATTTGTGTGAATTTTGCCACCTAAAAAAAATTGTGAGTTTGGGTGCGTGAAAGTGTTGACCAAGCTATAAAAAAAACAAAATCATGCAAAATTGTGTTTACATGCATGCCCGGTATATACATGATGATATACTCCAATTATAAAAGGAATTGATCAAACCAAACTTTGCAAAGAAAGAAGCACTCTTGCTCGATGATAGAAATTTCTGAAGACTTATTGGATTGCAATAAAGGAGGAAGCACTCTTGGTCAGGAATGAGAATTCTTGAAAACTCATTGAATTGTGATAAAAAAAAATGGTGGAATGAGTCCTCTATATATACAAGTTTGGAGGTAGAAATTAGCAATTTTCGAATTCTATAAAGGTTCAAGTCTCCAAAAACATCCTATGAAGAAATTAGCAACTTCCAAATTCTACAAATCCTCAAGTCTCCAAAAGGGTCTTATGAAGAAATTAGTAATTTCCAAATCCTACAAGATTCTACCTTCAAATCCTTGAATGTCAAAGTCATATAGTATGAGAAGGATTCAACTTTCTTAATTTTTAGAGATTTCAATCTCCCATTTTAGAGATTTCAATCTCCGTAATTTGATTGGGGATTCAAGACTCCAATTTGATTAAGGATGAATAAAAAAAAACCCAAAACCATATGAAGTCAGTTCGTGAAGATTATTTGGAAAATTTGATTGATCAAGAAAGCCAAAAAATTGCATCTAAGTACTTCAAATCTTGTCTTTAGAGTTTTAGCCTACAACTCTTATCCAAGTTTTGAAATGGAGGTATTTGTAGACAAATAAATTTTAATTTATTTATTTAATCAAATACTAAATAAAATAAATATTTTTTTTAGTTTTGGTTATTTAATTTAGATTAATAAAAAGATATTTTTTAGGCCATGAGGATTGGATCATCCGAGTTAGGCCTTTTAAATTGGGTTGGATTTGGAATTGTTTAATGATGCTCAAATCCACCTTAAATAAAGCCCAATAAATGTAAGATTTATGCTTTTGGGCCCCAAGTACATTAAGCCTAAAGTCATTTTAAATTAAATAATGAATTAAATCCAATTGGGCTTATCAAATAAAGAGTTAGATGGATCCATTCCAATGCGCCTTATTAAATAAAGAAGTGGGTCGACAATGATGAGTTGCTTGGTAGCCAAGCAACTTAATTCCCTAATCTTCGCTTATAAATAAGGGTCTTCCCCAAGATTAAGAGATCATTTAAAAGAATCATTCAGAAAAGCATTGGGAAGAAGTCATTCAGAAGACATTCAAGCTCAAGGAAGTGAAAAGCTCTCTTCAGAAACTCTCCAACAAAAGTCTTCCTCAAAGTTCAATTATTTCCTCACAGTGTTCCTTCACTTCTTCCTCCCAAAGATCGAAGAAAGCTGCAACAACTCTGTAATCCATCATTAATCCTCAAAGTCTGTTCGATTTGGGAAGAAGCTTCCAAGCCCTAAAGTCAACGCTTTGCCAAAGAGAAGAATCGGAGGATTCTCCTACAAACTAGAAATCCTCTAAAGATTTTGTAACCACTACCATATCATAAATCAAATCATGTATTTGCTATTTATCTTTTGCTCGATTTTTAGACTTAAGATTTTTCTTTATACAGTAACTTCCAAGAGTTTCCATATCTCATGATTGTTTCACACCAACTGACACAATTGTATTCAGTTCCATCTAACGCATAACATAAAATATACATGGCTTGAAAATTCAATGTCATTTTCTTGATTTCTTCATCATCATACTCCTTGTGTTTTTGGTAAATTTCTATCACCAAAAACTTTAGAAAGAATGTAAGGACTTTTTCAAAAATATTCCATAGATCATAATAAATAGAACATATATAAATACAAATACGATTTTTCTAAAAAGTATACTTTCAACCATTAAAAATTGGTCTATTTGTTAAAGACCTTTCTAAATACGCCAAGGCATTATTGTCTACCATAAAAATATTTTCCTCAAGATTTTTAAACAAAAAACATAAGACCTACTCCAATACCAATTGAAAGTGTAGGCCAACTTGGGCCTTTGTTCATACATTTTTTCTCTTTTTCTTTCCAGTCCATTTCTCTTTTTTTCCCTGTGATGAATTGTATTGAGCCTCACAATCTAATAAGATGAGTTTATTTTGTTGGTCTAAGATTTCGGGCGGGCCGGGCTGGTACACAACCCAATCTTCCCCCTGAGTCTTCTCAGGTGACTTGGTTGTTGCTCCTCTTTCTATTTGAAAGAGTCTTACAAGTATATGGCTTTTCTGTTGTTGAACGTTCCTTCCAGATGACCGTTCTATTGTTGAATAAGTTTGCCTTTAAACTCTACAAATACTCTCATCCTTTCCATTTCCTTTGAGAAAGAGAAATAGAACATGAGTGACTGACAAATGAGGTGATCAATTGTCTGTTTTGCCTTCTTCTTTTCTCTCTTTTGTTTCTTCTCTACCTTATTTTCTCTGTGAATTCTTCTGTTACTGCCGCCGCTAGTCGTTGTTCATAATTGACCGCGTGCTTGGATAGTTATTGAAGGAGAGAACCGAGAGTGAGAGATTAGATTGTTATGTATGAGGCTCATCCTTAATATGAGAGTTTGATCGATACCCTAAAAATACAGCAAAACCGGTCGTTAGGTTTTGCCCTTCCTCATCCGATTTCGTCGTCCGAATATCTTTGTTCTCCTTTCTACACAGAAATTGGTTGTCCGAGTTTTTTGTGTTGGCGCCCGATTTATGAGTCGGACGTTCGGTTATATATTCGGTCGTCCAATTTTGTCTTGTGGCACAAATTGAACGTTCGATTTTTGCCAGTCTCATCCTGTTTTAGTTTATTTATTTTGCAGGTATTTGCAGAAGTATAGGTAGTCCATTTCTTGGATACATTATTCATTTTGAAGGACCTTTCTTTAAAGAGTTGTTATCCGATTCCATCATCCGGTTTTGTAATAGATTAGTTTAGATATATATATTTATTCTTTCGCTGCTTGTAATAGTTCTTCTGTAGAGGTGCGATTTATGTAACAGAGCTTCGTCTTTTCCTAACAGAAAGAACTTAAGAGGGGTGATTTGGGTTCTATGACAAATTTTAAAAACTTTTAGCAAAACCTTTATTTTTTCTTTGAAAACTCTATCTTTCTAAAACTGATTAATACATAAAATAACACACCTTAATCAGAAAGATGAATAGTAATAATATAAAAAGCAATAAACAAATAAATAAACAAGAGTATGAAGAAATAGCAATACAACAATATATAGTAGTTTGACCCTACCAAATATCTACCTCCACCACATTGAGCTTTACCTTTGAATTTCACTACCTCACACTAACTCCTTTTTCAAATCAAGGACACTAGAGAAAATCAATCATACATAAATGGTTCATACAAATGGCTTTTCCACCTTAAACACTTTGACTCAGCCAAAAACACAAAGTTCATTTACAGATATTGAATTTTACGATCCTTACAACCTTGTATACTTAACAAGATACACAAAAAGAGAAGAGATTATCACACTGATGATTAGATTACAACTCAATATAGCACCACAATCTCTTTTCCATTTCACAAAATAAGCACTAATAGAGCTGAGAATTCGAATATAAATGGACTTGGAAAGCTTATGAGATGTTTGTACTTTATCTATGAATGGCATGCTTTCAAAATGGGTAACTATTATTTATAAAGGTTTCGAGCGGCTAGAAAATGGCTAGTTTGATTTGGCACTTGAATATGCCATTCACTATATGTTTTTATTGGTATAATTTGAAGATTGAGTATGAATTTCATGTTTAAACTGGCTAATTACACTCCTTTTCCTCTTCTTTGAATATAGGAATGATATTACACAAATTTGAAGCGAAAAGAATCAAGGAAAGAGTGATAGCATAGCTGAGAAAGAGCAAGCTTTTTAACCTTTATAATGATCTTAATTGAAGAAGTGTTCTTAAATATTATAGAAGAGATCCTGAAGTTTTTAAAGTTTCAAATTTTGTCTCAATTGGAGTTCATTTACTCATCCAAAGGGTAGTAAAAAAATTAGCAGTCTCACATATTCTAGCGTTGTTTGGTAAATTAAGTTATCTCTCAAAATTAATTAATTAAAAGTTTATTTAATTAAGTATGTTTAATAAGTAAAATTGTTCAGTACTTAATATTTAAGTGCGTTTGATAACAATTTTTCTAAATCACTTAATTTTTTAGATGTACTTAATTGTAGTTATAAATTTTAAGTGAAATTATTTTTTCTTTTAACTCTGAAATGTGAAATGTAAATATGTATATTATATGTCAAATTAATATACTTTTTTTTGCATATAATTACTAATTGTTGATTAAGTCAGCATTCATAATTAAAATTAAGTTATATTTAATATTCAAAATTTAAATAATTCACACTCCAAATTTCAAATTCAATTTTATTAAACAAACGGTTTAATTAAATCCTTAAATCTTCATAGCGTTGTGACTTTAGATCATTGTAAAGATTCTTCTTCCGATCTAAAACTCCTATCATGTAAAGATAAAACCAATTAAGGCATATGAATGTTTATAATACTCAAAACATGAATTGACATTTTTAGGACTTACAAATACTTAACTAATTAATTTTAAAAGATAATAATTTATTTTAACGAACAAGGCCTAAGTTTTAGACGAATTCATGAAAATATCATGTTATATTTATTGATTACCCCAAAAAATGCCATCATTTTAGTTTTTTTTTTTTCTGAAGCACCTCACCGGAAAAAATTGAGGGGTAAATTCAAATTAGCCTTAAATTAGAAGGAGATAACCAAACTTGATCCTTGACAAAGCCGGGGCCCCGGTGGCAGGAAAACAGGAACCTTTTTCCCAGACACTATAATTGTCTTCACATCCGACCAATCCATACATTTCATTGTTCTCTTTCCTTTTCCCTTTGCCTTCTTCACTGCGAGCTCGAACTCACCAAATTCAAACCACTTCACTCGCAATACTGCAAAACCTAAAGCCTCTTCGAGGGCTATGAGCTGAGTAGAAGGGACTCATGAGGTAGGAGGAAGATTTGGGAATTTTTTTTCTTTGAATTGATAGGTCAGAGTTTGTTTGGGAAGATAAGAGATCATTACTAGATTAATTGTCACTATGGACGACTATACCAGAGAAATGATGGACCTCAAGACCCTCGTCACTCGAACCCTTGAAAAGAAAGGTGTTCTCGCTAAGATCCGAGTATGACATCTTCACCAGTTTCGTTCTTTCAATTTTATTTTTGTTTTGTAAATTTTCGAGAAATAAAATTCAGGTTACGAATTTTGAATTTTTTTATGTTTGAGCCCGGATGTTGATATTTATGGTTGTTTATTTATTTGTGATGCGTGCATTTTTCTCTGTAATGTGGCCCAAATGCATGGCAGATCGGGGGTATTTATCATCGGGAAAAGAATTAAATTTTTTATTCTATTTACTTTGGGGGTTTTCCTTTTTTGGCTGTGGGAGGGATGTTTACGGCAAAATGGGTTTGCAGCTTTGAAATTGGAAGCACTGGCATTAGGAAGTTATGACTATTTTCCTTTTTTCTTTTTTTTTTTCCTTTTTAATTATTGGGCTGGCCGTGGACACATTACCTAGGAAAGTGAACAACGAAAGGGAAATGTGCATTAACTAAGAGGTATTGCGTTTAAAAGTTGAATCTTCATGTGATTATGAAATTGGGTTTTGGTTTTTCCCTGATGGTGTTATTTCCCTCCAATTTTCTTCGTTTATTTTCTTTTGTTGGTTATAAAGACCAGTGGTGTCAGCTGTGGTTAGTCTACAATATAGACTTTAGTGTATCTGCTATTATTTGTCTGCTCTATTCATGTTCTGTACTATGATTTTTAAGGGTACATGGGACATGGGATGAAAAACCAGAGAAGAATTATATTCAATTGAACTTCTAGAATGGTTTGTTGGCTGAAGCACTTTAATTTGACTTGTGAGAACTAAATAATGGATGTTGTGGTGCCTTTTCCAATACTAATTTATCTGTCTTTGTTCTCCTTCTGAATGAAGAAGAGAACATTTACTCACATATCCTTGATGTGTTTCATATGACATGTCAGGCTGAACTAAGAGCAAGTGTTTTTGAGGCTATTGAAGAGGAAGATACAGCAATTGAAAAGGAAGAAGGTTTACCGCCAGCACTTTTAGGCAGCTGCAATGATCGTGCAAAACAACTCCATAATTCTCCTTCAGGTTCGTACTTGATCCTTGCAAGTTTAAATTGTGAACATGAGTCTTCAGTGGACTAGAAATTAATGCAATATATTGTTTTTACCTATTTTGACCCATATGCAGGAAGACTACTAACTGCCCTCATATGTGAATATTTGGATTGGGCTTCACTAAACCACACATTAAAAGTTTACTTGCCGGAGTGTAATTTGGTACTCTTTACTTTACTGTCTTCATCTTGCTATTTTGATTTAACTTCAGCTGCTTGTTTCATGTTCCAGGAGATTCACTCTTAAAACTTTTTAATTGCAGCAAAAGGATGCTTGGAAATCTGAGTTGAAAGAATTCAGTTCCAAGAACGGTTATGACCTAAACAGGAATGGAGATAGTGGACCTTTGCTTTTAGATGTTCTTGAAGGATTCTTAAAATATGAGGTCTGATATACTTTTACTCGTTGGACTTTTCTTTTGGTTGCTCTCATCTGTTATTGTATGCAAATATCCCTTTTGGCTACTTAATTTCTCATTGTCATAGAGTTATTAAGATCTTTTACTCATACATTTTGTGTAAATCATTTCAATCTGTCCCCTGCTAAAGCATTCCATATATTTAGCTAAAGTGGATAACAAGCAGAACGCTTTTTCCCTCTTCTAAATGTTGTACAAATTTAAACAGCTTGCTAATATGGCCTGTTAGATAGAACTCATGTAACTCATATCCTTCCGATTATTATGCACGACAAGATATCTTTTTACTTCTTGCCTCTTTATTTTGCTAATGCTTGTAAAATTTGAATCTTTATATCGTTTTTTAGGAAAATAATTTGATTGGTAATGCAATAATAAAATGTATTTTTGCTGAAAAATTGTCTTGTTACAGGATGCTTTCATATTTTCTCCTAGTTATTCTTGAAGTTTATCTTTCTTGTACTTCTAAGAAAATAATCAAATTTCCCAAGTTGGTTATCGTTATAATATTAGAACAACAATATGTATTTTTTGGACATGTTGCTGTAAGAAACGATAATATTTAGGTTTATGGTAGTCCTAGATTTATTCAAATCTCCTTGTTTTCTAAATTAATCCCATGAACCCTTTCCTGCCGAATTGAACTTTAGGATTTCCATGGAGTTTTCACTTGGACATAGATTTGAACGTGTTTGGTGTAAATATTCTTCCTCCCATTTGTCAAACCTATTTGACTTTGCAAGATGTCGACCATTTGGAACTTGGAAGTTGGCATGATTAAGCGTAATTGATAAGTTTCTTTGTCTGGAGGTATTTTGCTTTCAGATAAGTTGGTTGCACACAGCTCTTCTAGTATATGGAGACTGGGATTTTGGAAGATCATGATGCTCTAGATAAGTTAATAAGGTTGTACTATAAGATGAACTCCCAAAACTGCCATGATTAGGTTGGAAGTTTGACAGGTTTGACTCTGAACCAGCTCAACAACCTTCCAAAGATAATTTGTACCTGAAAAGTGCTGTTGAAGGTGTTGTGATCATGCACTGATTTCTTAGTTTAGAGATGTTGCATAAGGTCTTTAAATGGATGTCGTCTGGATAAAATGTTTTCGAAATTTACTTTTATTGAACAAAATATCATTTGTACTAGTAAATACATGTTCTTAGTAAATATTTCTTGCAAGACATGAGCAGGATGTGAAGACATAATGCAGTTTGAGAATGGAATACATGTTCTTAAATCAGAAATCTGATGTTCATGTGAACGACATGAGTTTTGCTTGAGTTAGGTCTGAGACATTTGGAAGATGCTTATGAAAAGCCAAAACAATAGGTTGAAGTGTTTTTTCCCTAGATAGCATGTGCATTACGTGTGCCATTGTTTTGAGGAATTATTTTCGTGATGCAAACACAGATGCAGTGAGAAAGTGAAGACAATTTCTTTGGTCTAGATCATGAGATTGGACTGATGCAGAAACTTAGATTTTTAATTTATACTCCCTCCGTTTCAATTTATTTGTTGCCTAGACATACTTTTTTTGTTTCAAAATATCCGCCACTTTAATAAATCAAGAGAGTATTAAATGAAAGTTTTCCACATATACACTTATTTAGTGTTATCGGGGTGATACAATAATAAATGCTTGGACACAATTCAAATAAAACTCATATTCCTAAGTAAGGATAATTTAGTCTATTTAACTTCAAATTAAGACAATCTAATCATTTTCTTAATACTTGTCATGTTTGAAGGTAACAGATAATATGAAATGGAGGGAGTATCATATAACATTTATGCTATGAACTTCTTCCATCCGAGTACTTAGATGTGTGTTTGTTCTGCAAAATAGATTCTATATATATTGTAAATGTATTAATCAAACCCTTGAGGTGATGAATTGCCGTATGTGTAATATTGTCTGGATAACTTATTCATTTCAAATAATATTAGTTACAAACTATCCAGATTTTAGATCTATAAAGAGAATTCAAAGGATAGAAAATAATTGTAAAATAGTGGTGGATGATTATGATAAGTTTTTTAGATTTATTAAATGGAATAGCCCAAATCTCCTTGTACCTCATTTACTTAACAGTGTTCTGAGTGACTGGACATTTACGTGAGAGTTGAAAATATGATATAGCATGACAAAAGCCTAGAACATGTTGACTAGTGAACAATTCATGTTAAGTCTAGAGATATGGAACAGTATGTGATGCCTAAAATAGCTTATGATGGTACTATATATGGTTATAAGCTTCCTTATTTGGAAAGTATCGAACATTTGTGACATCCCAAAATGGCAAGGAGGTTAAAAAGTTAAATAAAACAGGAGTAACACTTATAAGTTGTGTGTATCTATTTTAAGTGAAACTCCATTCATTGATTGATATCTGGTTTGCCAAAATATGGGTGTAGTTCAACTTATCATAAACAGATTTTCTGGCATAATCTGTTTCTTCTATTTAATCTTGAAGATGAAAACTTGATTGATGTAAACTGGTAAGCCTGAGTGCCTTGAAAATTTAAACCTTTTCTGGTTGTTTCATGATTATCAATATGATCTCTTGTAGTTTGTATGAATGTTGTAAAATCATGTTTTCCATGTGCGCTTTACTTCAGATTGAATTGATAGCTTTTCAAACAGATCTGATGCATCTTCTTACAGAATTTGTCCCAAGCAAGGGCTACAGGTAGAAGATTAACCAACCCGGACACAGAGCCTGTTTCAAACGTGGAATCTAGGAATAGCAGGAGACCATCTTCCTCATCTGTTGCTGGGGGCTTGCCCCCACTCGGAAGGTTCATGACTTGTATCTCATTATTCTTCCCCATCTCTTTTTATTGTTGCATTGATAACTTAATTCCTTGAGATGCTTCTTGCAGGCCACTTCAAGCCTCACAGGCATCTGGTGAGTAGCAAAACCCATATTTTAGATCAAAGAGCTGAATCGAGATCGTTCAGTGCATTTTCTCTAACATATTTGAGATTTTAGATAGAAGAGCTGGATCATCCATGTCTGGCTACAGGAAAGATGATTATAACTGGAGATATGATGGCGATGAGCTGCCAGAAGATGTAGTACGTGCTTCAGCTGCCTTAGAAAATCTTCAGTTGGACAGGAAAGCTCGTAATTTAACTTCGTCCTGGCGGTGAGTGTTATTTTCTCAGTTGAAATTTAATATTTTTTAACTTTTCTTTGTGTAAGAGTATATTAACACAGAGAAACTGCATACATTGTGGTGGATACTTGAGAAACAAATTGATTTTATTTTGTAGTCGGATGAATTTTGTTATGCCTAACATGGGTAAGCCTACACTTAGAAAGATGCTTTCATGGGGAGGGGAGAAATTACTCTTTGTTAGGTCATAGGACTTGAAACAGAATTGACGTCACCTCTTCTTAAGGAGACTGAAAATGGGAAACCATTGAAATGGCTGCTTGTCTGGGTCATTGAGATTTCCACAACAGATACACCTTTTTATACTTGTGCTTTACTCTCTCAACTTATTTCTCTGGTGTTCATTGATTGGGTTGCTGCTTGTCTGTTTTGCTACAACTTCTGAAGTAGAGTTATTTAGAGAAAATAGCCAAGTATGTCATTGAAGTATTTACGTTTAGCTAGTCATGTTCCAAATCTTTTTTAAGACATTTTACCCCTAAACTATATATGGGGTGTTGTTATGTCCTTGACCCTAAGAATGCAACCATTTTGGCTGGATAATTGACACGTGCATCTGCTCCAAAAATAAGTAAATGGGTAATTCTGCCTATCATCAGTATGACATGCGCCAAGCACATGTCAATACTCGGCAAAATAGCCAGATTCTTGAGGTCAAGGCATAAACGGCCCGCCATAAATAGTTTAGGGGGTAATATGTGTCTTACAAAAGATTTAGAGCATGATTGGCTACATATAAATGGTTTAAAGGCATTTTTTTGTTAATGTCTCAATTATTTAAGTAAGATATGTTTAAAGGAGAATTGGTTTTATGCTTTTGAATCATAATGATTTGGACATGAATGCACTTCTGAGTTTTAGCATGATTTGATGGATATGATACTTTTTTAATAACAATGGTTTAACCGACTACCAAAAACACTTATACACATGCCCATCGTGTTTATCGTAGATTCCAAGGTTAAAAAAGCTTCCCCATAAAAAAGAAATGCAACTGTTGCATGAAAATGGCCGAATGGCTTGGGAAGTTGGGAGTAACCGTGGCTCTCATCTATTCGATAATGCATGTTTTCTGTCAAAATGAAATTTAAACCATCATAACTAACAAGAATTTGACTGATAAAAGTATCCTAAGTGCTGATCTGAATTCGATTCGTGGAATCTGATGCAGGCATGCCGGGGATGGAATATCGGAGGATGATGGTAGGAGTGACCAGATATAGCTGCGAGCATTTCGATTTTAATCGGCTCAGATTTCATTCTTCATCTTATGCCATGGAATAGTGATGATGTATTATGATTAACATATATGTTTGTGTATTGCCTCGAGTTATTTGGATGAGAGCTTTTCTATTGTGTGAAAATCCTTTCTTAATATTTTTTACTGCCTTCTTATTTCTTATCTTTTATATAGTATTTTCTTGCTGTTTTCTTTAACATTTTCCCCCCAAAGAAGAAAAAGGGCTGTTTTTCGGGCAGTCTGTTGGAGTCTTTATGGCGAAGGATTTTGACAGGCTATTTTCCCTATTACTCCGAGGTAAGAGTATTAATTATAGAGCTTTATGTGGCTTAATCAATGGCAGTCGTCGTGGCTGGTATTACTATCTATCACTTGTCTGCAAAAGTTGTGGTCAAATCTGTAGCAGCATTCAGTGTACCTGCTAACATGTCTATTGTCTCCTACTTCTTTGGAGCCCATGTGAATTGTCTAGTGTCTACTTTCTTATACCCCAATCACTGCGGGGTGCATTTGGATATCCCGTCATTTGGATTGGAATTTAGAATAAAAATAATAAAAAGTATAGGAATTTTTCGCAAATTATATTGTACATCTCGAGTACACCATGTTAGGTATGTCCAGGATTAAAATAATGTCGTTCCGTTTATTTATTTAGGTCAGATACAAAAGTAGAGTTTTACGCATTCACGGGCTGGCTCTTCTTTCAAATTTTTTGCAGACTCCATGTCTCCTTTTTCTTTTCTATGTTCTTTGTTACTTCATTTTTTGTTCACTAATATTCTCTATATTTTTCCAATTAAAGATTTATTTTTATATTATTTAATTTTTTTGTTTTATTCAGTGCATTGTGTAAGGTAAATTTATCGAGAATTATGAGAAAATTGTTATTGGAGAAGATGATGAGGAATATTTTTTTTTTGTGTAATTATGTTTTTTCCGGATACTAAAATTATGTCATTGGAGTTAATGGAAGTTTCATATTTAAATTGCTAATATTCTTAATAGTAATAGCTTTGTCCTCTTGTTTTTATCTTATTTTGTGTATTTGTGTATAGAGAACTATGAAAAAATCATTATTTTGAGGAGATGAGGAGGAGGATTCGTTTTTTTCTTTTGCGCGATTAATGGGGTTTTTGGTTGTTAAAATTATATTGTGTCATATGTAGGTAACTATGAAAATTCCTAAAGTCTCATGAAATATTAACAAATAATTCATGCAACATTATTACAATAAAACAAACATATGGAACATCTATTATGTTCCCATGAATTACCATGTATTATATTTTAATAGAACATTAACACATAATTTATAGAACATCGGTACTATATTATTGGAGTTACGTAGTTTTGTATTTTAATTTCTAATGATCCAAGGGGATATAATTATAGTTTCATATTTTAATTATTATTCTATAGGCACCCATAGAGACTTAAAGAACATCTATTATATTTTCGTGTATTATTTTAATAGAACATTAACAAATAATTCCTACAACATCAATACTATTTCTCTGGAATATTAATACTATATCACTGAAGTTACGAATTTTAATATTTCAATTTATAATGTTTCATGAGAATATAATTATAATTCATATTTTAATTGCTAATGTTTCCTAATGACAATAGCAGTTTTTGTTTCATATTTATGATATTTTTTCCAATGAAATCGATATTTTTCAATTGCTCATGTTCCATTGGAATATAAGCTATAATTACATAATTACATAAGTCCGCCATAAAATATTAAGTCGTAATTTATTTTATTTTCAGCATACTTAAGTTGGGTGATAAAATTATATGTTATTAGTTCCACCTAACAAATAATATCATAGAATATCAATAAAACAAAACAAATTTAGCACAAAACTCATAAGAGTCTACATATATAACTAATGCAACATACAATATATTTTCATTGAACATTAACATATCACCCAATGAATATTAATATATAACTAATGGAACATCCACGCACGCACGTGTGCGTCACTTGCTTGTGCTACGACGGGGATAGTTTCTTTAGCTTTTTTAATGATTTAATGGGAGAACACTGTTTCTTCACTAGAGTATACCGGGCAAGGAATACTAGGGGTCCACTATATAACTACCCAATTTTTACTTGGGATGCGTAAAATGGTGAATTGTTTGTAAGAAGAGGAGTAGGATTTAAAGTAAAAAAAATAAAAATAAATAGATTTTTTAAACCGAATCCAAACGGACCCGTTGTCAATAAGATTATGTAGGCTGGTCCAACTTTAGCTCAAAATATATATAAGAGGAGAGCTCCGCATAACTCGATTGGGCTTTAAAGAATTGAGTATGAATACACATGACTAATTTGTTTTAAAGTATTGAATCCGAATATACAGAATATCTCAACCAAAAGATAATTGGAAGAAATAATTATCAAAAGGGATTATATATACACGTATATGGCTTAAGACAAGTGATATTGTTTATGAGTGGCGACATAAATCAAATACATAACAATAATTTTTTTCAATAACAAAATCTATATATATATTTTCTTGATAATTGGCAATGGGGAATTGATGTATTGGGGTCTCGATTATTATGTGTAAATTAAATGATGAGGTGAGAAACCTTAAATTCGAGTCACATAAAGAACGATTTAATTATGGCAATAAGAGGTGTGTGTTTCAATAGTATAACCCTTCAGTTAAAATCCTTTACATGACATGTCAAGTAAGAGATTTTGAATCATTTAAAGAACGGTTTGATGTTGTATACCAATTTAGTGCTACTGTTTAGTGCCGATGACTGGATACCGGATTATCAAAAACTAAAAAACTAAATGATGCAATGAATCATGCTGGTGAGTGTTGTTTTCATTTCTTTTGACTCGTGAAGGGAGAAGACTTTCAATAGTACTAGTATTTTGTTTTGTTTCCTAGACAAATTATGGTCCAATTTACTCCAAAATAAAAAAATATTAATAGTAGTACAAACAATTTTCCCCAAAAAGATTTTCTGGAAAATTTACTTTTGCTTTTTTCTTTTTCCTGCCACCGTCCAGCCGAAATTCTAACCAATTATATTACGTTCTAAAGCCGTTTCTTCCGACCAATACTTCATTACTTCATCAAGCTCCTCTCTCTCTCTCTCTCTCGATTCAGTGATTCATCTGCAAACCACCTCCATTTCCAACTTCATCAATTCTTTTTTCACCGAACGAAATTGAATTTTCAACGCTGAAAACTCTCATTTCAGCCGAAGAATAAGCTCTTTTTTTTTTTTTTTGTGTTTTTCTTTTTGTTGGGTTTTGATCCATGGCGGTATTGAACCGCCTAATGTTGAGATGGAAACCCTCAGCTTCTGTTTTTGGTTCAAGTTCAGGTTCAATTAGGGGATTTTGCCTAAATTCTTCTTCCGATACTGACCTTAATTTACCATCAGCTGTGTCTTCCTTATCTGCTGCGGTTAATGCTTCTCCAGTTGTAAATTCAAATTCTCCAAAGGGTAGACATGTCCAATGGGTTTTTCTGGGATGTCCTGGTGTTGGAAAAGGCACTTATGCTGCTCGACTTTCGACTCTTCTTGGTGTTCCCCATATCTCTACTGGTGATCTCGTTCGCCACGAGCTGGCTTCTCACGGCCCTCTATCCTCTAAGGTCCTTTTTTGACATTTTTTTAAAAATTCCGTGCCATCAGAAATCATCAAATAGAGATGCAAGATTTGTTTTTTACTTAAGATTTAGGAAATGCTCGTTGAAAAATTTTGAAATTCAAAAACAGTTTTACAACACCGGTTGGCAATGAAAGTTTTGGTTGATTTTGTTAATGGACTATACTTGTTTCTTTTTGTTTTTACCTTGATGTGTCTGTTACTATTACTATTTTTCACATGTGGAAGGGAGAATAGTTAAGGCGGCCTGGGGTTGATGTATTGTCGTTTAATAATAGATATCTAAAGCTTATAACTGAATCATGGCCGTGTCTTTTACTGAAAGTGTAAATACAGGAAAATTTCTTGATTTCGATTCTGTATGCTATGACTTTAGCAGAAGGAGACCAGCTTCCTGCATTTGACAATGGTTATGTTCTCTGTGAGCTTTTGGTGGCAGGTTTATGCTGCATTTTGTTGTGCATTTTTGCAGTTGTTCTCCATAAGGCTATCTTATGTCCTGTTTAATTGCACGTGTGCGGTTTTCTTCTCCGCATGTTTATGTACTCATGTGGATATGATAAAGCATTGCAAAAGGGCGATCTAGTCAGAGACTAAAGGAATCGAACACTTTTGGAAGTTTTTGGTTACTCTCTTTTGGTAAAATATATAATTGCTAAAGTTTTTATTGGATTTAAAATCATATGGAAAATCATTCATGACACAAAACTATTGCCACTTCTTTATATAAAAGCAAGCATAACAATAGGAAATAATTTATTAGTATTCTTTGGCAATAAAAATGCACTTTGTTAACTTTTGTTACTGTGAGATATGAATATAATTTAAGACCCGAAGGATAGGGTACAAACTTGAAACTAAACTTAAGACCTTAAACCTTTATCTTATATATGGAGGATTTCTGTTTTAACCCTAAAAACATGCATATAAAGAAAAGGGAACACACTTTATGAGTGAGAAGTCTGAATACCTCAGTAATTGCTATACCTTTGTTTGTGATTTGGGGGGCTGGGGGGTTTGAGAATTCGGTCGATTCCATTCATGAAATCTGGAATTAAAGTGATACAAGTTTGAGGGATGCTTCTTGGTAAGGTATATGTACAACAAAGAAAAGAGAAAAGAAAAGAAAAGAAAGGTGAATAAGATAGAAACACAGATATGTTTTTGGGTATATCTGGGGTTGTCTCAAGATAGTTTGGTTCGGCATGTCAATGAGTGTCAAATTGAATTTCTTGTGGTGAAATTTCACTACCACGCTGGGCTGAGAGTTTGGATTTATGTAATTATGGCTGGAAGTTGGGATTTATGTACATAAAGAAGATAGTGTTGCCTTATCTTTGATTTTGGTGGTAATCTCCTTTTTTATCTAGACTCTGCGTAGTTCAAGACTTATTTGGTCATAAGTCATGGTGATAGTTTCTTGGTATATTAGAATTTAATTTGTTCAAAGAACTGAAATTGTTCATGTCGGTCACCAATCTTAGAGATTTACAGCATGAAAAGTTACTTCTTTCGTTTCCCCTGAAAGAGCAAGTGAATATCCTTGACTTTTCAACTTCCTATTGTACCATATTTCACTATTTTCTTTCCGTTGATGGAATTGCAGTGAATGCTGTAGATGGTATTGCAATTAGTTAAATTAATTAAGTACTGAATTACAAAACTATTTCTAGGGGCTTATTCAGCGTTTTATTTTTAAAGTTTCTTGTTTTCCTTTCCTGTCCATTTTGTTGCTTTGTTATATATTATCTATCTTCTGGTTTGCAGCTAGCAGAGATTGTTAACCAAGGGAAATTGATTTCAGACGAAGCTATCATAGATCTATTATCCAAGCGCCTTGATGCTGGAGAAGCTAGGGGTGAATCTGGCTTTATTCTTGATGGCTTCCCCCGAACCATACGACAGGCGGTAAGAATTTAGTTCATAGCACCTTTGAGAGAGAGAGAGAGAGGGGTGGGGGGGTGGGGGGTGGTTTAGGGTTTATATAACATGGGCATGAAAATGCAAGGTTCTTTTAGGATATTGACCACGGTTTGTTTATTAACGTGGGCTTCATTTGCACAGAAGGAAATGGTGTGGGGTGGGTGACCAATTTCAGGGGATGAATTCCACCTCAGGGGAGGGAAGGGCTTGATAAGGATCAGTCAAAATGCATATGAGCTAGTATCTTAACATTTAATTTTGGAACACAAATAAATTATCTAAGTTAACTTCTGAAATTATTATGGTATTATGTAATTTCTAGCTGGCATTATCGTTAAAAGATATATAAAACTTGGTTGAATAAAAGATCGGTTGTACTTCACTGATTTTGTATGATTAGATTCTAGCAACAGTTGACAGATATTTGATCACTCTTATTGCAAATATGCAAGTGAAATTCTTGTAAATTCCCTTGGCCATGCCACTATTCTTGCATCTTAAACAAGTTCCAAAATTTGAATTTTATTTAGCTGTCCCAACTGGTTGAAGTTTCTGAAATCTAAGAGGAACATTTATTCTTCATCACATTCTGCGTGTAGATAGAAATTTTGAAGGGGCAGGTATTGCATATTCTTATGTGATCCCAATGTTAGTCAAGATCCTAATGGGAGAAAAGGCAAAGATGCCTTGGACATCCCTCTATATTGGCAATAGACTATTACCTGCATGTTGGTTGGAGTCTCGCAGACTACATCTATATCAAGAGTGCTAAGGCATGTGCAGGGAAAGCCCATTCTCCTGTTACTTGCCTTTCAGGATTAGAAGTAAAACCTAGCTTCTGTACAGCTACAGTTGGTTATGATGCTCGGAGTCTGGATTTTGCATTTATCATCTGATAGTATCTTTGAGAATATATTTCACAATTTTAGTATCTTTGAGACAGATATATTTCACAATGTCTTTGATGCAAACAGGAGCACACACATCTATGCTCGAATACAGTACTTTTGGCATAATCGGAGTGACAAATATGCTTTTTAGAACCTCAATTTACATGCTCCTCTATTGGTTGGGAGTGTCTAACATATGTGATTCTTTATTATCCTCTTCTGCTGGGTTGTTTGGGCAGTGCGCAAATTGTGTTGCTCTGTAGCACTTATAGTTGAATTTATGTGTCCCGTAATCTTAAAGAAATGACTTGGCATCCCAGTAGCAAATTCTTTATCTTTTATTCAAACCCATCTGCTGTTCTTTTGCCTTCATTATCTTGCCAATCATTTCCTATATCTTCCTATTTTCTGTTGGCTCTTCCACCAAATTGTTACAGATCCTGGAAGTTTGGTTAATCATTCTCATCAAAAGCAACAATCTTGTCCTCTGAAGTTCCATTTTCTACCCCTTTTACCTTTTTTCATTGGTCTTAGTTTTTATGTATTGGGTTTCAACAGTCTAGCAAACATTGGAGGTCTGTTTCCTGGGGAAACGGACCTGAGATCTGGACATTTATCAGTCCCATTGCAGTACCCAAGTCCAAGCTGAGGAGATTGAAACTATGTAAGTTGAACAGTGTTTCTCCTCCTCCTTCCCATACTCAAAACACGGAAAACAATTCTCTACCTTGTCTGTACTTTTGGTTCATTTGTAGTGTTATGTTCTGTTATATTCCTTGGAATTCCATTTTTTTTGGCTTTTATCTAAATAATTCACAACATGAAACTCATTTGTTCACCACCCCCCCAACCCCTGTTTTCTGTAGGAAATTTTAGAGGGGGTGACAGTTATTGACTTGGTGATTAATCTGAAGCTTCGAGAAGAAGCATTACTTGCCAAGTGTCTTGGAAGAAGGATTTGTAGCGAGTGTGGGGGAAATTACAATGTTGCCTGTATTGACATCAAGGGTGAAAATGGAGGACCTGGAATGTACATGCCTCCCCTTCTGCCTCCACCTAACTGCGAATCAAAACTAATTACTCGATCTGATGACACTGAAGAAGTGGTCAAGGAGCGGCTTCGCGTTTACAATGACATGGTAAAAACTTCCCTCTGAATCTCATCTAGGTCTGTAAAACAATTGAGACGCTAGCCTCTAAGTGGCTTGAATTTTGAAACTGGCGAAAGCAGTACCTGAATAAACCTATGCTTCATCATAATTTGGGACAATAAAATGTGTAGTGTACTAATTGGATAATAAAAGCAAGACTATATCTCATCAAATTTGTCCTGCCAGACTATATCTCATCTCAGATTGGCATATAATATAGAATACTAAGGAAGGTTGAACAAAAATCAACTCGCAAGCAAGCCCCCTGAAATTCTTAATTTACTTCTTTTGATTGCTCGGAACTTGGTAATCTTATTTATACACTTTCACATTTCTCTATTAATCCATGGGCTGGAAAACAAATTGGTTATCTTGAAGTTTGATTTTCTCCTCGATTGTGAGATTATATACCTTCATGACTTAGTAGATCCGTGGGATCGTACTTAAGTTGTAGAAGTTAATTGAACGAAGGATAAGTTACCCTTGGCTTTGATTTCTAATGTCTACTATGATAGACCGCTGTTTCTTTGCATACATAATATTGTCACATTTGTTATCAAATTCTAGAAAGTTCTGTAGTTTGTGGTTCGAAGCTTAAATGCGAGGTTTTTGCTGGTGTTTTGTTTAGATGTATAGTTCGCTTGATATCAGCAGCATTCACTCTTAAGAAACTTATATCCAATTTCCTTTCTTTTAAATCTGGGATGAGATAAATTAAACTGGTTAGAAATCATCGAGAGCCACGCTAACCAAAGTACATTGAGTACTAATTTGGAAGAAGTAATATGACTCGTTTGTTTTCATGCAGAGCCAACCTGTTGAGGATTTCTATCGAAGTCGAGGAAAACTATTGGAGTTTGAACTTCCAGGAGGAATCCCGGAGTCGTGGCCTAAGTTGCTTCAAGCTTTGAATCTTGATGATCATGAAGAAACAAAATCTTTAGCTGCTTGAATTGATGATCAGTAAGAAATGCTGCCGTAGCTTTTTAAGTTTTGTAGCATCATCACACAGCCTATATATGTATTCTCTAGATACTATAGACCATTCTTTGCATGTGTGGTATACATGCATTTATTGAATCAAAATTTCAATATATATATATATGTGTTATTTTATTGGAAATCATTGTATACACTAATAAAAACTCACTACTCTTCTTGTAAAAAGTTTCCCTCAGGTCCCCCATATAAGATTGTTGTTAGCTTTTTTCGCTTTAGTTCTTTATAATCCTTGCCAACTAGAATGTGATCTTCGCTTGTTTAGAACGCATCTGGTTTCTTCACAAATTTGGAAAGAGTTTCACTCTTGGGAAAAGTTTAGTTCAGGTCTCTTTTAACCTGGTGCTAAATGTAAAAATAGAATTTGTGAATCCCGGAGTCATGAGCAGGTTTTGAAGCTGATATCCAGGACAAGGGAGCTGCAGTTTTTGGTACAAAAAAAATCTGGGGCAGCTTCTTGAAATGGTTGTTTCCAAGTCTTTAATTCATAGAACTTTTGTTCCGTTGCCATTGAGAAACCTCTGCTTTAATTCATGGCAAAGGTCATTTGCATCATCATCCGTGTGAGCCAGTCGAATATAAGGTATTGAAGATCATCCATGGTGGTCCAATCATCTAAGTCAGCATAGTCAATCCAGGATTCCGTCAATAAAGCCAACCTTCTTCTCACCTTTCATGGCAGTTCTCAACACCGTTGCCCATTGCTCATAATTATCTTCTTTGAGTTTTACATGCCATGCGTCACAAGAAGTTTAGGATTGTTGCTTATATAAAGTATGTTTAATTTAGAACACATTGAGTTTCTCTCTAGACAAGTAGTCTCTCTAGGAAAAGGTTGTGTACTCCAGTGACCTCCTCCCATTGGGGTGGGGTGGGGTTCTCTTCCCACAGCAGCCTAAGCCGTCCCCAACGGTCAACTGAGGAAAATGGATATGTTGGAAGGAGTATAAAAAAAAAGCTAAACGTATACTAATAAGTCCGAGTGAATCTATAGCGGAGGAGTTTGAGTGGGATCAGAGAGTGCTACAGCTTTGAATTAACAGGAGTCAATTAGTGCTTGGGAGAACATGTTACTCTCTGAGGACCGTGAGCCCCCCCCCCCTCCCCCACCTCCCATTTACATAGGGGAAGGGGAGACCGAGGAGGAAGACCCCACATGGCAGAATGTATTTAGTTCACAAGATCCAAACAACAGAGGAAGATGACCAAAAATACCTGTGACATATGAAGAATGTTTTGTTTGGAGTAGACCTTGGGGGAGGGCACTGGTATTGAAACTCCTGGGCAGAAATATATTTTTTGCGTATGCTAAAACAAAGATTACTAGATCTTTGGAAACTACAACATGGTTTGAGATACTTGACCTAGATAATGGTTTCTTTACAATTTCGGTTTCGGTCACGGGATGATTATCTGAAAGTCTTGGAAGAGAGACCATGGATCGTGCTTGGGCACAACCTAATGGTAAGTAAATGACGACCTAATTTGAGACCTTATCTAGAAGAAGTTTCTGCAAGTATGATGTGGGTGAGGGTTCCTAACTTACCGGTTGAACACAAATGGTATCTTAAAGCAAGTGGAATTGTATTGGGTACAAAATTCTCGGATAAAATGGCTAAACCAAGGGGAGAAAAACACACGGCTTTCCAAAATACAACAATTATCCGGAAGAGGAAAGTAACATATCCAGATTGAAAATAGATGAGACCACATGGTCGGAGGAGCCAGAGATCGTGACAAAATTGGCCAGAGACTAGTATGTCTCCCTGCATTTAGCTGAGACGCCAGAAATGACTGAGGATGTTCATTTTCCGAAATTGTCCAGAGGGACATTAAGAGTCTAAACAAGCGGGTATTCACGCCCGAAATTAAATTGGCCATGTCTCAAATGCACCCAATAAAATGGACTCCCCCGAACTTCTTCCAGAAACACTGGGATTTGGTCGGAGAAATGAATGAAACATTGATCTGTCTGTCTACTACCCAAACAGGATGCTCCTTGTGTAATGTTGTGATCAAAGTGATGATTAAAGCCTTTTATGACAAAATTGGGAACAAGTATGGAAAATTAAGGGCCCAACTCGGTTGAACCTTCATCTATCTATGATGGTTTACCCACAGCTCATCTCATTTTTACAAAGGCGTAGTTGGGCCAGTCAATTTGCTCAGGAAACAACTTTACATTACATGTGCTCCGAGATTGCTAGCGAAACACGGAAATAGGTGGCAGCAATTTATGGGAACACACCTCGGTGGCGAAATGGGTTGATGGGAATTCAAGTCAAAATTTTGGACACCCGTGATTGAATTTAGCTTGGGATCTAATTTTAAGACAAACAATTCATGGAATCTGGTTTTTGAGGAATTCAATGCTGCAATTTGAGGATTTTGTCTGCCCCCACCTTATGTGACCATCAGCACTCCCTCAAATTCACAAATACGCTCCCTAACTACACCTCCTCCTTTAGTAATAGTTTTCTTTTAAGATTTATTTATTTATTTATTTTTTATATTTTAGAGTTTAGAAATTTATCTTTTGTTTTATAAAATTTATGTTAATAAAATTACTATAAATAATGTGTGTTAGAGAGTATTAAATGATATACTAGACTATCCCAATTGGATTGATAACTATTAGGGATATTTTATCTACTGTAAAAGAATTAAATGTTACTAGTGTAGGTAGCTTAGATCCTAATTTAAATGTAAAGAGGTTTATAATTTTTGCGATAAAATTACGAAAATTTCACGAAAAAATTTCATTCACATACTACACTTTCTCACTCTACTCTATTTTTCTCTCTAAGTCTCTCAAACTTCCAAGGAAGATTTAGAAAAATCCAACTGTTAAAACACCGAAAAAATGTTAATACATTATTCTATACTTGTTTATCTCCATGTTGATAAAAAAAATGATAGGATCTGAAATGGTTGTGTGCAACCCACCGTTGCACTGCACAGGGGTGTGCGCGACCCCCTGGCGCACGACACTGGCGACCCCCTGGCGCACGACACTGGAGGTGCGCGACCCCTTGCGCACGGTGAAGGGTGGTGCACAACACACGCCCATTTCGGATTTTATTTTTTTAATTAATAAATTGTGTATAAATTGTTATTATTATTATTGGTCCATCATGTTAGTTTTTTTAGTTAATTTCAGGTACTTGTATTTTTTTTGTCATAATTATGCATTGTGAAATTTTCACGTTGTATATTTAATTTATGATATGGTTAAATGTTATATTTATTTGTAAAATAATCAGTGCCTAATTATTTGTTAATTTATGCATTAGAATATGTATTAATTTAAAGCCGTTTATTGGGAAGTAAAGAGATTAAATAATTATAATTATTTTAAATATTTTTAATTTGTAATTTGAATTAAGTTAGTTAGTTTAATCATTATTATCTTCCTAATTTAATTATCTTATAATTTAAATATTTGAATAATCAAGTATTTCATTAAAAATAAAGGAATAAGAATTAAATAATTATATTATAATTAAAATTAATGCTTAATTAAATAATAATTAATTAGTGTAATAATATAATATTTTTGTTAATAAAAATAGGAACTAATTTCATAATTGTAATCATTAATTAATAACTAAATACTTTGACTTCTACCTATAATAAGTTTTTAGTGTTAGTAATTTGAATTAAGTTAGTTAGTTTAATAATTACTAATTTTCTAATTTAGTCATATGCATTGCTTTAATAATTTGAATAATCAATTATTTTATAATGATTTAATGATAAATAATTTATTTCATAAAAAATAAAAGAATGAGAATTAAATAATTATATTATAATTAAAATTAATGCCATGATTAAATAATAATTTATTAGTGTAATAATAAAATATTCTTATTAATAAAAATAAGAATTAATTTCAAACTTCCACGCATAAAATAATTAAAGGAAGAATTTTGAAATTCATTTAGATGGATCCGGAGCAACCTAAACGCAAAGAACATGACTATGTCTGGTAGCAGACAGGAGCGGTTGGACTCACAGCCATACAGTGACAGCCACTTCTAGGAGGCTTAGGGATAGGCACAACACATCTAATGTACTTACCACACCTCCCCACATGATGTTTCATGGGGTGGTGATGCACCTGGGTCATTGGTTCCGCCACTACCTATTTCCACTATAGTTCGGATGCTGCATGACCCACATACTCCCGTACCCTTCCAGTATTCATCAGTGCCACTGCATGAGTCTCATCCTGGTGCATCATCTTCCTTGGCACACCATCCTGACGCTAGTTATCTTCACGACATTCATCAACGTCATATTCCTATGTCATCGGGTGCATAGTATCCCCCGTTAGTTTTAGATGACTTTTTAGTAGGAGTTACGAGAGATTTCTCATTGTATCATTAGGGTTATTATAACACATTAGAGCAGATATCGTCTTATGCACCTGGATCTAGAGATGTTCAGGGTGGTCATGGTGATCAGACGACAGTTCAGGTAGGGGATTAGGTGAGGGCTTAGATGTTGGTGTGGTCAGGGTGAGGAGGAGGAAGAGGACCAGGGTGAGGAGGCGGATGAGGAAGAGGAGGGTTCTGAGGATAAAGTAGCTGTACCTTTATCCTCTTCAAGGTGTTCAGAGAGAGTAGATGGACTTATCAAGCGGGTGAAGAGAGTAGTTAAGATTGTGAGCCGGCAACAATCGACGACTGTAGGGAAGTCTTTAGGGTTTTTAGAGAGCTGACCTCTGTTCAGGGTGAGACTGCGGGGCCATCGGGGCCTTTAGGAGTTACAGGTGGAAAGAAGAGGTTGAAGAAGTCCGAGACTATTTGGCAGCAGACCTGACCCGCCCCTGGAGGTCCACAAGAGCTAGACATGATTCCATCATATAGTGGACACGTTGCTGCACCTATATAGCGTGGACATGTATTTTTTACAATACTATTATGTATTATTTAATGATTTTTAAGAAATATAAATGTTTGTTATATGTTATCTTAGTATATTCTTATTTTTCTTATGCAGGAGCTCCTTACTAGTTACACACCGAGCGATGCTGATGTTAGATGGGTGGCTGCTACATGAGGACTGGTTCATCTACAGTCGTCCATGTTTCAGCATAGGAACACCATTCTTTTATCTGCATTTGTTGAGAGATGGCAGCCGGACACTAACTCATTTCACATGTCGTTTGGGAAAATGACCATCACATTGCATGATGTGGAACTTATACTGAGGATACCGACATATGGTGAGCTACTGATGAGGTTTTTACCCAGAAGAAGATCATCCAGATGATTTATGATGATCTGGGGGTTCGACTTTCAGTTACCAGGGGCGGTGATGCATATTGTGGGATCTCTATGTCAGTTGTATCTACCGCCAGTAGTAGTGCCCATTTGTCAACAGAGATGAGGGCATCTTGTTACTTACTGTCCATTGTCGGTAATTCTCTCTTCCCCGACATGAGTGACCTACCTGTAGCGAGCTACGAGTTATGGCCTATAGTTAGGAATCTGAGGAGGTGCAATAAGATAGCTTGGGGTGCTGCAGCTTTGGCGTGGTTGTACAAGAATCTTAGACAGGCCTCACGTTCGGACGTCCGGGAGCTAGGAGGTTTCTCATCATTGCTAGAGGTATGCTATTAACTTAGGTAAACATGTATTATGTTATTTTAATTTATATACTTTATATTATGATATGATGTTTTTCTTTGTTATAAGCTTGGATAAAACTATATTTCCCGATGTTCACTGGGTTGATCAGCCCGTGTTCAGTTCCAGGGATTCCATACATTCAACAGTTTGTGATGATGTGGGAAGAGATTTGGTATGGTTTCATTATCTGACTGTCGGATGAGGTTAGATGTGATGACTGCTGTTGAGGTTCGATGGACACCTTATAGGCAGACAGAGATACATGGAGTACGTTTTTCTACATACCACACTTGGTAGCTTACTTTACTTGTGTAGAGTCGCACATGTTCAAGAGATGTGTTCGACAGTTTGGTCAGATTCAGGGGATTCCACATCCTCCTATTATTAGTCTAGTCGAGTATTGTAAGCCGGCATCTACTAAATCGTATGCCGTGAGGCATAGTTTTACTAGGCCATTCTGGTATGATGCTACTAGTCACTGTGGTGCATGCTGATCATATGCAACATATTGCTATGCCTCATTACGTTTTCCATCCGAGTTACATGCCATGGTATACCCAACACAGCCATTTGAGGATACAGGACCTGGAGTTACTTCCTGCCGGAATTGAGTTTCCACCACGAGCTCAGCTACCAGCTATTGCATTGGTGGACTCCTTAGATCGTTATGTTAGGGATGAGCATCCAGATGATTTACAGACTCAGGCTGTACGGTACAGAGAGATTTGCTATTTTGTACGTAGATGGTATTTGTCTAGTGATTAGATTTCCACGTGTGATTATTCTGTTTTGTTGTAGTACGTTGTACTTATTTGTCATGCTAGAGTTTCTTATCATATGTATCATTACATTTTGTATATTATGGTTTAGGGTTAAATACATTAAATATATGGGAATCATGAATAAATTAAGAAAATAAACCCTAAATACATAATTATTAATAAATAAAAAAATGATGACAATCAACTGATATAACCCCCATCAACCGGCCCTTTAGAGGGATACATTCGTGCACACATGTGAGCCCACTCCTTGAATTGTGATTGATATAGAACCAAATAATCGCGTACATCTTGATGAGTATGCCAATTCCATAACATATTTATAGGGGCATCATAAAGTCATCCTGCAAATGTAACTGTCAAAAATAAATAAATAATTAATTTATAGGATAATTAATAATTACTTAAAGTATACACAAAATAATCACTTACCCCAATAAAGTGTTCTTGAGGTGCAAGATGCCCAATAACAATCGTCTTCTACGATGGCCCACTAACAGATATATATGGCATTATTGTAGTACTTCCCGGATGTCGGGCGATAAGTACTACGCATACTCGGTAAAGATTTGCTACAACATGTAGATGATCAGGTGCTTCCATCCAACATTCTCTAGGGGCTATACCTTTGGAGTGCACACAACTGCTTAGAACGTGTATGAACCTCTCTTTGCCTAGTATGCTTACATACAAAGCATGATTAATTCTCATCTTACGCCACATTGCTTCATGTACCATGGCCTATTTTTCTTCATCATTATACAGGAAATATGAAACCACCCTAAACCCGTAATTACCATCCCCTCGAGGATCTATATAGTTGTCAATTAGAGGATACACAAAACTTGGGAATTCATCTAAATAAGAGAACTCACAATCTGCACATCGGTGGTCAACAGATGACTCGACTGAACTCCGACTGCTACTGTGTCCCCTAGCCCTAAACCCACGATAGGGACATGGTGGGCGAACCTCTCCCACGGGAGCCCGATCTTAACCCAAACTAGAACCTGAACCTGACCGGATCCACTACTATTCTTGAACGATCTATGGGCAATCTGTATATACTCCCAATATGACTTTTCTCTCCTCGTCGAGTCTGTCTTTTTCTGACCCTTAGTATTTTCAGTGTCTGGAGGAGTAGTTAGCGGTCCTCTGGGGTTTGACGGCAAGAAGAGATGCAAGATGTCTCGGGCCGCACGACGCCACTTTATCAACTGTTTGAATATAGACAAATGCATTATTAGTATGTTGTAATTAATTTATTTAAAATAATTCAAAAATAACATTTTTTAAAAATACATGTGATGGTAGTAGTCGTCTACACTCCTCTAGAATGCTGGTGATGTCATTCTCCTGGTACGCCATGTCATCTGCGGGGTTTACAGAATCCTGATGCTCCATACCCGATACCCCGTCTATTACAAGAGATGACTAGAAATGGTGAAGACTGTCAACCTTAAAATGAATGTACTTACGATATCTAGCAATCAACTCACATGAACATGGTAGACTGTGTGAAATCCGAATCAATGTCCACAAAGATTCTCTGGGTCGCTCATGATCTTCGTTGCTCTAAGTAATTCTTCTTTTATAATCTTCAATGTCAAATGACTCACTTTTCCACAGATATCAGTTAACACAGGATTGCTCTTTTCATATCTTTCTCCTTCAATCAGGAATATTCTAGTGAAGTCTTAATGGCGGAGATCTACGACTCAATCTTTGAATGTATCTTACCAAACACAGATCCAAGTCTTTGTGAGATGTTTGAAGGAACATCTTCGACACCGAGTGTTCAGACTCAATCCTATTAGTTGTCTCGAACCTAAAATGTAAAATTTTTTCGGTCCACACTCTAATAAATTTAAATGCACAAGTGTTCAACCATTCATTAGATAAATATTCCAAGAACCCTGCATGTTACGCCATGTATTCAATTTTTCCAATCTCTTGGAGTAATCATCTAACTCCTGGCAGTTCACCAACCTTCTCTATGTGCTATGTACAAACTTCTCAACTAATTCCTTACCAATCAACGGGATTAATTTTTCCTTGATATTCATTTCGATATGTCTCTGGCAAAGTATGTGGTATGATTTGTTGAACACTACAGATATAACTGGCATCAAACCTGTTTCTTTATCGCTAATTACCACTGCCGGTTTGGGTATATCGAAATATAATTTTTTAAGCTATTCTAGCACTCATTGATAAGTAGAAGCTTGTTCATTACACATGAATACAATAGCTATACATAAAATTTTACCAGTTGGTGTCATCCCCACAACCTCAAGCAAAGGTATGTTGTACCTAAGTAGAATAATAATTTTTAACTTAACAATAAATAAAAAAATAAATTAACTAATTAAATTAACTAAACTTCTAATAAAACTAAACTTAACTAATCTTCTTGACTTTTAAATAACATTTAACATGCGTTCTCCATATTTTAAATAATACATCCCTATAAAAAAAAAATATAACATGAGATTTTACTTATAGATAGTAATTAATAAATGGAATAACAAAACACTTTATTATTAAAGCAACTTATTTGTTCGTTTTGTAAGTTGTGTCTAGTACAAGCACATAAAACCACGTCTATCTGAATGGGTGTCGGATGCGCAACAACTATATTGCTAAGCACTGTGCTCTCGTCAAAATTCCTCTAAACATACCTATATCCAAGATTTGAACATATGTGGAGCACTTCTTCCACTGTGTTGCGTCCCTGCATCCTATCCTTCTTAATCTTTGTACTCGCATTATATATAGTTCAAGAACTACAAAAAAAAATAATAATAATAACAATCATGAGATAATTAAAACATATATAATATTATATTTAGTGTAAGAGAATTAAGTTAAGCTATGAAACATAACAGTATTACAACAAACCTTGCAACAGTATCGGGATTATTTTCTCGTGAATTGGCCATTATAAAACGAGGTGCCACTTGACACCTACTCAATTGTTCGGTCAATTTGAACTCCTCCTCTGTAATAACAAAATAGATATAATATGTACCACTAACTTATTAAAAAACACTAAATTGTCATATTATTTGTGATTCAAATGTGAGACACTTTTAATAAATATACATATCATCCATACCAAATTTAAAAATCCTATCATTTTTTTAAAAATAACAAAAATTTTCTTATTATAAACTAAAATTATCATTGTTTGAGAGATAAAGTTAATTTGTTAAGATTTAGGATAAAATTTGTAAAAGATAATAAAATTTAATCATTGCAATTCTATCAAAGTGCACATAATCACTCTTCTTATTTTTCAGTTCATAAACATTAAGGTCCTTAGTTCAATGAAATTATCACTCAGAGTCAATGCAATCACCAACGTTGTTCTTCAGGTATTTCTTCGTCAAGTACTTGAAGAAAGTTTTTTTTTTTTTGAATCAAATGTACTTGGAGAAGTTAGAATAATAGAAAATAATAGTTTATTTGAGATATTTCTTTTGCCCCAGAAAGTTGCTTCAATAGAAATGGTGGTTTAACTTTTCAGGAAAAAAAGACATGGTGGTTTAATATTATTAAAATTCTGAGTTTGGGCCTAATCACCCCAAAAGACACCTCAAGAGGAAAGGATTTGCATCCCCTCATGCTCAAACCGGTAATCTGCGAGCTCTGGTTTCATGTTAGGGGTTATTTCTATATTACATGCTAGATCCACAAAAAAAAAAAAAAAAAAAGACTAAATACAGTAATAAAAAAAAACATAAGTAATAGTCAAAGTTAATAAAAAAAATAAATACATCAAGTAAACATGTTTACTAAACAACCTAATTTGATTAACTTTAAATTTAAACTAAAGATAGTAATTTGTATAGGTAGATATATAGATGCATAGATTTCAAGAGGAAAATCCATCTAACAAAAAAATATATATAATTATTCTACTTTTAAGAAATTATTAACATTATATATTAGATAATATATTATATAAATTTTTTTCATGTTATTATTATATTATATTTTTATATTATCTCTTTAAATAAACTCACTTTTGTTTTTTTTTGAAAGGTTAAATGAGCCCGTTTAAAAGTGGAAAAAAGTAAATATATAAGTGAGCACTAATTAATCATGTGAGCAAACATCAAAGTATACATCGAGAGTTTTACAAAATAATTTATACTTGATGATAGATGCTTTTAACGAATTCGAAATATTGAGTAGATCCCAAAGAAAGGAATTTCAATGGGTTTTCTTTACTGTTCTGTTCATGAGTTGGAAAATGTATCAATTGCTTTTCAGCGTTCCGATCGTACGACATCGATGAAGTTTTTCATCCTTGCTATATGATAATGGATGCGAAAAAAAAGTATCAGGAATTAACAGAAAATTAAAGTAATAGCACATTTGATTTTATACTTTGATCATATGGATGCATAAAGGGAAGAAAATTTTCAATAGTGTATAAAAAGATATCTAGCTAAAGCAGCTCTAAGAAGCCAAAGAAAATTTATTAAAACAAACCCATATTTCTTCTGTTTCTTACAAAATCGTAATTGAGTTTGGTGCAGATGTTCCGGTTTTCAAGACCGGGGCTATCAACCACTCAGCCATTTCCCTGAAAGACAATTTTTATTTTATTCCTCCGAATAGAACATGACCATAGGGGTGGATCCCACCACTATCTGTAGAAAGACAGAAAGACCTCGAGTGGGAATCTGCCGATGGATCTATCTATCCGTATATATGAGCACACACATTTGTGAAATAATATATTTATAAATGGAGCAAGAGACCAAGATAAGTTTCAATTTGGATAAAGTTTTAAATGTTTGAGTAATCACGTATTTTACTCGTTATTACCCCTTATATTATTTTGTTTTATATTATTGTTTTTTGCTTTGGAAGAAAAAAGGGAAGGGTGCCACGTGGTAATCTTATGGCACTCATTATGCTTCATTTTAATATATATATATATTATAACTTTAAAAAATATTTGTATTATCAAATTAATATTAGTGTTAGTAATTAGATAATTATTCAAAATTTTAAATTATAAAAAAATTAAAGTTTAAAGTTTGTTATTATCCAATTTTTTAAGAAAGTTAATCTTGCCAATAATTTATTCTTATCACAACATTAATTTGATTGATATTATTTTATATTAATTTTAATATAGCTGAAGAAGGATAAATATAGTTATCACTATTAATTAGGAGGCCGATAAATTTAACTCGGGAATATGAATGTATAACGCGAAAAAAATCATTATTTTTTTTCCTCTTTCTCTCTATACACAATTCCTCTCTAACTTCATTGAACTTGAATGGGAAGTAGATATATATCATTATGAAAAATTTGTAGAAGAAAATACCAATTTAGATGTAAGAAAAGTTGAATTTTTTTTTTCAAAACTGGGCGGATCGCCTGGACGGGCGATGCAAACATGAGCGGATCACCCAGATGGGCGACCAGCACACATTCGAGTCGCCGGCCGGGGCGGGCGGCTCACGCCTGGGTCGTCGGCCCGGGCGACCCGAGTTTCTTTTATTTTTTATTTTAAGGAAGAAAGAATTTTTGTAGGTATTTGGAAAACTTGAAACATGAATAACTCTGTGATCAGATGACCGTTTCACGCGTATGACCACTCGTTTTGATGGTTCTCGTAAAGATAAACTCAACGACATCGTCGAAAAAGTGATCCGAACACGTTTCGGGACAAAAAAAATGTCCTGTATAGTCGAAAATTTTGATAAGGCATAACTTTGCGCTCGGACGTTTGATTGAGGCGATTCTTGTGGGCATTTCCTGTATTTTTTCGAGATCTACACGTTGGAAACCGCTAGCGGTTTACTACCAACCGTTCCTACAAAAACCTCCTATTTTCGTTTTAATTTACGTTTTTGTAATTTTCTAATACTTTCTCTCTTATTAACTAAAAAATTATGGTACCAATTTGAAAATTAAACAGAGGAGCAATCTTCTTTTGCTCTAATTAAAAATTCAAATGATTGAAGTTGATTAATATTGGAATTCTTTTTGCTCGCAATTTTTTTGTCCCGAAACGCATCCGGATTACTTTTTTGAGAATGCCGTTGCGTTTATCTTTACGAGAACCATAAAAACGAATGGTCATACGAGTGAAACAGACCTTCGATCGCAGAGTTATTCATGTTTCAAATTTTCCAAATACCTACAAAAATTCTTTATTCCCTAAAAAAAAAAAAAACTCGGGTCGCCCGGACCGGCGACCTGGATGTTTGTTGGTCGCCCATCTGGGCGATCCGCTCATGTTCGGGTTGCCCGTTCGGGCATCCAAGCCCAGTTTTGAAAAAAAAAAAAATTCAATTTTTCTTACATTTAAATTTATATTTTCTTCTACAAATTCTTCATAATGATCTATATTTACTTTCAATTCAAGTTCAATGTTAAAGAGAAGAAGTAGAGAGAAGTGAGAGAGAAACTGTGTAGAGAGAGAAAGAGGAGAAAAAATAATGATTTTTTTTGTGCTATACATAATATTCCCGAATTAGATTTATCAGCCTCCATTAATTATCTCTAATTATCCCACACTTGAAGCACGGATAAGTATTTATAAATTATAGATGTTATATTAAAAAAAAAGTAAAATGTTATATTGTGAAATTCAATATATACGAAAAACTTTTAATTAGTATACCTATTAAAAAAAACTCGTAATATATATGAAAATGTTTTATTAAAAAAATTAGTAGTTATATTAAAAGTAAAAATTTATATTTTAATATATCAATTATATTTATTTGACCAATTTGTCGATTAAGGATATATTAAACTGTGTCGGATTGTATAGAGTCAATGTTTAAAAAAATTTCTCCTCTCCATAAAAAACAATACATTGAGAGAATGTTCTCAAGGCACATATAGTCCATATAATATATTTTTGGTTATCTAGAATAGTGTACTAATACGTATTCTAATTGTATTCAAATATCTAGATTTAACTGATACTCCACCAAAGAAACTTTTCTCCTCACCCCACATATATATATATATATATATATGCAGAGTAGTAGTAGTGTACCATCCATCGCAGCAACATCAATCTTCTCTCTATATCTCAATCTCTATTTCAACAATCTTTATTGCCCCAACGATTGATCAACTCTTCTCTTCTTTTCCATTATTTTCTTCCTCTTTGTCCACACCAATAATATAAATTATACGTCTTTCTGGGTTAAGGAGCACTCAGGATTAAAAAAAAAAAAAAAAATCAAGCGTGAATTTCAATACATAAAGAATAACCACACAAAAGGAAGAGTGTTGGTATTGCACATGTTATTACTTTAAAAAGATGCGTTCATGACTTTAAAATGAATTCATTGACTGCTATGTTGTAGCTCTTACAGCTTCTTAGCTTTCATGGAGTTTGTGATTATTCAGCTAGCTATTCATGACTTCTTTTGCCTACCTCTTAGTTGCTTACTTACAGCCGGCGTATAAAAGGGTAATTATCTTTTGCAAACTCCAATGTTGTTACCGATTATTCTGTACAAATAGTTCATTGAACACATAGATAAAGTGCTTCATCTTTATAGTGATTTTCTAATTAGCAATCATCTAAAGATCTTCTATTGTCAGCCTCAGACAAATCCTATAGTTATACTCAAGGAAAAACACTTCAAGAAATTTACTTATCATTAAATCACCAACTTATGGTCTTGTGATTTCAATATTAGCCTATACTTATTTAGTTTGAAACGGATTGAGAAAAACAGAAACCTTAGAGATTGGAATTCCATTGGATCAAATGCATTAGTTCAGCTCTTTTTTTTGTCTGTTTGTCAGTTGTTAGTTCGCTTTGAAAAAAGAGGAAATATTGAATCAGATATAACATTTGGCATCTAAGTACTTATCAAAAGGCTTTTCTACCCTAATGTATAGTCCATTGCGCAGGCAAGGCATAAGAAGGGTTATTTTCCAACTTTTGGAAAAGGACTAAGCTCATAACATGTTTTCTTTTGAACTTTTGAAATTCAAAGGTTCATCACATGCTATAAATAGCAGAGAATATAATGGGAGGGGAAAACAGGGAGTAGGAGTGCGAGAGAATGTCATGAAAATCTTCAAACCAAATAAACACTTGACCTTTCTTTTTTGGAATGCACAAAGGATCTCTAGACTCTTCTTCATACAAATATCAGAAGGAAAAGGACATCCAAGAGAACTCTGCTATGTACCACAAATTGGAGGATTCCCTGAAAAAATCCAAAGGAAAAAAAAGAAAAATCTCAACACAGGAACCCATTTAAACTTAAAAACAATAGCTTTCAATCCAAACAAAGAGGAAAATCATGAGCAAAGATTCAACAAAAAAATTATAAAGCTCTCTGTTTTTAGGAGTAATCCTCTCCAAACATCCTGGGATACCATTTGTGATTTGAAACAGCTCTAGGTACCAAATTAGAACATGTATAAAATAAAATTTCAAACTGGGCCCCTGACCAAGTCATCGAAGCATAAAACCAAACAAATGCTCAATCACAGTACCATAGCAAAAATCTGAACCATTAAGTGTAAAGAATGTGGCTCTAAATTGAACATTCCAAATCTCTCAGCATATAAAGTTGAGAATATTGACCTGGAAGTTGAAACATCTCGTTGAGTATTCTTCTTTGACCATCACGTTTAAATTGGCTTCCAATTCATCCCCTCCTTGAGCAAGTAATTTCCCACCAAAAAAAAAAAAAAAAAAAACATAGGAAGTAATTAAATCGAGGAATTCAAAAAGGAACATATGAGAAAAAATATGAAAATAAATAAAAATTCATAATAGAAAGTGGGATCAGTGGCCCCAAGATCACAAATACAATAAATTTAAACTCGGATATCGTCCGTGTTACTGCTGCTTTTGTTTCAATCCCCTCTTCACTTTGCTACTGCATCATTCCTGTTGAAAATAAAATTGAAAGTTCACTAATAGAAAGAAAAAAGTTATCCATTAAAAAAAGAAAGAAAGGTGAGCCAAAAATAATCTGCAGTATTCAATTGAGAAAAAGAAAAATGGCAATTAGACGCAAAAAAATGTTTGCCTCTATTTGGATGATATTCAATACATCAAAATTTTTTTTTTCACTTTTTTTGTTTGCTTTTGATCAACATATTTTCTCACAAACGATTATAAAAATCATAAGCAGATCTCGCTATGCTTGACAGGAAAAGATACAAACATGTGCACAGAACAATTGGAGAAGAAAAAATCCTATAAAAAAGTAAAAAAATGGACAAATGAAAAATCATATGAATTGTACATTGTAAAAGGAAGGAAAATAAGTCTTGATTAACGATATTCCATTTGTAGTTCTAACTAGGGTACCATTTTTATGTGCACCTGATTTATAGAGACATAACCACCATGCCCCATAGAATGGCAATGTAGTGATCATCCTCCAGATGTCGGTAGTGATCTTCACATTTGATGAGCAAGAAATGTGCGTGAACAGCAAGAAATGTCCATGCCATCGGAAAAAAAAAAACCAAAATCTATGCTAGCATGTGACTAAGAATTAGCTCAAAATCTATCAGTATGTGATAGAAGCTTGTGATTATTTGCTACTTACAATAAAGATGACAAACTATCTTTAAAAATTGAACCAATCTATCAGATAAACTGAAAACAAAATAGCATGAAAGTTACCATGTCTCTTCCCCTCTTCCTTTATCAAGTCTGGCACTAATGAACTGTAGAATGTTTCAATGAATGTAATAGCCAAAAGGTAGAAAATAAGCAAATCTCATCCCCACAATGAATCCTATGATATGATTTTTTTACAATGCGATTGCCAAACATGCCAAGTTATGCCTAGCAAACAGAGAGTCTGTGATAAATTTTGCACATAATGAAGAAACTTATAGCACGTAATCCTTTACTTTGCTTTTTCTTTCACAGTTGAATCCAATTAAACAAAGAACCAAAATTTTATAATATATTATAAAAAGAAAAGACAATCATATGCAAATAATTAAACAAAAATCAATATGTTATCATTTAATCAACATCAATAAAATGAAAACACTATTTCACTGTTGTAAGAAGATATATTGATTGAGAAATTTGTGATTATGTAAAGATAAAATCATTTTTCAACAGTAATTCAATAAATTTGTTTATAATTAGGAAAGCTCAAAACCTTTATTGAGAAACATAAAATTTTCCTCCAATGGAAGCATCGTTATTCTCTAGTTAGAATCATTCTGCATAGAAGCACTCCTAAACAATCGATTAATCTATCAGAAAAATCCAAAAATTAGGCAGGGGGAACACCCAAAACTATATGCGTTTACCTTCCCCCTAGAAACAGAAGCTTACCCCTTGATTACTTAAGAGAAGAAATCAGATGAATCACTTCAAGAGAGAAAGAGAGAAGAATAAGGGAAAGAAAATGAAATATTCAATAACTTTGGCAGAAACGCTAAAATCAAGAAAAAGAAATTAGCAGCTGGGCTATGAATTTTCAAGACCCTTTTGCAGAAACAGAGGGGGAAAGTTCAAATTCGAGCAAAATAAAACTGAAATTGAACAAAGAATCCCACAAAATCTTGAAAACCAAAAAGGGGTTTTTCAAGAATGGGATAAAAAGGGCATCAGAAACCCATCAAAATCAAGAAGATGAAGATACGGCTAATTCATATACAAATAACAATCGATACAAATGGCTATTCGAGGAATTAAATAGATATGCTGATCTTTCTTATAGATTATTATTTGGGAAACAATTGATTTTCGAGAAAATTATGCCTCAATTGGATGAAAATTCAGCTAAAGCTAAAGCTATATATACATATTAAAAGAGAATAATATGCCAATTCGTGGAAAATGATGATGAATTTGTATATCAAATGCCAAAATCAATTCAAATAGCAAAAGAAAGTTACTTACTGAGGGGAATAATATAACAATCTGATACCCAAAAAATGACACCCTAGAAAAACTTTTTAACTTTTTCTCCATCAGCATCAACCAGCTTCTACCTTAAAATTACATAGGAATGACTACCAATGTATCCAATCAAAAGTAAAATCTAACAAAAACTGTTCTCACTGCAACTTGAAAACAGAAACCATTTTGGGCCTTAACTTCATACATTCTGGCTAACTACTCCTTCAACGCAGCCTTGAAACATTTGGTTGGATGATGAATTGCTTCCTAGCAAAAGTCATTTGGACGTGAAATTTTTTGGGGTACGAATAGTGCCCGAGTGAAGCCGTCGTTCGCAGTGGTGCAGAGAGGCGTAAGGCGTGAGGCGTTGGAGGAAAGGAGCGGCGGCCAGCGGAGGGAGGAGCGGCGACGAGGACTGGAAAGGGAGAGAGTCGAGGATTTCAGTTTAGGACTGAAACTGGGTAACACAAAATACATGCTACACAAAAATAAAGAATATAGAGAGTTAATTGTTTTCTTTTACAAATCAATCACTCCAGATTTATCGATTTAGAATTCCAAGTTTTATTATTAAACTCTTACATTATCATTGCGAAATTAAACTCTTTAAAGAGTCGATAAACACAACTCAAATTTCTATAAAAATAACTCAAAAAAATTTAAAAAATTTTATTTTCATCTAAAAAGTTCTTCTCTTTAAAAAAAATTTCCTAAACACTTTCTAAAATTCTTCACCGTCAAAATTTAAAAAAAAAGTTAGGTCTTCAATCTATTCTCATTTATTTATAAATTTATCGGTTTAGATCATAAAAATATGCTTTTTATTTGAAAAAAAAAATCGCACTTTTAAAATCAAACATTTTTACCGAAAATCGGTCTTTACTCGGGCCGGGAAAAGAGCCTGGTAACTTTTGTCGGGCCGAACGAAAGTTGTACAACCCTTTCGCAGGCCCGGACGAAAGGTTTCCGGTACTTTCGTCCAGCCCTGGCGAAAGTGCATGAAAATTTTGAATTTTTTTATTATAATTTTTTTCTTATAATGATTATTTGAATTGTCAATTAATTTTGTATATATAGAATGAGTGTGACTAGTTGTTTAAAATATAAGAAAGTAATACTAAATGTTATTTAAAATGTTATTTAATTTTTGTCTATGTAGAGTAAATGTAAGTAGTTTAAAATTGCTTGCTTATAATTATGTGTTTAATAAGAAAATGTGTTATGTAATTGCTAAAATATTTGAATTTTAATTTGAATTCATCGTTATTATTTACCTTAGGTTTAGGGTTTAGGAGATAAAATCGAATAATATATAAATTAATAAGTATTACTAAAGAATATTAGTGATGGATTATAATAGTATGAAAGAAATAGTAGAAATGAAATAACATATCCCTATAATAATAAATAATAAAATAATAATATATGTTAAAGTAAATGTTGAAACATATGATGAACAACTATTAATTAGTTTGAATACATAATAGATGGTTCGACTAGGCGGACGTAGAGTCGATGATGATCTTAGTCCTGTCACGGACATGACAAGTAGAGTTCATGGTCTCACTGTTACAGCTTCATCCAGAGGTACTAGGGGCGACATAGTACCTCCGACCTCCCCGCTACTCCTACTCCTCGCGCACCTGGTTTCCATCATGGAATAGGTGCACTCGGTTCTTCTACCCAGCCACCAGCCGTACCTTTTAGATTTCGACCTCCCTTCCAACCACATCTGTCTTACACCCCTGTGCCATATGAGGCATATGAATCTGTACATCCCAGACCTTCACACCCCCTAGACACAGTATATGATCCCTACTTACATGCTCTCATTATACGACCGTACATACCATATAAATCTACAGCCCAGGAGCCTATACTGGAGTTTAGTGGTCAACCAAGACAGATAGGGTTAAGGTAGAGTTTCTTGATCAGATGATTGGCGTCGCCCCTTATGATTCTTCATGCAGCACACATGGGTATTCTCATGTTGATTTTGGTGTTTCATCCTCTGAGCCTTACATAGGGAGACTTGCAGATAGGGTTTGTGAGGGTGATAGGGCCTTTGAGGGTGATAAGGGGGCTTGGCGACAGGGTCCAGGCCCTACATATTAAGAGAGAGAGACGGATGAGGGAGGTGATGATGGTGGTGATGATGATGAGAATGAGGGTGAGGATGTTGGTGATGAGGAGCAGCCTGTGTCTATGGCACCTGTAGCACTTGTGGCACATGCTAGTGGATCCGACGAGCGTTCTCATCACGGGAAAGGGAAAGGGTTGATCGGGAGCTTTATGTCGATGATGAGCAAGACTTCAAGGTCTCGCAACAAAAGACCCGATGTGGCTCGTGAAGTTCCGGCTCCAACTCAAAGGAGGAAGAAAGTCAAGTCTTCAGACTGGGAGCAGACTGGCCCAGCAGATGGAGGTCCTGTTGAACCGGAGCTCATCCCATCATACGGTGAACATGTCGCGGGTCTGATATGGCATGGATAGGTGCATATCTTTATCTTAAAGTTGCATGTTAATATTACTATTTTTATATTTTAATTTTTCTAATATTTATACTTATATAAATAGTTTAGGATTTATTATGTACGGTAATAAATTTGCTAAATTTATTTGTTTTATCTTTAGGATCATGGTTCACTGAAGTGCCGATCGCGTTACATGGCACTCACATGATGGGACCTTACAGATGCATAGGTTCATTCATTGGCTGCCAGGACAGGTCTTACACATCTGCGATCGTGCATGTTCCAGCACCCAAATTCCGCATTGATTTTGGTGTTTGTTGAGAGGTGGCAGCCCGAACCAACACCTTCCACATGCCATGGGGTGAGATGATCGTGACATTACACGATATGTAGCTGATTCTCGGGGTACCTGCATATGGCGGAGTGGTGGACTCGAGGTTATCACGGGATCAGCTGGTACTGATCGTCCAGGGTGATCTGGGTTTGGCTCTGACTGGTGGTTTAGGGTTTAATGCAGCGGAGCGTCACGATGTTGCCACTAGCTCCTAGTCTTCACTATCATCCAGTGTTAGAGCTGCCTGCTACATACAGTATATCTTGGGTAGCTCAATACTCAGTGATAAGAGTGGCAACATAGTTCAGCCAGACTTTGGCCACTACTGAAGGATGTGAGTCCTGTTGCCAAGTTCGCATGGGGTGCTGCCACACTGGCGTATTTGTACAGGAATCTGGGCAGGCATCATGTGTTGATGCAAATGAGCTTGGTGGGTGCTAGTCACTACAGGAGGTATGTGTTTTAAATATAACGTGTTTTATATTATTTTTACATTTTTCATTTTTAAGTTATTTATATTTATTTGTTTAACATTATGTTATATTTTATGTAATTAGTTCTCATATTTATATTTAGAGTTTTATATTTATATTTTGCATTTATATTCTATATTTTGAGGCTACATTCCCATGTTTGCACCCTCGGTCATACCGGGTGCTCAAGCTTGCAAGCCATACATCTAACAGTATCTCGTGATTGGTTATAAGAATGAAAATAAACTGCTGGACATCCGATTGAGACTGGATTGATGACAGCTGACTAGGTGTTATGGATACTGTACATGACTCAGGAGATTCGGGGCTTGTTAGGTTTCCATGTGGCACGGGTTTATTGCGTACTTTGACTGTGTCGAACCGTACATGCTTGACAGGGTATTGAGACAGTTCGAGTTTAGGCAGTATAACTGCAGGGGAAAAAAGAAACTGTAGATAAAAATCTCCAACTACCGGCGATGTAAATAAATAGCAGTAATAATTATAACGTGATCAATAATAAATAACAATAAGAAATACTTGTATGAAATGCTCCTGTTCTGCTATGAATCCGATGAATAGCATTCCAGCAGTAAATCCATATTAGAATAAAGAGAAAGGACGGTGGTCGACCCAAACTGTACAATTAAAACAACGCATAAATTGAATGTATTGGCTCTGACATAAAGATGATCAGGAGTATCCATCCAATAATCAACATGCGCCGAACCCTCATCCAATTCGTCTTCCTTATCAGCTCAGTAAAATGTTCTAATGATCCGAACAATTGCATATACACGTTCATATGGTAGTGCAAATCATAAGACATTCTTCTACAAATTTCATATAGGGATTTTCGTCCCCGAACAAAAAATTGGATACAACCCTAAATCCACAATTACCATCACCAACCACGTTTTTCCAGTTTTGTATAAAGTCATAATGAACCCGGGAAACGCATTGTTGAACGGGAATGGCATTGATGGGGCATCCGGATTTACAACAGATGATAAACTGGATCTACCACTGTTACGTCCTCTGCCCCTATCCCTACCGCTATGGGGTGGCCTGCCTCTTCCACGTGCACTCGGACTGGACCCTGAGCCTGAACCACTTTCCGACCCAGACCTTGAACCACTTGACTTTCCTATCTTCCTATGTGCGATGGACACGTATTCCCAGTGAGACTTATCTCTTTTCGTGGAATTCATCTTCCGTCGTCCCTTCTTAACTGCAGTTTCTGGTGGGTTTGTCAATGGAGGATAAGGATCTTCGGGCAACATCAGACATATGACACATTTGATGAGGCGACGCACTTCCCGGACCTTAGAAATTAGACCCACACTAATTTCCTCTAGCATTGAGGTGAGATCACGCATATTGGAATCCATGTCTTTCTCGTGTACATTAGAGATATCGGCACAAATTTCTAGTTTTCTCCAAAAAATATAAACATCTTCCAACTAGATTGGAATTAAATATTGGCACCTATGAACCAGTTCACATGCACATGGTAGTCTTTGCGACTTCCTTAAATAATGCAGGCTCTTACTTCCTGGGTCTTCAACCATCCCACGTGCTTTCTCTATCTCCAGCCATATCTTCTTCAAAACCAAATGACTAATTTTATTTCTTATATTCTTCAATATTACATTACTCTTCGTGGCAAACTTCTCTTTAAGTTTAGAAATTTCCAATGAGTATTTTATTTTAGCAATCTGACCTTCGATGAGAGAGTCGATATTAAGAGATACGGTGTCCAAATCACCATGACACGTTGATAGCCATAATTTAAACACTAAGTGTTCACTCTTAGCACGGTTCATTATCTCAACCCCAAAATGCAACACTTGAGATGTCCAAACCCTACAAAATTTATGCGCAAATAGATTCAACCATGTGCTAACTAGGTAATGTAGAAAGTCCGGCCTACTTTTCCACTTATTCTTTAACACTTCCAACCTTCTCTGATATTCCTCCTCATCAATTTCATTTATTAATTTGTTCCACGACCCATTCACGTACCGTTGTGCCACCTCTTTATCTTTAACCATCTCTGTCAACTTTGCCAACACATTCTGATCAATGTGTCTTCTACATAACATATGATATGAATTTATGAATATATCATCAATCACCGGCATTAGTCCTCTTTTCCTATCAATAAGAATCACTAGTGGCTCACCTTCATTGAGAATTGAACCTTGCGCATTTGCCATAGCAGATGTAACATATAAGTGCTTGATTTATTGAAGAAACCATTTGTATGTCGTAGCCTGTTCATTGCACATAAACGCTGTTGCCACTATGAAGATCTTTCCTGTAGGAGTCATCCCTACAGCTTCCAATAGTGGCATATTGTACCTTAATTAAAAAATAAAGGGGAAAATTAATGATTAACATTGGCAACTATTTTAACAGACTTCAAAATATTTTAAACTATTTATTAAAAAAAATTGTTAAAAAGCAATGATCCTTTGGAGTAGTTAAAAATTTAAATGTTTATGTGGATAAATTAATAAAGAGATTTAATAATACAATGATCCACTAGAGTACTTACTTGTTCATTTTATACGTGGTATCCATTATAAGTACATATGACCACGTTCTAATCATTGCAATCGATGTCGGGTGTGCAACGACAATATCACTAAGTACGTTGCTCTCCTCACAGTTTCTGTAGAAGACCATGTAACCCCTTTGTGCAATTAGGCAGAGAACTTCCTCTACCGTGTTTCTTCCCTGCATCCGGTTCTTCTTAATCTTCGAAACAACATTGTAAATTTTCTGAGCACTACATACATAAAAAAATTCTTCTTATTAACGGAAGAAAAAAAATCTAAAATATTTTAATAAAGTATTAAAAATAATTCCCTTCTAACTTACCTAACTGCATAACCAACGTCTTGTTCTCGGAAAAATCGTAAGATATTACGAGGCGACACATGACTTTTCCTGAACTGCTCAGTCTGTTGCAACTGCTCCTCCGTAAGTCTTGCAACCTGAGCATGACCGTGATGGTAAACATCTATTTTAAGGTTGTGCCTCCTGTTGTGCATGAACAATTGCAAATTTTCTCTTTTTGCCATTTGCTCTCCCTTTACTTTAAATGGGCAGCTACATTTTTTGGTCCCATAAGGTCCCCGTCTTTTTATTGGAATTTCTTCTTCCTCATTGTCAACTACTAGTTTTGTATACTTTTTAATTGCCCCTCCGCGCTTGCAAGCTAATGTGACATACGGTCGACGGTTAGCTGTTCTTCATCTCTGATACCGATTTATGATTAAATATGTCCTGGCTTTCATGCAGTTTGCTTTGCCCAGTCGACCAACTCATCTTTGGAACTAAAAGTTCTGTCTGTTATGAATAAATGTCCAAGATCAATATATTCTTTCGATTCTAAAAATTCTTCAAACGTACTTAGATCTTCATCGGCTTGTTAATGTACAATGAAAATATTAGCAGTACAAAAAAAAATTAAAACTAAATTTATCAAAAAAAAAAAAAATTCAGGAGCACTTTCTCCCAGAATGGCAAAAATTTTGGTTTACTTTTGCCCATCCGGACGAAAGTTCCTCCTGAAATTGAAAAAAAAAATCAATCAATTTTCTTACCTCAAAACTAATATTTTCTTGCGAAAGTTCTTCAGGGGACTCCATACATTAGACTAATTTAGGTTTAATATTCAAAATTTGAGTGTTTTTTAGAGAGATGTTAGAGAGAAAGTTTTATGTTTAAAATGAAATATTTTCGAGTTATCCTTATAGATTTTCGAGTTATCTTTATCTACACCCATTCTTTAATTATTATTATGTATATTAAATTTAATATTATATTTAAAAAAAAATAAAATTTTTTCAAATTTATTATTTTAATATATTTAAAAGAAATTAAATTGTAGTTTTTTTACTGTAAATTAAATTTTTGTAAATTAAAGTTTTAGAATTTATTTTATTTAATAATTTTTTATTAAATTAACTTACTTATGAGATTCTCAAATCATCCGTTTATCTACATCAAATTCATTATTAAATTTTTTTAGATTAAAATTTTTGGATTTATTTTTTAATATATTTTAAAAATTATCGTATTTTTTCGAATGAAAATTATTTTTTTTTGGAAGCTAAAGTATTCAAATTTATTTTATTAGATTAATTTTTTATTAGATTAACTTGGTTCTTCTAAGATTCTCAAATCATCAGCAAAGAAAGTGTTTTATTATCAAATTAAAACTCTTCAATTATCATTATCAAATTAAAACTCTTTAATTATTATCTATATCAAATTTAATATTATCTTTTTTTAAAATTAAAATTTTCGGATTGATTTTCTCATTTTTTTTAATATCATAAATTAAAATTATTTATTTATTTTTTAAATATATTTAAAAAATATTGTAATTTTTCAGTTGCAAATTAATTTTTTAGAAAATAAAATTTTCAAATTTATTTTATTAAATCAAATTTTTATTAGATTAACTTGCTTCTGATAGGATTCTATACTCATTATCGAATAAACTCTTCAATTATCATTATTGAATTAAAACTCTTTAATTATTATCTATATCAAATTCATTATTATTTCTTCTTTTTAAATTAAAATTTTCGGATTATTTTCTCATTTTTTCTCAATTTAGAAAATTAAAATTTTCACCTTTATTTTTTTAATATTTAATTATTTTCTCTTTTTTTAAATTAAATTTTCTTATTTGTTTTTCTCAATTTCGGAAATTAAAATTTTTGAATTTATTTTTTTAATATATTTAAAAAACATATTGTAGTTTTTGAGCTGAAAATTAATTTATTTGGAAATTAAAGTTTTTGAATTTATTTTATTAGATTAATTTTTATTAGATTAACATGCTTATTGAAAGATTCTCAAATCATCAGCAAATTATCAAATTAAAACTCTTTAATTATTATCTAGGAGGTCGATAAACCTAACTTGGAAATCTATATGAATAGCGCAAAAAAATTCATTATTTTTCCTTCTTTTCCTTACTTTTTCTCTCTGTGCAAAATTTCTCTGTTAACTTCTCTTTACTCTCTCTACTCTAAAATTGTAATCTTTAACATTGAACTTGTATTGGAGGTGGATATGGATGATTATGAAGAATTTGTAGAAGAAAATATCGTTTTTGAGGTAAGAAAAGTTCAAATTAATTTTTTTCGCCACTGAGGCTCGAATCGCCGGGGCTGGCGACCCGGACGTGCGTTGTTCGTCCAACTGAGCGGTTCATCATCAGTGACAGTCGCCTAGAGGCACGAATCGCTCAGGTCCAGACCGCCGGCCTGGGCGAGCCGAGCATATGTTTTTTTTTAGAATGTTACTATATGAAATAAGTGTATTTTTTAATGCTTTTTTTCCTTAAATGTTAGTATATGAAATATATATTTTAAATGTTAGTATATGAAATTTTTATTTATTACACTGTTTTTATAATTTTATTTTTAATATATAATGTGTTCATATTTTAATTTTTTCGTACTATATCGTAACAAAACGACGTAGATCCAAATACATTTGAAAAATTTTTGGAACCGGAAAAATACGTGGATCACAGACATTTATTTGCAACTTATCGAATCTTTAATTCGAAAGTAGAGTTGGTGAACTGGGCAAAAGAAACAACTATGAAAGTGAATACGTATTTGATTGTCACTCGGTATTTAACTTCAAGAACATCCGACCGCCGATCATATGTTACACTAGATTGCGAGTGTGGAGGTGCAAATAAACCGAGAACGAAGCCCATAGTTGACGATGATGAAGAAGAAGAAGTTCAAGTAAAAAGGCGGGCTCCTTACAGGACTAAAAAGTGTAGTTATCCATTCAAATTAAAAGGCGAGCCAAATGACGATGTGTGAAAATTAGCAAGTATTCGTATACGATAGGAGGCATAACATGCAATAGGTGTATATACTCACGGTCATGCTCAGGAAGGAAAACTGACGGAGGAGCAGCTGATACAGACCGAGTAATTCATGAAGAATCATGTGCCATCCCGTAATATCTTAGAATTTTCTGGGAACAAAACGTGGGTTGTGCTGTCAGATATGTTGCATTAACTCTAATGCATCCTGGTTTTATGTTTAGGGTTTAAATTGAGGTTCTAATAATATGATTTGCATGATTTTTTGTAGTGCCCAAAAAATATATAACGTTGTTGAAAAGATTAAGAAGAATAGGATGCAGGGACGAAACACGGTTGAAGAAGTTCTCTGCCTAAGTGCTAAATGGGTTACACGGTTTTCTATAAAAACCGTAAGGAGAACAATATGCTCAGTGACATTGTCGTTGCACACTCGATATCCATTGAAATGATGAGAATGTGGCCATATGTACATACAATGGATACGACATATAAAACAAACAAGTAAGTTGTATTAAATTTTTATATTAATTGTACATTTAGGTGTTATTTGCAAATTGACTGTTAAAAGTTATATTATAAATATGGTTTAGGATTAACCCTGCATATTTAAGATAATATTTGACGAATACTTGAATGAAATATGTCATATTTAATCGGTTTTGGTTTAAGTTTACTTGGTTTTATGTTCAGTTTCTAAATAAGTTATCTGCTTTGTGTTTTTTTTTAAAAAAGGTACAATATGCCACTGTTGGAAGTCATGGGGATGACCGATCCTGGTAAGAATTTCACTGTGGCCACTACTTTTATGCGAAATGAGCACGCTACGACTTATAGATGAGATCTTCAACAGATTAAGTTGCGATAGTAGGTTCTAGAGACACGAGCAAAAGCTGGACAGAATTCTATCGGCGATGGTAGGCTACAACTACTGTCGATGGTAGGTCCTGACAACACAAGAAGATTTTTTGGACAAAACCTGTAACGCCCTTCCCCGTAAGCACCTGGCATGACTTTAAAATTTCGGACGTAATGAAAATAGAGTTTTGATCTATATTGGTGGGATATAGTGTTTTTGGCACTTAGTGGTATTTTGGGGATATTTAGGAATAGGAATAAAATTTTATTATATTGATGTTTTATTATTAAGGTTTATAAGTGCCTTTAAGTGGATTTTATTTTTAATACCTAGTGTATTTATTTTAAAAGTTTAAATACTTGACATTTTCATATAGGGATTTCAAAAAAAAAAAAAAACTTAAAAATTAAGAAACCCGCCGCCACCTACCTAGCCACCCGTCACCCTACCAATTTCTGCCGTCTTCTTTTCTTTTCTTTCTATTTCCCCCACTAACCGCCACAATATAGTATATATAGAGAATTTGCGTGCCATTTTGTTTTGGCAAGGAAAAAGAGAAGGGGAAAAGAGAAAGTAAACTTCAGGTTAGGGGTTTTCTTTTTCTTTTCTTTTATTTCCATTTCCATGAAGGTTATATAAGTAAATAGGTATATATATATTTTAAATTAGTTACTTGTTTTAGGATTTAAATATTTTAAATGGATTTTTAGTATATAGTATATAGTTAATTATGGTTTCTTGGGAGAGTATATATATATTTTTTAAGAGTATAGGATTTTCGATCTTCTTAAAGAATTATTATGAGTATATATAAGTATATATATATATCTCCTAAGCTCATTTGATAGGATCTCGATATTATTAAGGAATAGGGCTATTTGATCGGTACTCAAGTATTAAACATTTTTGCAAATATTATTTTGTAGAATCTTAGCACCAGATTTGCATCTAAATGAGTCCACAAACTCCATTTTTATTTCAAATATTACAAGACGTATAAATATGTTTTTTTCGAACCATTACAAAATATTGCTATTTTTGGAACGATATCTCTCAGCGTATTTTTGGAGATGTTCTCCACAATGTGTTACGTGTTTCTTAGAAAAATGCATAGGAGCGGTGCTCCATATAGGTGTTTCTTTTAAAACAGACTATTACGGTGGTGCATAAGAAGTTTTTTGTAGGCAGGTTTTTCAGAAATATTTATATATTGGAAAATGTTCTAGCTTGAAAAGTTACGTATTTTGACATGCGTGAATATAGATCTGACATTGGCATAATTGTGAAATTTGCATAAGCATGTGATAACTGGCGGATGAGGATTTTTACTACTCTATAATGTTTATGACTTGAATCGGTTCCGGCGGCCGGGCAAATGGCCATTTGGTTTGTAAATACATAGGAAAACCTCATTCCGACCAGGGTTAAAGTTTATTGAAAATCAAGTGAACGGACGCGTTAGCGAATTGCACTGTACGTGGCTAGTCCCCCATACTAGGGCCTCTTCCGATGACGTGGACGAGTTTTTTTTTACTATAAGGGTGGATCCACTTGAAGAGGGGCGTAGTACCTTGAGGGTGTGGCCTAACCGGTATTTACGTGGACATTGCATCATACTCTACGGTGGGACGGCGCCTAGTGGAGAGTCAGGAGGGGCTCGAAACTGAGGTTGGCCCCAGGGCAAACCTGGTAGGTGCCCCTGGAATCTGTAGCCTGTTTTGACCAGTGATATGGGAGTGCAATTGTTTGTAATCGAGCGCTCGTATGGTGTTTGGTTGGTATTGACTACGAGATGCCGGAACTTGGTTCCGATGGCCTTGTTTTGGGGATTCAGACTTTGCCCGTGGAGCCCCACTGTTGCATTGCATGTTCTTTTAAATTTGGGGCGTAGAAGCTGCGCTGATGTGTCTTGATTCACTCAGACTTTCCTGCTGCGCTCGAAACTCTCATGTAGGTTCAAGCATCAGTTTTGTTAAAATAATCAAAGAAAATGTTCTCTTATAACATTGCATGAACAGTTTTGTAAAACTGGACCAGCATTATTTTAACGAAATCACCACAGTGCACATACACACGTGGACTCACTGAGCGTTCGCGCTCACGTTTTTCCATATCATGTTTTTTCTCAGATTAGCTCGGAACGGTCAGGGGCACAGCAAGCCACTGAAGTTTTAGGCCAGGAGTTTTTGGATCAAATCTCCCCAGACGGGCATATGTTTATATTTTATCTTGTTAGACTCAACCCGTCTGTAAAGTTTCTTTTTATGTTGTCGTGTAAGTTGTTGATGTAAGATACTTTTGTATTTATAATAAAACAAAAATAAGAAGTTTTTTTTAAGATCCTGTGTTCTGAGCGCACCAGTAGTATCTAGTTTACTTAAGGTTTCCACGTACTGTGTGTATACCTATTAGTATTGTTCTAGGGTTGTGTTTTTTATTGTGGAACTTAAAATTTAGTGTCGAGAGGCACGCAGATGCCCTACTCAGTCGCAGTTGACCTAGTGGCAGGGTTGGGGGCATCACAGAACCCTACCATGGACGGTAGGGATCGACCTACCGTACAAAGTAGATCCCGACTATAACAGTTTTAATCCAATTTTAACTTTATTTAATATAAATTTTCTTTTATTAATAGAGCATTACACCATTATGGCTGGATGAGGTAATTAGGGGCGAACATAGGTTAGATTTTTTCCCTAAATTCATCTTCAATTAAATAGGAAATCGGTAGAAATTTTGTAATTGAAGACTTGGAGATTCAACATCATGATTCTGGGCTTCAATTGGACGACTTGAGCGACAAGCTCTGGCGATGTTCAGGACTGCGATTGCCGCTTCAATCTTCCTCTTAAGCTTTCTTTTCCTTGCTTTTTACTGATTCAATGTTAAATTTCAGTTTCATACAATGATTAGTGAGTAAATTTTTATGTTTGGATGGGGGTTGAACCTTAATACTTATTTACGATGTTCTTGGTTTAATTTATTAAATTCGATGTTTGTTTTCAATTGAGTTGTTTTCCAATTGTGTTCTGTTGCAATGTAATTTTCATTAGATTAGATTTATCGCAAAGATGTTCAGAATTAAAAAAGGAAGAAAATTCTAGGGCAACCAATTAGGGGTTAATTGGGGCAATTGACTAGAGATATGATATTTCACTTTTAGGTCCTTTAAATCACCTATAATTACTGCGCTCATAATTGGTTAGGGAGAGAAGAGATTCTGCTATAAGGCTTAGTGGGTAGGGAGGCTTTCACCTAGAGATAGGGATAGCCTGATTAGTTGTGATGACCCAACTTGATTAATTCAACATTGTTTTCATAAGGTTTTTCCAATTGAATTAGTAACAAGGATTAAGGGGATTCCACTATCCAAAACTTGTGCTTTAATACGTATTAATATCTTAATTTTCTAGTTTTTCTTTCTTTAGTTGATTAACTCAGTTTTAGTATTTTTAGTTATTTCTTCTCCAAACCGTTCTTTTTAGACTAAACATTAGAAAGAGCGATTAGTACTTGAGCATTTATCGTTCCTCGAGATTCAACAATCGGGTGTAGCTTGATTACTATAGTGATAGGTCCTTTTGCCTGTTACTTTAGTTTAGTAGTTCATCCCCTTTTAATTTTAAAATTTGGAACATCAGGCGTATTACTTGATCATCTTGGAAATTATACTTATTTGATATTCTTACTTCATCAATAGTTTCCATGCACTTGTAAGTGTCGATTAGTAATAAAAGCCTAGGAATTTTAGGAAATTAGGATAATGAGAATCATTTTTGGGTCTTTGCCTGCATTCTTATATTTTTCTATCCTTGGAAGCAAAGAGTTCCGGTCTACAATAGTCTCGAAAATGATGGTTTTAGGCCTTTATTGTACCGTTTGTGCCTTTCTTGCCAATTCTTTATATAAAATCAACCCCTAGTTCCCTTTTTCTAGCCCTAATTATGTATCATTCAATCCCTTCTTTCTTTGTTCTTTAAAACTCACACTACATAAAACCTCAATTCGTGGAGCTAATGTTTAGAATATGTTTTTAGCCATTTTGAACAAACTTATAAAGCAACTTTCTAGCCGCTTTCCACTATTCTTACTCACCCTTGAATGTCATAGTTCGTTCCATTAATGCACACCCCACCTAAGAACATATCTCTTAAGATCCACATGAATTCCCAAGTGTAAGAGAAAGATGCTCCTTTTTTTTTAGAATGAACTATAAAGATAAATAAACACTCATCTTTTTTCTTTGTTTTCTGCAATTTTTTTTAAAGCATCAATTTTCTTCTCTCTTTTCAACAGCCACATATACCGAACTACTGAAATATCCTTTCCATATACAAAGTTTTCTTTCTTTCCGCTTTACCCCCATACTCATCAATTTTTCTCACTTAAAACGGCTAAAAGTATATTATAACCATTAGCTCCATGAATTGAGGTTTTATGTAGTGTGAGTTTTATGTACAGGGTATCCAATGGAGGTAAAGGGATAAAAAAAAAAAGACAAATGAGATAGAGCTAATTCAACCGAAAGGACATGTACATAGTATCTCATTTGTTTTTTTCTCCCTTTACCTCCATTGGATACCCTATACATGTCCTAAGCCTAACATTACAAGCTGAAAAATCCTACTAATCCAGGAAAAACCTAGAATAGGACCTAGAGTCGAAAGTGATAGAAAACATGAGTTTTGCTATACATTAGCCTTAAAAGTATTCTACTGTGCTAATTACTTGATATTCCTTATATTCTATGAAAATGGCAAGAACAATCCACACACACCACACTGTTGATCTGTAACGTTTATTTGTAACGTTTTGTGGATTTAGTGATTCTTTTCATTTGTCTCTGTTGATTTACCTTTGGAGTTGAGTAGTAAAGTGTTTTACTGAAGTGTCCTTATTCTTTATTTTCAAATTTTTTTTTTTTGGTTCTGTTTTTGTGTTATCTCAGATGCCATGTTTCATAGACAATCTGTGATTTTAATTGTCTTAGGTTAGCTTTTCACATTTTTCGTGTATCATCTTTCTTAGAATAATGTTTTAAGCCCCTCTGTTTTGTTTGTTTAATTGTTTCTTAAGGGCAAGCAACGGATAAGTGTGGGGGTATTTGATTGCGCTATATTGTCCACATTTTTATACTTTTTTCCATCTTTTTACAATGTTTTTCATTTTTTAGACTAATACTCTTTATTCTTGTCTTACGTGCTTTCCAAAAGAGAAAACGATGAAAAGAAACGAAAACAGAGTGAAAGCGACGAAAATGAAGCTAACGGCATAAATGAAGAAGGCCTACCGTGTGAGGTAGGCCAACCTACTGTTAGCGGTAGGTCCTAGAGCCACAAGCAAAGAAGAGAAAGAAGCCTATCAGCAATAGTAGGCTATCCCTATCGCTGATGGTAGGTCCCTGCCATAATAAAAAAATAAAAAGAAGGGCAGAACCTTACTGTAGACCGTAGGGCTCGACCTACTGTATACGATAGGTCCCATTGTAGAAGTATTAATGCATTTTAAACTTTTTTTAATGTAATTTTTAATTTTCATAATTAGAGAGTTCCGCTATTAGGGCTTAGAGAGGTAAACTGGGGCGAACCTCGGTTAGAAAATTCCCCTAAATTCAACTTCAATTTGGTAGGAAATTAGTAGAAAAACGATAATTGAGAGTTGAAAGATCAAGAATTGAAGATTTAAATGCGCAATTTCAGGCTTCAATTGCGCAACTCGAGAAATGAGCTTAGGCGACGTTTTGGGATCACGATTTTGGCTTCAACCTTCTCCTAAACTTTCTTGCCATTTATTTTATTGAATTTCAATAATTAATTCTAGTTTTAATACAATGTTCAGTGGCTAGATTTTTATGTTTGGATGAAGGTTGAACTCTAATTCTTGATTACTATAATTTTGGATTAATCTACTAAAATTGTTGTTTGTTTTCAATTGAGTTGTCTTCCAATTGTGTTTTGTTGGAATTTAATTGTCGTAAAGTTAGATCTATCGCAAGATTGTTTGGAATTCAAAAAGGAAGAACATTCTAGGGCAACAAGTTGGGGGTAAATTGGGGCAATAGATTAGAGGTATGAAATTTCTCTTTTTAGGCCCCTTAATCACCTGTTAATTACAACACTCATAATTGGTTAGGAAGAAAAGAGATTCTCCTCTACGGGTTAGTAAGTATGGTGGCTTTCACCTAGAGATAGGGAATGCCCGATTAGTTTTGAGAACCCGACTCGGTAATCCTTTTCTATACGTTTTTCCAATTGAACTAGTAACAAGGATTAGGGGGATTCCAACATCCAAACTCTTGCGTTAATAGTTTTAAAAACTCGAGTTCTTGTTTTTGTTTACTTTAGTTGATTAAACTCTTTTTTAGTATTTTAGTTCGATTTTCTTCAAAACTATCTATTTTTGGGCTAAACATTAGAAGAAGCGATTAGTACTTGAGCTTTATCATTCTTTAAAATTTGACACTCAGGTGTAGCACGATTATTACAGTGATAGGTCCACTTGTCTGTTACTCTAGTTTACTAGTTTACCCAATTAATTTTTTAAAACATCAATAACTTAGAACATACAACTCCAAGTCGAACTAATCCAGAAAGGAGCAAAGCTCGATGAGGATGAATTTAGGCACACATTTCATCCAATTTCAATCAGTATAACATACGATATGAAAAAATTAATCCACTACTGTTCAACAATTCTTGGTTCTGGACAGATCGAACATTTTGATTTAATTGATCTATCAAATGATTCCAAATTGAGTAAAACTTATTTCAAATGATTGCCAACTCAAAGGATTTCAAATCCACAAAAAATTTCGCCCAAACAATTTGAATTACTAATCGAATTCAAAACATATTTCTAACATCCTATCCGAATTTTGCATGATCATCATGTATTTTTCTCTTTGATCATCATATACCTTTTTTCGAACGAATTTTCTCAACAACTAAACATAAAATAGGGCATACTTTGAAGGTAGCTCTGGTACCAAATGATATGAATCTTGTTGTGCAAAGATCAAAATCCTTCAATTAAGCTTCCCGAGGAACTTTTGCCTTCAATAAGACTTGAATACTCTCCATCCTCAAGCAACTCCTAGCCATTCTAAGGACCTCTTGAATCCATGTTGAATATTCTTTCCTTCATAAGACAATTCAACAATGGTATTGATTACCTATCACCTAATTAGTCTCTTAAAAAGAAGACCTTGCTCTAAAACAATTACAAGGATGTAAAGATCAAAGAGTATTAATTATGATCAAATTGAGAACCCTTGAATCTTCTCAATCCAAGTATTCAAATAAAATCAATCTAAGGAATGATCAAACCCTAGATGAAGTTAGCAGAAAGCTAGAAAACCTAAGAACCCTAAGAGAAAACTCTGAAATTTTTATATATCATTCATCATCTAAGTTTAAAATGAGGCATAATAGGATATTTATAGAGAAATCCTGACTACTCCTCCTAAAACTTAATTGGAATACTAAAGACCTAATTAACCTTCTAATAAAAGTTAATTACAAGCTTGGAAAATAACAAACAAAGATTTAATAAAAACTAACTACATTGTCATTTTAAAGACATTAATTCGAGACCTACCACGGGCGGTAGGGTGATTCTACCGTTGCCGATAGGTAGCCTTCCAATGCTCCTTTTCAACAAGAACGCTACAACGGACAATTAGCTCTGTTTTCTTCCCCTCCTTGCTTCTTTTGTCATCTACGATGCTCGAGAGCTTCTAGTTTGATTTCTTTGTGCTTCTTTAGGACTTTAATGTGTCTTGGAAGTCTTTAGCCTCTTCCAAGCCTTCAATTTGAATCCAGAATTCCTCAATTAAATTTTCACCCATGATGTCTTCGATCTTCTATTTGCTCCTCTATAAATTGTTAAACAATCCTTTGTTGAATTCATATCAATACATCAAACTCTTCTTCGAGAAGCATCTAAGTAAAAATGAGAGGAAAATAACGTAAATTATATGTTTTATATACTAAGAACATCACAAAATGACATAATTAACACAAAAAATATAACGACACTTAAGCACATATCAAATTCCCTCACACTTATCTGTTGCTTGACCTCAAGCAACACAAAACTAAGTATCTCAAAAACAGAGAATCACAAAGCAATTAGACTCAATGAAAACGAAACATCGAATAGTAAAACATAAAGACTAAGAAAAAAAAAAAAGACAAAGAGTCATCTCCAATAGGGATATTATCACTTAACCACAAAGAACTCTCGAATGACAAATCACTAGGATCAAACATCCCACCGACATCTCACTTATAGACTTACGAATAAATGGAGAGTGTGTGATTTACTTGTGTTGCCCTTCAAAGAAGACAAGGAATATCAAGTGATTAACATAATGATCTACTTTAGTTGCTAATGCACAAACCAACTTATGCTCTCTAATATTTCTCTGCTCTAAGTTCTATCCTAAGTTGTTCCTTGATTAGGCAGGACTTTCAAGCTTGTAATGTTAGGCTCGGGACATAATAGTTATCAACCAAAGAAAAAGGAAATAGAAGTAGAACTAATGCAATCGAAAGGGAAATAAATAAAAGATTATCAAAAACTTTCTAGCCACTTTCGCTCATTCCTATTTACCCTTGAACACTTCACCTCGTTTATACTGCGAACAACCACCCTAACATGTTCTAAAACCCATCAATCATGTATACTAAAGGAAGTTTGTACACAAGAGAAGGAAGCTCAAGAATTAAAGAGACAAAGGTTTATAAACGTCTCAAGTAATCACTCTCTTTTTCTCTCTTTCTTTTGCTTCTCTTCATTTTACAACTTTGTTTTTCTTCCTCAATGTTTTTTCCTTTTTTCCTTTCACAATGATTGAGGATATTCACACATTTTCTTTCTATTCATAGAGAGCACTTTCCTTTTCATAGAATTTTAACACATTTTATTTCTGTTTCATTTTTGAAATGAAACCTTGCTCACACAAATATTCGAAATACCCTTTTTTCAAGGTTCCTCCTCTTCACTCAAATACCCCACACACTTATCAATTGTGAAAAACCTTAGAGGGGGGGTGAATAAGGTTTTTGGTTAATTATAAAAAAAAAAACTTTTGTTAGTTAAAGGGTAAACCTCCAATTTTGTTTGAAAGAGAATTCTAAAACTCTTTTAATAAAATTCCAAACCAAACAAAATTTTGTGATTGAGACAAATAAGTAATAAGCTTAGAAAGAAAAAGCACAAGGATTTATAGTGGTTCACTCCCTCAAAGAGTTACATCCACTACCTTGAGTTAACACCCAAGGATTTTCCAAATCCACTATAAACGCAAAATTACACCAACTACAAATATGAGGATCACCCTACAAGGGTTTTGCACACAACCTCAATTCACAACACAATGTAAATCAAAGGATTACCCAAGGGGTTTTTCAACACAAACCTTTGATATCAATAAGAGAGAAAGATAGGTTTAAGAACAATGTTACGAATTTGAGCTTGAGAAATAATAGGTACAACTCAATGAAATGTTTCTACAAGCTCCTCATTTCTTCTTCTTTGATGATGATCAATAATGAAGCTCAAGAAGATTTTAGTTTGGGATTAAAAGTGTTTGCAATAAATGTACTTTTTGAAGCTCTTTAAAAGTTTTAAATGATCTCAATGAATATTTCACCAAACTTGTCTATTTTATGGCTGATCAAAAAGTCTATATATACTTTCTTAAAAAAAGTGACCGTTGACTCTGTGTAACGATAATAATTTTTTACAGTAAATGTGAAAATCGGACGACCGGTTCCTGAAATCGGACGACCGGTTTTTAAACAGAAAGATTCGAACTTGTCCAGCTAGAAATCGGACTGCCGATGTAGAAAAAATCGGACGACCGGTTCCTAAAATCGAACGACCGGTTCTTGAACAGAAAGATTCGGACTTGTCCATCTAAAAAACGAATTGCCGATTTTTTTTTTATTTAGAAAAAATCGAACGACCGGTTCTAAAACCGGATGAGCAATTTTTTATTTTTTCAGCCAAGTTTTTTTAAGACAAAAGCTTTCTTCATTGTTTCAAAAAACATGTATTCTTGATAATCATTTTAGAGATAAGAAGAACCTTTCAAAAGCATCACAACTTCAATCAAGAATACTTAGATTTTAACAAAAGTTTATATTGAGAAAATCGTAAAAGGAGCTTCATATATGATCAATAACCAAAGAGTAAGATTAGGGAGTTTTACAAAGAAATACCTTATTACACTCTAACATAGACAAGGTCTTCAATGTCTTCAATGTCTCCAATGATTTGATCTTGGAATGGCTTGGTCTTTTCTCCTTCATTTTGCCCTCATCAACAAGATCTTTTGCTTTTAGAGAGTGTAGACTTGAGACTTCAAAAGTGCTTCTTTTGTTCTATGAAAGGTTAGCTAAAATACTTACACAAGCATATGTTAATCATAATCAAAATCATAAGTAATAATGCCCTTAGGGCTAACAAATTGTCTTCACTCAAAATAGCTAAAAAATTAAAGATCATTAGCTCTAATAAATTGAGGGTCTTACATAATGTGAGTTTAAATGGGAAATAACAGAAAGGACCAAATCCCTTGGCATGAAGGCACAAAAAGGAACTAAGGATTGATGTGAAAAGGCAGGGCACGAAAGACACAAACAGTTCAAGGCCTAAGCGCATCATCTCCGGGACCAACCTAGACTAGACCGTTTCACTTCAAAGTAAGGAGAAAACCAGTGTAAAGGCAAAAACTCAAAAAGCAATCACTATGCTATTCCCTTGAGATTCCTAGGCGTTCTAATACTAAGTGACACTTGCAAGTGCATAAAAATCGTGAATTTCCTAAGAATATCAAGCAAGTGTAGTTTTCAATTCAATCAAGTCAAACGTCTTTGGAAGTTCCTAAGGGTCTTGCAATTACAATTCCCACCAGTTTTGTGTCAAAGAAAAATCTTTTTGAATTTTAAAGTTTTAAGAAAAACAAGGAAGAATAAAAGGGATCGTAAAACAAGAAAATCTTTTTGTATTTTTTGATAAGGAAAATTGGAAGGCATAACAAAGAAAAATGTTTTTTTTTTTTGTAATTTTTCGAAGTTTGCGAACAACTAACTAGAAAGGAAACACTAAGATAGAAGCATGGATAAATTAACAAGAAAACGAGAATCTTTTTGGATTTTCTGTAAAATGAAAAAGAAGAAAACTATTTTTTGGATTTTCAAAGATATATATTTTTTCTTTATTGAAACTTTTGATGTTTGGAACTAAACAAAACTAACAGAACTAATAAACAAAAAATAGCTAAAATACACAAATGCCCCCACACTTTAAATCACATTGTCCTCAATGTGGGGGCCAAGACCAAAAGTAAGCGTGTCGAACAAAAGATAAGGACAGAAAAACACGTAAAAGCATGCATGGCAAGCCATCCCAAAGAAACAAAATATGCAAGCAAGAAAGGGAAAGCAATCCTCACAAAAAAACAAAACACAGGAGAAAAGAACATAAACATAAAATCCATAAAGAGAAATAAAAGGGAGCAATCCATCAAAAAAACATAAATTATACAAAGGAGAGGGAAAATAAGAGTCACTCACTATGGACCCTTGTTCGTGCTGCCACTATCGCTGGAGCCTTGATCAGGTAAGAACCTGATACACAGTCGAGCCAGTATACCCTCCTACCGATTGATCAATGCCATGTGGTCTGCCAATTCATCCGCATAACAGCAGGAGGACTTGACAAGCTTTGCCAACTAAAACTATGAGCATCTTGTACCAGGCAGAACTGCTTGAAGGCATCCTGCATCTTTTTCTAGAAGGCGTCCATAGAATCGGCTGCAAGAGTGTCATCATATGATGAATCATCAGAGTCTTCATCATTGTCTTCTTTATTAGCTGGCTGGGAGGAGGATTTCCTGAAGTCCATCTGTAATGTTTCTTGATTTTTCGAAACCTGAATTCGTTCCGATCTTGCAAATCCTAACTTTCTTGTTGATAGAAGTTGCAACACATGTGTAGAATTTACAGTAACTTTATAATGAGACTTGTAAACTAAAATTACCAAAGATAATCCATACCTATCGGCATAGGAAAAATTAGCTATATGTCTACGATCTCATTACAATTGATCTTACCAAAATAGTCACCTCTCTGTGGGGCCGAGTTACTATTTTAATAAGATAATTGAACTTTATAGATGCCATTCAAAATTAATCACGTATAACTAGAAGGTGACTGTATATATATACACATACTATCAAGTTCTTAAGATGCTATGGCTACATCTAAGCACATAACATAAAGAGAACAAAAAATGACAACCTTTAATACCAAATAATCAACTTAAAAAAATATGTTGATTTAATACATTAATGGAAATTATATCATAATTAACATTTTTTTAAAAGAAAAAATTCTCTAATGCCCTATAATAAATGGACTAACATTGATAGTTAAAATAGAAAAATATCAACATTCCTGAGAAAATAAACGAAAACATGGTATGCACTGATATGGTAAAAAATGGTACGAAAACAAAAAATAAAAATACCTTCAGTAGGTTGTTTTCTTAAAAACGAAACTTTATTCATAATTTCTTCTCATCAACCATGAAAGGAAATTTGCAATATATTAAAAGGTAAAAAGTTTCATGTTGTGGTGAAATAATATTTACATGTCATATATATTTTTATACATGCAATGAAAATGAAAATCTTTTATATATTTGAAATTCATATGGAATATTAGTGGCATGAAAAAATAAAGTGTATAGAAATTCTTCTTTTTTTTTTATGAGAAAGTAGAAGAAGTGTCTTTTGTGTGCTTTTGGTAGGAATGCAAGAGAAAAGAGAAACATATTGTACCTAGTTGTGATGAAATGGTAGAAAGTAAGAACGGTGTTAAAATGAACAATTATTCATTGAAAAAGTGTTAGTGCAAAAACAAAAATAGTATTTAAAAAAAATATTTTGGTTTCGTTTGGAAAACAAAATAGGTAAAAGTGAAACACATGAAATATTGGCTAAAAATCATGCAATTTGAAACACTATAACAAGACGACAAAATGCACGTTTCACAAGCTTTCTGCAGGTTAAACAAAAACACATGATAAACATAGAAGTTTAGATGATTGACATACTGATAACTAATATGTTTAATTGAGTTATTTACATTTAATAAATAGGTTTAAGGCATATTTTTCTGATTTAGAATTATAACTTATAATATTTTATGGAACAAAAGAAACTTAAAATCTAAAACACATAAAATAACATGTAAAATGCCTAGGTAACCAGAAGCGCAAGCATTTTGCTGTACTGTATATGTGTTTAGTTCTTATGTACATTGTAGCTTATAACACATGTATGTTATAGATAATATAAAATTTTTTTAATTAAATTTGAATGGTTGGCCAAGATGAATATGAGTGTTGAAGGAAATAGTAGGTAGGGTAAGGAGGTGGCGTATGAGGAATTGAATGACCCGTTTGATGAAATAATGGAAGATTATGAAGATGGTGAAGAAAGTGATGTAATGGACGATTATGAATATGGTGACAAATACGACGATAAAGTGGACTATGAAGATGAAGACAATGTTGATGTTGTGGATGCTAATGATGGTAAAGATTCTATCTCTGATGATATTATTGCTGAGGACGTGTTGAATATGGCATTTGACACTGTGAATTCTTGGTTCATAGTGAAAATTGGAAAATAGACGAGCATGGTATAACAGGGTATAGAAAATGGATCTGTAGCAAGGCAAGTTTAAAGGAGGTAAAGTATATAAAGAGAGAATACAAACAGAGAGGTCACAAGAAAGTTACACGTTGTAACTGTAAAGTGGCATTCAGAATTGGTTATGATCCTAAATAAAAAAGTACATATCAGGGAATTCGTGAGAGAACACAATCATCCTCTTTCTTCTCAAGACCAATAAAGATGTTTGTCTCACAGTTTGGAGGTCACGAGAATGTTAGTTTCACAGCTAAGGACCTCTACAAACCAATTGGACATGAGAAGGAGAGGAGAAAATGTTGACGGAGATGCACAGAGCGCCATTGGATACTTAGTAGCGAAGTAGGACAGAGATACCTTGTTCTTTCACAGATATAATACGGACGAAGAAGGTAAAATTAGAATGTTGTTTTGGGCCGATTCACAGAGCAGAATTGATTACGAGAAATTTTGAGATGTACTGGTATTCAAAATGGCATATCGAACTAATGTATACAAGAAGATGTTGGTGGTATTGCCCGAATAAATAACTATTTTATGACAACCATATTTGCATTTGGCATTTTGTCTGATGAAACTATTGAGATATATGAATAGGGTGTTGGACATATTCCTAGAAGAGATGTGGAATAAGATACCATGCTCTGTGGTGATAGATGGAGACAAGGCAATGAGGAAGGCTATAAAGAAGAAGCTACCTGGAGCAGCGTACAGACTGTGTAGTTGGCATTTGCATAGAAATACTAAGAGCAATATATACTACAAGGGATTCAGAAGGGGATTCTAAGGTGTATGTTCTTGAAGAACACCACAGATGAGTTCGAGGATAAATGGGACACAATGATTAAGTCTTTGGGATTGGAAGATACCAGATGGGTTCAGTGGGTTTATGGATGCAGGGATCATCAGATGGAGTGTTATTTATGAGGGCATTTATTTGGCGGTGTGCAAGCTAGTAAGAGGTGCGAGGGAATGCATGCATTTTTGTACGGCTACTTGAACAAGAAGTTGAGATTGTTCGAGTTTGTTAGATCATATAAGCTAGCCATAGATCTTTTGAGAAGAACTAATACCGAGGAAACTGTAAATCTGACACCACAACAGTTGTTCCCACAACAAGTATTGTGTCTCTTAAAATGGAAGCTACAGATGTATAGACTAGAAATGTGTTCTTTATGGTGCACAAGCAGTTGTTGAGACAAGGGTTGTATTACGAAGTTGACAAGGTAGATGGTGGTTATTTTTGAAATATTACCTTTTAGCGTATAACGAATCACATAGGACTTGGACTGTCGAGTGCAATAGGGACTCTAGAATGTATAATTGTTCGTGTATGAGATTAGAATCTAAAGAGATTCTTTGTTGGCATATTTTGAGGGTTCTCGTTTTACAACACCAAAAGTCAATTCCCGAGGCCTATATATATATATACAAGCGATGGTCTCGGGAAGCTTGTGAATTAAGCGAAAAACAAAGTTGCTCACTCAACATACCTTCAGAATTAATCCAAAGAGCAAGGTTTAGAATGCTAACTAGTCTATGCTAATCGATGTGTTACTATGCCTCAAATGAAGAGGGGTGTAGACATATTGTTCCGCTAATAGAGCAAGAGGCCGAACTTTAAAATCACTTTAGCTGCAAAAACGTAGAGTGACAGGATCATGTAAGCCAAATGCCCTGTCCTCTGGCACTGCGATAGGAGATCCAGCGAAATGCCGACATAAGGGCAACAAGCCAGTAGTGCAATTATCCTCTAAGCAGGAAAAGCTAGTTAAATACATCATATGCAGCTAAATTTTTTCCCATAATATGAAACATATCTTTTGATTTATATTCACTATACATTTATTTACAAATAAATTAAACTTTACAGGTCCATTGATCACAATAAAAGGACGTTCTCTAATGTGTTTCAAGTGGTACATGTAAATACTTGGACCAAAATAGTTAGGCAACAAAGTAGGAGATTAGTCGACAAAGTCCCAAGTTGTACAACAAAATAGTTGGGCAACAAAGTAGTAGATTAGCCGACAAAGTCCACTTTTTGCAGATGGAAAAAAATAGAAATCACCCGATTTTCCATCCAAAATGAATTCGAGGAAATGGGAGAAAAAATGAAATTGCAAAAATCTCCCACAAAAAATGAAATTTGAGTGGGATAGGGTTTACTTTCCCAAAACTTGAACTTCTCAGTATATGTCAAATTAAAAAATTCACCAATGTGAACAATTTCCTCTCATCTGCTCTTCATTTTTTTTGGGGTATAATTGGAAGACTTCACAACTTTGTATCTCTTCTGTGTTTTGGCACTTTTTTTTTTCTCTTCACTTCCACTGGTAAAAATCTTTGTTGCATTCTTAACTGGAGTTATTTTGAAAATTTTGTGGTTTGAAACTGAAATGTTTGTTTGTTTGTTTGATTAACGTAAGGACTGGAATTTTTTGGGGTTAAATTATCTTACAAAAATCTAAAATTGATGGGGTTTATAGTACTCTAAATTTGTTTGTTTAGCGGTTTGAGGTTTATGGTTTCTTAACCCTAAATGCTTTGAGCTTGACATTAGGTTTGGTAAATTGAGATTTGTTTTTGGAATGAGTTTTGTGTTTCATATTATTCAAATAAAATGATCCGATGATTGTAAGTCATAGGATGTAACTTCTATGAGTAGGTAGAAGATCCTCTAAGCAATCGATATAAGAAAATAATATATGGTTTGCTAAAGTGGTTAGATGAGAAGGAAGAGGAGTTAAGAAAGAAGGAAAGGGAATTAAAAGGGAAGGATGAGGAATTAAGGAAGACCTACACTGCATGACGAAGATGATTGTTGTTGCTAATGTTCTTTTGTTTTTGGTGTAATTAGTGCTGTAATTATAGTTCCTTAGTCTTCCATTTATGGTTCCTTAGTATCTTAGTTTATGGGAAGATAACTACTATTGCTACCACCAATTTTGTTGTTAGTGTAATTGGTGATCTAATTATAGATATCGACTATGGAGTCAATTTAATCAACCATCACGTTGACCTTTGAAATTAATTTAGTATTTTTTATCTTTAAGGAGAGGCGACTATAACTAGAAATAAATTACTTGAATATATGCTTGTGAATATGAAGGAACCATTTCATACCTGATTGTCCAAATATTGTTACTGATAAACACTTGAATAAAACTCGGATATAAAATCCGGTCATTTAATTTACAACAAAAAAATTCCAATACATAATTGTTCCCTATATCTCAAAAAATGAACTATTGATGGTCGGGAAATATAAGAAACACACTCCAACAATACTTTGACTTAAAAAAAGTCGACTATTCCCTAAACCTAACTAGTACAAGGAACAAACGCCAAAGGGTTTTGTTCTTCAATCCCTTCCTCTTGCAGATCATCACAATCATGTCATTAGCTGTCTACCAAGGAACCAAAGCCAACATATTCACTTCTTCATCTCCCTAGATATCTTCTTTATCCATTGGAAGCTCCTCGAGTAACTCCCTACAATCCTCTTTATAGTCAGCATTATATTCATCATCAGCCTTGTTGTCCAATGTATCACCTCCCTCTATTCCATCAGACTCTTTCTTAACATCAGGCTCCTCGTGGAGTGCTCACCTTTGTACTTGTCCTCACCCTCTTTTTCAACCTGAACTTCGTCGACTAAGTACTAACCCCATGCTTATGATGAGGCTCTTTTTAGCATCAGCTTCCCCGACTAATTCTTTGCCCCCTTCATTGACAACCTTATCTCTATATTTCTTTAGCATCACGAATAACTTTTTTATGTCCTCTCTCATATTCTTAATTTGGGTCCTTTGTCTCTTTATCTTTTCATTCAAACATTTGTATTATGTCTACCAGTCTTAGCCCCTGTCATCAGCTCTTTTTTTCTTGACTTTGTATGTTTCAGGAACATCAACTCTTGCGTTCAGTAGCATCTGCCAGAACATGTATCTTCTTGTTTTTCTTTATTTTTCTCTTTGTTTCGTTCCTAAAATGCTTTGCTTACTAATATATGGTTAATAGTGAAACTGACCTCACCCTTTGAACTTACCTTTCTAACTCTGAGGATACAAGTTATCATCAAAACATAAGGCAACAACTTATGGGGATTCTGAAGAGTTAGTCGAATATTATGCATGAAGAAAACCCCAAAATCAACCTTGTGTCTCTTCATGATCTTATATATGAGTACATGGTCAAAAAGGGTAATGTCTCGACCATTCCTACACTGAATGAAGAAGGTCACTATTGACCCAATTATCCTAGCCATCATTGCCATTGCCTTCACAGCATTGTCTCCTTTGCCATTAAACAAGAATGCAGAGCCTAATCCCTTAATTTAGCATACTCTTGTTTGTCCATGGTTTCAAGTGAAGACACTTTAAACTATCGTCATCTAAGCCGAGAAAGTGATTCACTAATGAAGAGGTGAGTGTGATTTGTACCCCATTTACATATGACCTTGCGAACGGCTCATCATCCCCATTTTTTGAAAGCCACAAGTTTGCGAAGAAATGCCTCACCATGTCAAGACGATATTTAGTGTAGGAAAATATGGTGTCCTATCCCTTGACAAAGACGATTTCTGCAAGTCCTTCGACTTCCCTTAATTAAGACATTTTGGGTGGCTTGCCCAGTAATACCTCCCTTTTCTTGAACTTGCCAGAAAACGCTTTTTGAAAATGGCAGCATACGAATTTGTTTCTTTGCTTAGCCGGTTCAGGCTTATTTTTTCTATTGAAGATTTGTCTTTGGGGCCGATTGGGACATATAATCACAACCTCTCATCAGTGGGTAAATGGTCAGGGTTTTGGCTTGCCTGAACTGAAAGCATTTTTATTCTAGCCATTTAGAATAAAGAGTGTTTTCAAATGAAACTAACGTTGTCTCTGAAAGAAGGCAACGATTTGGACTGCAAGAAGAAAATGAATTTGCAAGTTAACTAAGTTTATCTGAAAGGGTAATAAAGTACGACTAAGAGGAGAATTAGTTAAATAATGTTCGGCAATTGTTTGAGGAGGGAGTTTCGTATCCGTTAGTTGATTTTAGTAGAAGATCGTTCATCTTCGGCTGTCTTTAATGCAGGGTAAAATGATTTCAAATTTTTATTCAAGTATTGCTATAATATTCAAACAACCTACCATCTAGTCGACGATCAGAAATGACTATATATTTATTATTGACGATAAACGAACGCGATAGTTCAACTTGGCGCCTATTAAAAATAATTATTCATGTTAGTTATGAATTTTTTATATAGTGGTTTAAAAAATAAATTCCAAACTAATTTCATATGTTTATGGGTTGTGCTATGCACGCACCGCACCATATATTTAATTAACTAACTTAAAGCATAGTTAAAATTTAAATACAAAAGAACATTAACTATCATAAATTTTTTAATTCTTTTAAATAAATGAAAGATACTAATTATCCTTAGACAACAAATTTCATTTTCTTTATCATATATTATTCATCCCTCATTGTGCCTAAAGATGCAACACATTATTTTGTAGTATCGCTCCCCGTAATAAGTGTATTTCTCTGCCCATAGATTTGCCCATTAACAAACAATTATAATGCGATGTGATCAAGCTACCATATTTGATTTAAAAATATATATTTCAAATAAGAATTACCTATATATACTCGTACCAGGTTTTTCCATTGTCATTGTGCACGAATTTCATTTCAGGATCCTAGTGGTTGCACGTGAGGTTATCGCATTTAGCCTTGTCAAATTCACGAAACCTGTGATGATACTCTTCGAATATCTGTTCAAATAATTTAGTTGTAAACCATTTCCCGAGAATTCAACTCTAAAAAATTTGATTCGTTTTAGGTTTCCTACTTCACATAATTCCACTTGAGTAAATAACACACTTTGTAAAAGAAATATGTTAGACTTTAGTAAATTAGTCAACTACGGGGCTCTCAACATAGTTTCATTAAAAAAATTTACAATACATGACATGAGAAATATATGGACTCCTCAGATGACATGCATAGCTAATGAAAGAAATAGCCCATTTCCTAACAATGGGAGTAAACACACATTGAGAATCCTATATAAGAGTAAAAACACACAGCCCTAGAATGACATCGTAGTATGTGATGAACATGGAGAGTAAATCCACTATGTCCTTGTCATTTTACATGAAGGGAAAACTATGAAACAAGAAGTATTCGACTTTGTTTCTACCAATGTTCCTTAACTATTGCATGCTTTCCAGTGGTTCTAACCACTCTGCTCCCCTTTATCTTCTGTCACACTTGCCTGTTGTAGGCTATCTAAGCCTCTCTGCACGCAAGGGAATGACATCAATTCTGCCTTCCATTTCCTCAATTCAACCTTGAAGTTTTTCATTTTTGACCGAATATGCAACCAGAATTCTTTGTCCCACTTTCTTCCAGTCTCCAAGTACCAAACACATTCTTCTAGTATTCTCGACTGCTTTGGGACACCGGTAGGTTCAAATTCATCAGGTGGTCCACCATCTTCATTAGTGCCAAGGTTCACAGTTAACTGTCTCTTTCAGTCTTCATATTTCCTCCTAAGCCTTTCAAGGGCAACGAAGGTGCTCCTTAGCCAAGGAATCCTTTACGTCATCTAATTCTTCGGCAGAACTATCAAAACCAATGCATTCCAGCAAGTGCATAATAAGTGGCCCGTATGGAAGACTTCATGATTTGTTTTCTATGATTAGGTAAAGATTGTGGAGAAACAAGTTGCCAAAGTCAATTGGATTCCAACGAGAGCATGGTAGGTTATATGGGAAAGCATTGACTTTTCATTCACAAATTTAGTATCATTGTTAGGCCACAAAGTGGCCTGGGCAGTTTGAACCATCGATTTAAACTCTTCCATGGACATCTTTGTGGTACTGGACACCTTCAAATCTTCGTCGACTCAACCAAAATGTCTATTAATGTCGTGGCTAGTTAATGTAATTTCAGAGCCATTCATATATAATCTTGCCCACGGATCCCCATTGTTATTTTCTTTAATCTACAAGTTCACATAAAACATTCAAACAAGTTTTTGTTAGTATATGCCCTAGACCAATTGACTTATATTTATGATTTATGAAGCATGTATTTTGAATTGTATTTTATGCTTTTGGTTATCAAGTATGTAACTTGATAGTAAAACCTTTATTGCTAATAAAATACTAGTCTTGTTTGCCCTCAACTTCCTTTTCTCCAATAGACTCCTGGAAAAAGTCCTCACCTTCCTTCTCTTTATTAGCCTATTTTTCTACATCAACACCGTCGACTATCCTTACAATATCTACCTCACCGTCTTTTTCTCCAACAAACTCATGGACTATGGCCTGACCATCATTTCCTTTATCAGTCTGACATTAGCATCTGCGAGTAAGTAATGGACCTTCCTTGTTGTCGTCAGCCTCTTCGACTAAGTCATCAACCTCATGGTCATCCTCAACCTCTTTTTGAATATCAGCTTCCATGACTAAATCCTGAACCCCTTCTCTATCATCAACCTCTTTTTGAATATCACCTACCCCGACTAAGTCATCATTCCCCTTCATTTCTTCCTTTTTAGTATCAATACCTATTTCGATGACAACTTCATCTCCATCTTTCTTCAGCATGTCGTATATCTTTTTGATGTCCTCTCTCATCTTGATAATTTTGTTGTCAGTCTCTTGAGCTTTTTATCCAAACATTTGCGTTCCTTTTCCTAATTAGTCTCTCCTGCATCACCTATTTTTCTCTTGACACCTGATGTTCTAGGAACATAAAGCCTTGTGCCTTGAGTAGGAGCAGCAATTGCCACATCATCTTTCTTATCTTTCTCTTCCTTTATTTTTCTTCATGTCTCAATACCCTTCGTGCTTAGCCTTTTAATATAATGTTTAATTTGCACAGAAATATCTCCACGTGCACTAATATTAAGAGCTCTAAGAATTCGAGTTATCATCAACCCATAAGGAAGCATCCTATGGGGATTCTCAATTGTTACTCGTGGATTATGTAGGGAGTAGTCACCAAATCAATCTTGTACCTTTTCATGATTTTGGATACGGTCAAATGGGGTCATGTCTCTGCAGTTCCAAAACCGAATGAAGGTGGTCACCATTGACCCAACTGTCCTCGCCGTCATTGTCATCTCGTTCAATCCCTTCTCTCCGTTTCCATCAAACAAGAACTCCACAGTCTCATCCCTCAATTTAGCCTTCTCTCCTAAGTCCATGCTTTCAAGTCACGAAACTTTGTCTGTTCATCGTCTAATCCAAGCAATTGATTCATTGATGAAGATGTTAGGAAAACTTCTATCCCATTTACGTATGACTTTGCTGACGGCTCATCATCTTCATTACTTGAAAGCCAGAAATTTGCATAGAAATGCCTCACCATGTCAGGATGGTATGTAGCATAGGAAAATATGGTGCCCCTTCTCTGATCAGTAACGATGCCTTCCGTTCCTTCGACTTCCCTTAATTCAACCATTTTAGGTGGCTTGCCTAGTATTACCTCCCTGTTCTTGAACTTATCAACAAACACTTTCTCAAAAATGGCGACTTATGACTTTGTTTCTTTGCTTAGTGGGTTCAGCCTTTTTTTTTTTTTTTTTTTTTTTTTTTTTAATTACTGAAGATCTGTCTTTGGAATTGATTGGAACGAGTTTTTGTTCTAGCCATTTGGAGAAATGATAAGAGTGTTTTTTAATGCAACTAACGGTTGATCCAAAGAAAGGGAAAGATGTTACTTGTCGAAGAAGATGAGAGCAAACTCATATACGGACTAAAAATTGAAATTGCTTCTTCGATTGTGACTTCAAGCTCTGAAGAGTTTATCTGGAAAATTGTTGGATGACTAAGAGGAGAATTATTTAAATCATGTTAAGAATTTGTTTGAAGAGGGATGATTCGTGTCTCTTGGGTCATTATGGTAGACGATTGTTATCCTTTCGAACATCTCGACTCGTCATCGGAAAACATAAAGATTTTGAACCACAAGCAAAGAACCTACGTCATAATTAACAATACGCTATAATTTTTTTAGGTTATTTTACGTCTTTTTATATCACTTATTTTATTTTATTTGTTTTTTTCCTCAAAAGAAAACAAGGGTTGATTGCAAAATTGCATATTTTAATTTATGATTATAATTTGTTATAATATACTTAAGTAAAAAAATTTGTAATAATATATTTTTAACTTAAAAGAATGAGTAATTAAGAGAATTGGCATAGTCATGTAAAATTTAGTTGAATGATTAATTAAATAAGGGTTAATTGCAACATACCTTTATGTAAAAGGTAAAAACACTTTAACACCTTAAATTAAAAAATAGGCACTTTCCCTTACAATTACTATACATGAGTTATATACTTACCTTATGCATATGTTTATAAATAAGATTACTTTATTGCCCCGAACCATTTGAACTATTTAAATTCTTTCCATAAATTTGAACCCTTTTAGCCCCCCACCCCTCCAAAATAAAAAAAAATCCCATTTGAATGTCCTAAATTTCTAACAACTATAATAATAAAAAAGTTAAAAAGATATATTTTTTTAGGGAAAAAAAAGTTGCTTCCCAAACAGAAATAAAGCAAAATTATCCATTCGAAAATAAAAGAGATAGAAAGCAAGAAAAGGGAAAAAGAAAAATAAATAACAAGACCGAACATTATCAATGTCTCTAAACAGAGCTGCCGCACCACCCTCCGGATTTCTACTACAAAAGCTTCAATTTAAACAGGAAAAAAAAAGAGGACAGAAGCTTCTCCGCATGCTATGGCTCAACCCGTTGTCGGCACCATTGCTACACTTTTACCAGGTGATCAAAACCATCTCTTGATCGGTACTATTGGAGATGGATACATTCATCAATCCACTAGAAGAAATCTAGATGAGTAAATTAAACAATCAATTTTCCAACATTTCATCACAAGTTCACAATCCCAGATTATTAAAAAAAAATATATTGCAGATTTCTTGTCCCAAAAAAAATTGAAGATTTCTTGACCAAAAAAAAAAAAAAAATTGCAGATTTCCATAATATTATCAAATCAACATTTACCTTGAGATTTCTCTTCCAATGCCTTTTTCTTGTCGCTTCTATTCTTATCTTTGGACATGATAGCATTTTTGGAGATTTCAATTTCAATTCAAGAGCTTTGATTTTAGAGCACTAACCATCTCGAAACCAACCTTCAAATCAAACCAGTCAAAAATATCCACTCCACTGTAACGCGATCCATGGAGATCGAGACCCGTTGGACCGCTTCAGCGCCGACGCTATTCTCTTCCCTCTTCTGCGAGATACAGAGGAAAGATGGGCTTTTTTTTTTTTTTCTTTTCCTTTCTTTCTGACTTATTTGTCAATCTATTAATGTAGTGAGGATATGTACGTAAATTCATAAAACTCTTGACCACTGCTAGGCTTATTAACCATTGACTAATTATGTCCGGGAGGAAAGTGCCTATTTTTTTTAGTCCGGTGTTTAAGTGCTCTTATTAGGGCGGTAAATATGTCCAAACCCTCAGAGTATTTATTCCAACACATATTTTTATAGTGAAACTTGAACATGTACTCAGACTCATACGCTCTAGGTATAAAATTTCTGGACCCAGACCCAACTCTCCAAGGTCCAGAATAGGGTCGGAGTATTTCTGTACCCGTATGACATTTTTTTTAATTTTTTTCCTGTTAAACAAAAATATATAAAACAATGTATAATCCTCAAATAAAAATTTTAACATGATTAACATAATCTCTTCAACATTTCTTTCAACAAATACAATCATTTAACATATGCATAAATGAATAGGGATATAGACCCCTTTAACTATATTAAATCAGTCTGCAAATTCTTGGACAACCTTTGAGTAAAGAGTATATGTAATAATACGGTGTCGGTTAATAGATAAGTCAAATAGTAGCATATAAGATAGAGAACGACAAAGAAAAATAAAAGAAAAAGATTGTTTTTTTTATGATCCATATTTTTAGCAGTTCTATGAAATAAAAAATAAGACAAAAATATTACTATTATAAATTGCTTTTACACGGGATGAAAGAATATATTTTTATATTTAGTAAAAAATAAATTATTTTGAAATGGATTTGAAATAAAGTTTAAAATAAATAAATAAATAATTTGAAAAATGTTAGTTGGGCCAAGTCCATCAACTAAAGAGGCTCTATTTAGGACTGAAAAGAAGAAAAAAAAGAGAAAAGGACTGAAAATGAGGAAAAAAAAGAGAGAAAATGACTGAAATGGAGAAAAAAAAAAGAAAATGACTGAAAAGGAGAAAAAAAAGAGAAAATAACTGAAAATAAGAAGAAAAAGAGAAAATGACTGAAAAGGAGAAAAAAAAAGAAAAGATTGACAATAGCAAGATTCGAAGCTACACAGGCAAAGAGACTGAATTTTAAGTTTGTCTCCTTAACCACTCCGACATACCTCCTTAAGAACATATAATGCACTCCATCTAATATAATATATATAAATATATATTACTATTTTATTAATACGTTTATACGGGTTTAAGTATTATTATACCCTGCCCAAACTCATATAAGAGAATAAAAACGGGTACGAGTACGGGTCCAAGGGTATAAAATTTAAATCGTAACCCCCCAAAAAAGGGTATAGATCCGAGCGGGTATGAGTAAGACCCGCCCCATTTACAGCCCTAATTGTTACTCCTTGTAAATACTATTAAATGTAAAATTACCTTTTTTTCCCCCTTAAATAATGGAGTTCTTAAATTGAAGTAATTAATCTTGCAATAATTTGTATTTAACTTTTGAAATTTTAGTAATTAAGGAGATTAGCAGGGTCATTTAAAATTTAGCTAAATGATAAATGGAATAATATACATTAATAAATAAATTTCCTGTACAGTAAATAAGATTAAATGTAAACTTTCATTATTTTCTGGTTAAATTATAGAGTTTTAAAGTTAAATAATCAATCTTGCAAACCAACTATGGTCCAATAACGGTTTATTCTGTCTTCATTTGGTCATCCGGTCTATTTTCTTTTACTCATGTTCGTCCAAGGACTATTTATAATGTATAATTCTGGTGTTATTTTTTTTATTTACTCAATTTAGTTCGGTAACAAACCACATATTTTGGGGGATTTAGGGTTAGGGTTAATACTAGATGATCATGAGTTCTAAACTAATTCAGACTATCGGATTTGGACAAATATATCTATATCATATTTATCCTTTAAAATTATAACTATAAGTTATATTTAGTAATCGCTTAGTATTTAATACATAAATTATTTAGAAAAATGATTATATAAAATTTATGAAAAAATAATATGTGATACACAAAACTAAACATTAGATAATTGGCTACAAATTAAGTTTCTTTGAAAATTAATTTTGTTGAAGATATCTATTATCAGCCTTATAATCTCTCCTTTATGCTAAACTAATGGGCTGGATGATAATCGAACACACTATGGAGCACACACATTTTATTGTAGTTTGATTTATATGAATTCTATAAAATAAAAATTTAATCATAAATTGTATAAGATAAATTTAAAGGGAAAGTTATTATTAAAGAAAATGTACGGGAGAGTGTTTTATAGCATGTAGTACACGATCATGAATTCTAAATAATTCAGACTAATGGATCTAAATCTGGAAAAATATATCTATATCATATTTATCTTTTCAAATTATAATATAAGTTATATTTAATAATCGCTTAGTATGTAATACATAAATTATTTAGTAAAATAATTATATATAATTAATGAAAAGTAACACGTGATCCCCAAAATAAACTTTAGATAATTGCTGCAAATTAAGTTTCTTTGAAAATTAATTTTTTTCAAAATATCATCCTTATTTATAATCTCTTCTGTATGAATGGGAGGCCTCTTTTAATTATCATATTTCTGTATTAATGATTTATAAAAATTTTCCCGCACAAATTCCAATTTTATTATACTAAACTAATTTCTATATAAAAGTTATAAAGTTTATTTAAAAGTTATAGATTAGCAACTATGGACTCCAGTTAGTCGGCAATGACATTTATACAATAGACTTATACTTCTTCAAGTATTCAAAATGCCTTTTACCTTTGACATATAATTCAATATTTTTCATCTTTAAGTAAAAAATGCAGAAGTTGAAACAAATAAGTTGAATATTACATCTGTCAATATGAATGAACCATTTCATGACTGATTTTGTCCAAATACTGAAGTTGAATTTTAATGGGAAATAAAAACTTATCATCGAAACAACCAAGAGCTTTGACCAAAAGAGCATAAAAAAACATAAGTCGCTATTCCACCATTCTCCCAGTATAATAGTCATGGCAAAAGTTTTAGTTCTTCAATCCCTTCCTCATTTACTAATTTGTATGACTTGATCGGGCACACATCCAGAACATAGGTGGCTGCCAAGGAACCAAGGCCAATATATTTAATTCTTCTTTCTCCTTTCCAGCCTCCTTCACTAAGTCCTCACCATCGTCATTATCTTTGTTGACTAATGTATCACATCCATCTATTCCTTCAGGTACGTCATCGACTAGCTTCTCAGATTTTGGCTTTTCTTCAATTTTTCCATCATCAGGCTCCTAGAAGTGCTTTTTAAAGAGGGGAATGACTTAGTCATGACTTTCATGGGCATAATTAAACTTTATTTCTTCATCAGCGACCTTGACGGACTTTTGGACTCTCTCATCATCATCGGCTTCTTTCTGAATAGATTCTTTCCCGATTATCAGATAACCACCTTGAATGCCTTCATGGTCATCATCAGTCTCTATTTCTTTCTCGACTCTCGGATCACTACCTTAGCCTCAACTAACCTCTCACACCCCTTATTATCATCAGCCTGTTTTTCAATAGTTCCTTCGACGAACAACCTATCCCCTATAAACGTCTCTTGCTCATCGTGAACAACTCCTTCGTTGATAGCACAACATCCATCTTTATGCAGCAAACCGAATATTGCTTTGATTTCTGTTCTCAAATTATTAATCTTTGTCCTCTGTCGCTTGATATTTTTAATCCAAACGTTTACACTCCTTCTCCCAGTCTTTATCTCCTCCACATGATCTTTTTCTCTCGACACCAGATGTTACAAGACCATCAATCAATGCAGTAGCAGGAGTAGCATCTTCCTTCTTCTTGTCCTTAATTTTTCTTCGTATTTCAATTCTAGAAATGCTTTGCTTTCCAGTATACTTTTTAATTTTCATAGTAAGCTCACCCCATTTACTTACTTTCAAAGTTGTGAGAATGATAGTTATTATCAGATCATAAGGCAGCTGCCTACGGGGATTCTCAAGAGTTAGTCATAGATTATTCATGAAACAATCCCCAAAATCAATCTTTTGTACCTTCACGATGTTATATATGAGCACGTGGTTAGACGGTGTCATGTCTCGACCACTCCGACACTAAGCAAAGCTGGTCACTATTGACCCAATTATCCTCGACATCAATGTCATCTCATTCACGGCCTTTTCTCCTTTGCCATTGAACAAGAACGCCACAACCTCATCCCTCAATTTAGCACACATGTAACGCGGTCTATGGTTTCAAGAGAAGAAACTTTGAAGCCTCTTTTGAAAAATTCAAAGATACAGTTAATTGATGAAGATGTTAGGGAAATTTCTACACCATTTACGTATAACCTTGCCCATGACTCATCGTCTTCATCTCTTGAAAATTACATATTCTAATAGAAATGCTTCACCATGTCGGGACGGTAATTTTTTGTAGGAAAAAAAGGTGCCAATCCTCAGAAAATGACCATTCCAGTAGCCCTGCGGCGTCCCTTAACTTAGCAATTTTTGGTAGCTTCCCCGGGCATACCTCCCTGTTCTTGAACTTGTCCAGTTGCTTAGCAGCATCATTTTTTTACTTTTTGACAGAAGGACTTTCATTGGGATCGCTCAACGTGTATAATTGCAACCTCTCATCAATAGCCATATCATTTAGGGTTTTTCCTGGTTGATTTGTTGGGTGTTTTGTTCTAATCATTTTGGAAACAAGATAGGGTTTTTTTGGCAAGTTGCAACTTACGTTTTCACAGAAGGTGGGTTAAAAATTGAAATTGAGATTTCTACTACAACAGTGAAAAAGCTTCTCTGACTATGGATGCAAGTTCTATTGAAATATCCATAATACAAGCGCGATTGAGGGGAGGAGTTAAAAAAATAAGCTTGGCTATTTTTCGAGGATTGAAGATTTTGATAGACGATCCTTTATCTGAAAGCTTTTAAACCCACAATCCACCTTTGTGAAATAATTCTACAACGACATAATTGTTAATCGTGCCTCTTCCAAATCAATAATAATTTTGTTTATAGCTTTTTTTAATATAGCAGTGTAAACATAAATTACCAAACCAATTAATTAACATGAAGCCCAATTAAAAATTAAATACCATCCATAATTAATTACCATTCAGACTAACAGTTACTATACAACCGAGTTCAAAAACTTACCATACAACTAATGATTAATTCAATGTATTTATTCTTGTAAATAAATGAAAGATACTAATTACCAAGGACTACAAATTTCATTGGCATTATCATATATTTTTCATCACTCATAGAGCCAAAATACACGAAACATTATTTTGTAGTAACGCTCCCCACGATAAGTGTATTTCTCTGCCCATGGACTCGTCTGTCAATGAAAAATTAATATGTTATTAGAAGACTAACATAATTTAATATTATTTTAAAGAACTACGTACATATCATTTATCAAATAAGAGTTACAAGTACATAATCGTACCAAGTTTTGTCATTCTCATCGTTTCAAGGTCCTAATCATACCATGTGCGGTTATTGGTTTTAGCCTTGTCAAATTCACGGAACCTCTTATAATACTTTTTGAATTTCTTTTGAATTAATGCATGATTAAATGATTTGCAAAGACAAACATTCAACTTGTTCAAGACAGTCTCGTAAGTCACTTTTAGAATAGTGTTTCTATTAAAAGATCCATCACATGCTATTTTCTCCAAGACCCTAAATAAATCATGTTCATCACCATCATCCTAACTAACGTTTTTGGATGATGAGCCTTGTATTTGATCCGTCGAAACTGAACTCTCACCTTGATTCTCTTGTGAAGGCATCTTTTTCCATATCATTTGAAATTTTCACCATTCTCCCCTTATTTATATATGAATTCATGTAAAAATAATCCCTAGAACAAACCTGTGAAGCAGCCTGTCACAGGTATCAATTTACGTGAAACACTTATTTTAAAATTTTAACTTGTTGATATGAATCCTCTTTTGTTTGATGAATTGGACCCAAATCCTTCCCAAGATCACCTCCTCATGAAGTACCTCTATTGATGATTTTGCAACTCTAAACTCTAATAGAAAACCTATGAGAAGCAAGCCTCATAAACCTAACATTGAGAGGTTTAACTATTTCCTAGATTGATGGCAAAAACTTTGAGGTAACTATGACCTCAAAACCCCTACCACACAATATAGAAGACCTTAGAATCAATTGAATCAAGAACAAAAACTCTAGACTCAATCAATGAATTGAATTAAGATGATCAATTGAATTCTATAGATCCATCAACCTAATACAATTCAATTGCTCACTGCCAAAAAATTAAACCTTAATGAACTAGCTAAGCAAGGGAAGTACCCTAGAGACTGAAAGAGTTTCTCTCTCAAGAATTTCAGCAAAATTCATTCAACTTTCAAAGTTAGTTACAATCAATATATAATGAATATTTATTGGCTAAGCATTAATCCCTAGCTAAACAAGTGATTAATGGCTTAAATTATCTATAAACCCCTTGAATAAAAACTGTAAAAACAACTTGAATTACAAAATACTGCCGAGTTCCTCCCGAGACCTACCTGCGACGGTAAGGTCAGACCTACCGTGCGCAGTAGGTACACGATCTCCAAGCTCTCCTCGGCAGAAGCCTTTCAGCGACGGTAAGGGCAACCCTGCCTTCGGCAGTAGGGTATGTTCTTATCAATACTTAGCCAATTTCTTTTCCAAGTTGTTTCCTTGATTGCCTCTTGATAATTGAACACATTGTAAACTTGGTATGCTTTCCTTGATCTTCAAACTCATCAACTTTTCTCTTTAAAGCTTCCATCATGTAAACAGTCATGCTGTTATGTTCAAGAGCTTTGAATTTCTTCAATCTCGCACTAGTGGATGGTCCATTCAATAAAATCTTTAGCTTCTTGGATTTCCTAATTCATATCACTTGTGTAGCCAATGAGACATCGCATCCTTCCATGAGAAATTTATCACAGCTCTGATCAACAGAAATAGCTTACCCAAGGGAAATTAGACTACTAATGCTATTTGAACATAGTTTCATTATAAATTGAAAATGCATAACACGACAACAAAGCTAATGAAGGAAAACAGTCCATTTCATAACAAAATGGATGGAATAAAAACAAGACATACTATTAAACAGACCATAAACTACATTGACAACATAATTGAAAAAGTATGGAAATAGATACTAGTCGACTATGTCAGCCTTTCACCGACTGCTACTTGCTAAGTTCCCAACTCCCTCTGCACACACAGTAATGACGTTGCTTCAAGTCGTTCTTTGACTCGTGAAATTCAGCCTTGCATTTCTTTAATTTTTCTGCAATTGTATCCTCCGGTCTTTGTCCTGCTTCCTTGCAGCCTCTAAGTATTCAACGTGTTCTTCCAGTGTAAGAGACTGGTCTTGGACCTCGAAAGGTTCTCCTTCTTGATAAGCGCTAGGGTTATCCTTTTTAGTCAACCTTGCGAATGCAAATTTCTTCTGAGCATGGTCAACGATAGATAGGTACATCTAGCCTAACCAAGTTGTATATTCATCAACGTCTTTGCCCAAACTATTAACATCAATTCATCTCAGAAAATGTGTTATAAGGGGTCCGTATGGAAGTGCACATGATCGGTTTCCTAAAGTTAGGGATAGATTTGTAGAAACACGTCTCCAAAATCAATTTGATTCATTGCAAGAGCATTGTTAATAAGAATCCTGTCAACGGGCATGAAATCACGACCTTTATGACATTGAATATAATCGGTAATGATAGAGCCAGTCACACGGGCAAGCTTTGACATCTCATTCACACTCCTAATGATAGTGCTAGGCCACAAAGTGGCTTCTGCAGCCTGAACTGTGAGTTTAAAATCCTTCATTGACATCTTTGTCATACTTGAGACCTTGAAACCCCTATCGACTATGCCAAAATGTATGTTGACACCAATGTGATGCCAGGGAAATTTCTACACCTTTGGCTTATGATCTCGCCCAAGGCTCCCCTTGGTCATTTGCTGTAATCCACAAGTTCAACATTTGAACTAGCCTAAGTCTTATGTGGTATTGACAGAATAAGTTTGGCCATTTTGGAACATCGACCAAGCTCTGTAGGCATAGCAAACTCTGACATCACCGCTGGCATTCCACTGTGGATAGTACGGTATCGGAATAATACTTCATACTCTTCCTCGAAATGCCTGCATACAAATAGTAGAAGAGCCTCTGCAGTAGTGACTATTTGATAATCATCTCCTGACTATTCTTCTCATTCTTCAGTAGCTTATCTCAAAGAATATCAGCCACTGCCCGCGATTGTGATTGTGCTGCCATACCTGCCTGGTTGGTTGATCTTCTAGTTCTTGCCATTCTTTAGTGAAATTCAAGGTTTCAGAGTTTATTGAATTAATTTCTTGTTTTTTGCATGATCCAAATTGGAGATTGTATGAATTTACTAAAATTAATATATGAAAAAGATTTCCTCATATATTTTATTGGAGGAAATTTCCTTAATGGTGTGCCAGATAGAAACACTAAATAGCACCTTTTCATGCACTAAAATTCATTGGATTGGAGATAAGGTAGCTTGCGTCTGGTGTCATCGTCAACGTGTTTTGTCCTAACTTTTAACCGAATCAATAGGGGTTTATAGAAAAGAGAAGTATATAACTTTTATAGTTATCTATTTAATTTATATTTTGTTATAGTTCTGCTAAATTAGGGCTTAAATCGCATAGCAAGAAGCGATTTGATATTATTTCAACCGATGCAAGACTCAGTCGAGCATTGAATTAATTAAGGGTGCATTTGGATTGTTTTTTAAAACTAAAAGATATTTACCTTTTAGTTTGGGCCCCACTTCTTCTCTCACCCTGAATTTACCTTTTATTCATCTCCTTTATAAAAAATTCCCACTTTTTTATTCTTATTTCTAATCTAAATTGAACTTCAACGTAATTCGAATTCTCGATGAAGCCTTTAAGTAAGTGGACAAATAATATATGTTTAGCTCAAAGTTCAAATGGTATCACAAGATGTCCTTTTGAAAGTTTTCTTGTTTAATAATTTATACTTCACATCATGTCACACGTGATGTTGACGGCCTACAGCAAAATATGTAATTTTCAGTCAATCAATCAACTAGAGGCAAAGTCACATAGTTTCATGTAAATTGAAAATACATAAAACATTAAAAACATTCCATTGTAGGTTTTGCATTACATAATACGGCCCATTGCATAAAACTGATGAGAAATGATGTGGAATGATCTTCAAGAGCATAAAATTTCGTCCAAGAAGTGAGGGAGAGAACAAACAAAACAAGTGTAATAAGTAGAAGAGAGAAAGTGCTATTGAAAGGACTTGAAAATGTTAAACTTCAAGCAACCTTGGATATATTAAATCCAAGACCTCAAGAAGGTTTAAACAAAATATTTTCTTCAAAGTTCAAGCAACCTAAGGTATTTTGAACCTTAGACCTCAATGAAACAAGAAGAAGACCTCAAGACTAGTTTTCTACAAGAGTGTAGTAACTAGTATGAAGGAATTTTTTTATGATCAACCTTGAAGCTCTTGGAACTTTCAACAAGTCTTCAAAGTGATTTTTCTTTCAAGGAAGTTCACCCTTGAAGAAGATAGAAAAGCTAAGCTAAGAATTAAGAATACTAAGAGAAGAACCTTTGTCTTGAAAAAATTCTTGATTAACTTCTTCAAAATAGAAGACTATATATTTATAGAGACTTGAGGGAGAAAATATGAATTTTTCCTCTCATATTTTCAGCCCAAAGGATAGATATAACCTATAAATATACTTGATAAGATGATAGAGGTGTTTTAATTGCATTTTGACTATTCTAGAGCACTAGTCAACACATTGCCAAAACTAGGAGGTAATTTTTCAGCTTGGGCAAAAGGGATTCCAACCATCTACCAAGGTGAATTTTCAATTTCTAACTTATCAAATTTAGGATATTGCTCCATAAAGTCTTGGACATCAAAATTTAATCCCCATAAAGTCTTGGACATCAAAATTGACATCAAAATTTAAGCCTTGAAACTTCTCTTGCTTAATTTGATCCTTGTGACTCTTTAGTTGTTTTGCCTTGGCTCTTGTCATAACTCCTTGATGTTCTTGCATGTCTAATTGGTTCAAATCAAGAAACAAACAAATAATAGTTAAACATACAGACTCTGTATTACAACAATCACATCAGGTGATGAGCAAACCACAGAGTCATTCAACCAGACACACTTGGTCAGGAAAATATTACATGATACAAACCGTTGCATAATAGTAGGATAAAAACAAGTAAAAGACATAAGAGTTAAACACAAAGATAACTAATTATAATCGCATTTGCCTTCTTAACAAACTACATAGTCGTTGAACAAAACACTTGAGCAAATTTCACAATTTGAAATGAAATGGATTTTGATGTTACGGAATTGGAAGTCGTAGATGATGTAGGATGTTCATAATTAGTTGGGGTCATCTTTGCATCTTTGGTGAACAAATTTTCTTACAAGTTCTTCCTAACACATCAATGAACGAATCATCTCCAACATGAACTTCCCGAGGCCAATTAATGCCATCTGACACGTTCATGTAAGGACTATTTTTTACAACACCAGCACATGAAACACTTGTTAATGTTTCTCGTCTACCTTCAAGAAAAAATAATTCAATCAAAATTGCATAATTCTCTTCATTATAAAAAAAATACCTAGTACCACACTTATATTTCTGCATTAAAAACAAATTTTCCAAGACAGTTAGAACGAAAATGCCATTCCAAATCACATTCGAATAAGCTAATGCAATTTCAGAATAGAAGGAAAGTTTCCATGAATTTACCTCGGTGAAATCTTCCCAAACATCTTTTGTAGCATCAATAATGACCTTATTGGTAGTGGAGTCCCATTTGAACCATGCTTGACGCATCACGTGTTCAAATCCATGATACCTTACATGTAAGCTATCTATATCTTCTTTAAGCATTTGAACTATGAAGTGTTCATCGTTTTAACATGTAAGCCATCAGCGAGCTATTGCAGATAACTCGCATTAATGCCTCGAAACTGATCTTCAAGCGGGTCCTAATTCAAATGCCAGAACAACGATTTCTCAATATTTCTTGGCCAAATGTGTGGGTTCCCTTCTTCTAGATGAAGACATGTTCTTTGGCTTTCAAACAATGAAAAATAGAACTTAAATAAATGGACAAGGTGAGAGCCAGGCCTTTAAAAAATTACCTTATACCTTTGTTCAGTCAATAATTTTTTTTGAGAAAATCTTTCACAAATTTATGAAGTGTAATTGAACACTCAATGCTTCTAACTTTATTATCCATTAAAAGAAAAGTTTCAATTAGATTCTTTGGAAAAGGTTATTGAGTGACAATTCAAAATGCCACAAATGCACATTATTTTACGTGAAAGAAAACGTAGTTTGGAGAAAAAATATATTGGATATTCAGTATATTAGTCGACTAATTAAAGTGACATATAGTAAATTCAGTAAATCTCAGAAATACAACCAATTTCATTAATAAAGAAAAAAAAAATGCACATCCACAAATGAAAACAACATGGAGATTCAGTAATTTTGTCAACTAATTAAAGTGAAATACAGTGAATTCAGTAAATCTGAGAAATACAACCCATTTCATTTGTAAAGAAAAGAGAAATAATACACACAATCCACAAATGAGAACAACATGGATATTCAATACATAAAGTGAAATAGAGTCAATTCAGTAAATCTGAGAAATACAACCCATTCCATTTCTATAGAAAAAAGAACTAAAATATGCAGAGCCACAAATGAGAACTACATAGTCAAAGAACATAAGAACATGGTCGGCTATTTAATACACTACGTTTAATTCCATTACTGAAAGGAAAGAAACGAGGTAAATTGGAAGCAGTAGACGAGTCAACATTCTCTTCATCAGCAGCAGTGATTTTTGGATCGTAGTTGACGAATTTCTTCTTACCCTTTCGCTTTCTATATGTACTTCTTGGAACATTAGTTAACAAGTCCTCTTCGGTATAAACTTTAACCGACCAATTAATACCCGGGGACATGTAGGAATAAGGGTTGTTTTTATTAACACCAACACATGATCCGGTGGACAGTGTTGGGGGCCTCTCTTTCGTTGAAAACAAATCAGCCAAAGTATTGTAATACTATGCATCGTAAACCGAATACCTATTAGCAAATTCAAATTTTTGCAAACGAACACCAGTAAGAGATAGTTGTCCTCACATTCTAATGGAATGTCTAATAATGCAAACACTCAACAGTTACCTCCGTAAAGTCTTTCCACACATCTTTGGTAGCCTCAACACTCACCTTGTTAGTTTTTTAGTCCCATTTGAACCATGTTTGACATAGCATGAGTTCAAATTGGTGATACCTTACACGTAAGCTATTAATATTTTCTTTAACCATTTCAGTTGACATTTACTATCCAGTCTTAATCTGCAAGTCAACGGCCAACTCCAAATAATAATCTGTTAGAATATGATGTCTAAAAATGGATTACTCTAAAATTAACATATAACAGACAAGCGAACCTATCAATATAGTACTAGAGAACCTCCCGGGTTGTCTAACTCATGGAACGGAGAAGCTCTAATAATGACCGCCCCTCTAAGGTTTAATCAAAATAAAATAGTTTGAAAGAATCTTTAACTAAGAATAGTAAGACACTTTAAGAACAATTTAAAAAATAATTGAAATCAAGGTTTAAAAAGAATATGTTTAAACGGTGGAATCCCCCTAGAATTCCTTAGCTAATTCATTGAAAACTTCAGAAAAATAGTTGAATCGTTGATTGGGCCTCACTCGTTAATTAGGATTAACCCGATCTCTAGGTGAAACTCACTATTCCCCTAATTGATTAGAGAGGAATCTCTTCTCTCCCTAACTCAATTATTAATGATTAAAGTATAAGAGTGATTACTCATGACCTAGAAACCGTAGCATTATCTCTAATTAACTACCAAATTCATATTGTTCAATTTTAGCCCTAGATTGTTCTTCTGTTTCCAATTCCAAATAACCTATGCGAATGTGCCAATTACCGATAAAATTAGAAACATAAACAAAATAATTGAACAACAATCAACATCCAAAACAACAATTTACCATAAAAAACCAAAGAATATAACTAAGATCATCTAGGATTTAACCCCAATTAAACACAAAAATAAACCTAGACACAAAACATCATAGAAATCATAAAAATCATATAAGAATTCATAATAAATAAGAGTTTAGAAGGATTAGGAAGTAAAATTGAAGAATCCACGGTCTTGGAATGTTACCCAAACTCTTCTTTTGAATTGCTCGAAGAATACCAAAATTACTCTGAAAAACGCATTCAAATTAACTATTGAAACTTGAATTCAAGAACTAATTATTCTAAGTTGATTAATGGAAGTGTAGGGGAGGGATTTTCTCTCAAAAATCTCCTCTCTCAACCCCCAAGAAATCTTAGAGGAGGATAGATTGAGAATACATTGAAAAACTATCAAGAAGATGCATAAATTGCATAATAGGCTTCTGTTGTGCGACCGGTCGGGTCTTGCTTTCTTGGCTGTTATGGCGGCTGGGTCCCGCCACTTGCTGGATTTTGTTCGTATCGTATGTTCTTGCTCCATATACTCCTGTTTCACTTCATTCTTCATTCTAATTCATCCCAAATATACCTATAAACAAAAGGGAAAAAACGGGGGATAAATATGCCATTTTACTAAAATACTTTGAAAACTGAAGATTAAACACTATAAAAAATATGTATAAAATGGACATATCACATTCACTCACACTTAAGCATTGCTTGCCTTCAAGCAACACAAACTAGAGCAACAACCCAAAAATGCAAGGACCCAACACAACTTTCCAACTAAAAATGAAAAACACAAAAACAAACAAAGTAAAGACAAACTTTTAAAACACTTCAGAAAAATGACATCACCACAATTGAACAAGTACAAACTTTACAAGAATCACATAAAACTCATCCAAGTACGAGTTACAAAACTTAGATGATCCATCAGACATCTCATGTAAACAATTATGAATCAATGGTGTGTGTATGTATGACTACTTATGTCAAGCTTCAGCAAATGCAAAGAGAATGAAGGTCATTAACAAAATAATTCACTTCAATAGCATTGCCCTTAAACTCAACTTTCCACTACTTGTTAGCCAATGGGTCCAACTAAAGTCATCCCTAAATTAGGTAGGACTTTCAAGCTTATAATGTTGGACTAAGAACATAAAAGGATACCAAATGAAGGGAAAGGAAAAACAAAAAGAAAAGAGAAGAGAGCTTCATGCAACCAAAAGGAAAACGTAATCGATATCTAATCTAAAACCTTCAAGTCGTTTTTCACTCTTTTATAACCTTTACCCCCAGAATGCTTTACCTCTCATTTGTTTCTTATCTCCAAAAAATCACAATCCACCTAACAATCTCATTTATTCTCAATCCCGTATGAACCAAAAGGAAGTTTCAAGGTACTAAGAAGAAGTGTATAACTATTTTTTCAAGAGAGAAACACATAGAAAGATATTTCAATTATTTAATTTTTCTTTTATTTCTCTCTTTTCTTTTATTTTTTCAATATTCTTTTTTTTTCTTCCATTAATTTTTCATTCTTTTTCACCAAAACGAGATTGAGAACACAAGCTTCGATCAACACATAGACTTTCAATTCACTTTAAACCCCTTATTTGATTTCTTTCTCAAAAAATTTCTCCAAAATACCCTTTTACATAGAATACTCATTTCCACTTTCTCCCTCACACTTATCTATGTGCCTCACATAAAAGTGACTTAAAGATATAAGAATTCTTAGCTCTTGTGATTAAGGTTTAAAATATCATTTGAGTTTAAAAACAAAGAAGAGAGGGGTTAAACCCTTATACAATTTAGGCTAAAAAAGGGTACGAGGGATTTAACATTACAGGGTAGGCAAGAAAAGGCTCAAACGGGTCAAGGAAGGCCTAAGACCATCATTTCCAGGGTCAACCTAAGCTAGACACAACTTTTTCTCAAGCGGTGACGAGGTAAATCTCAGGGCATGCGTATAAGCAAATTATTGAGCTAATATAAAAAAATTCCCAAAGCATTTATCTAATAACAAGACACTTGTGGGTGCAAATAAACCATTAATTCATCAGAGTTCACACAAGTGCATGATATCACACAAATGCTAAGCAACAAGTCTTTTTTAAGTTTCATGTGATAAAAGTAGAAGTTCAACATGTTCTCAAATAGTGAGTTTGAAAATTGAAAAATCTGACTTTTTAATATTATGAAAAATTGAAAGGGTAAACTACAAAGTAAAACAAAAATATTTTTGGGTTTTTCAAAGTTTTAAACAAAGAAAAAACACGAATTAAAATATTTTTGGAGTTTTTTGAGAATATTAGATTTTTTTTGGATTTTTAACTCAAAAGAAACTAAAAACCTTGAGAATAAAAACAACAATACTTTTGGAAATTTTCAAAATTTTTAATGTTATTGGTTTTTATCTATAAGAAAAACTCAAATAACGAAAGAAAATCCTAAACTAGGCATCCCCCACACTTTAAACCATATTGTCCTCAATGTGGAGACCACAACCAAACAAAAGAAATAAAAAGACTAAAAAGGAAAACAAATAAAATAGAACACATACACAGGAAGCAATCCCAAAAAGAAAAACGACCATGCATGGGAAGCAATCCCAAAAACTAAAAATACAAGCACACATAGGAAGCAATCCCAAACAAAAAAATAAACAAGACATAAAAAGATAAAGAAATAAACAAAGGCATTAAAATAAGGGAAGCAATCCAAAAAAAAAAAAAAAATAGAATAAACGAAAATAAAATAAACTAAAAACAAGAATAAGAGTTGAAATGGAAATAGAAAACTTCCTTTGATGAGAAATGCATACTTGATCCTGCATCTGATGAGAAATGCTGATAAAGGTGGCTGAGCATCTCGTGCTACCATTGTATCAGCTCCTCCATATTTTGAAGTCGATTCAGGGTATTCTCTTGGTAGATGTAGAGTTGATATTGGATCTTCTCTTTTCGGATTTGGAGGTGCTCTAACGGGTCAATCACCGCGGTATGGAAATCATCCTCTTCGTCATCCTCAAACGCCTATGCTGCTTGTTCTTCCGCTGCTTGGGCCTACTCATCACCCCCTTGTTGAACTGCTAGGCACCACCTCCTTTCATTTCCATGCCACCAATAATGGCTTCATTTAATAGTGGCCTCCTTGATTACGTCCAAGGCGGAGGTGGTTTCTCGCAATTCACCTAGTGAAAGACATGAGATAAAAGCAAGGGAAAACTAATAACCCTATCAAACATAAGGCTACAAGCAACGTCACGCAAAAAGATGATGAGTAGAGAGGAGTGAGAAAAAGGAGAACGACTCTTCATCTTATCCATTATATAAACATCGATCATCCTTAAATCATTAGTTTTGTTAGGAAATCGAGGTGCAGTGTTTGTGCCTTTGAGAAGGGTGGTGACCTTCCAAGTTCCCTCTAAAACCATTGGATTAACAATTCTCTTTCCTATAGCCTGAGACTGAACACCTAACCTTGCTAATGCCTCAGAATAGACCCAATTTGAGTCTGCAAAAATGCTTGTGGAGGCACGCTCATAGAAAACCAAGTGGCCCTCATCAGGTATACCTAGAATTTGTGCAAGACTGGCTTGGTCAAGATGAATCCTAACCCCTTTAACATAAGTGGTGATGTCAGTCTTATATGGGTCGAATTTAAAGAAAATATTGGCGTAGAACTCTCTAACAAGATTAGGTTAATAATCCCCTGTTATTGTAACTAACAAGTCCCATCCCATAGCTCGAAAGTGCTCTTAAAAACTTACTTGACTCTCCAAAAGATTATGGACTGTGCACTCCATCACAAGTCTATTTCAAAGCTTAGCATTGTACCATATTCTATTGGCCTCATCGGATATTCTATAGGGTAAAGAAAGAATAAGTTCATTATTCGATGGACTAGCAGTTGCCCTACTTCTTTTATTAAAAGCGGTGGAATTTCGGGGACGCGTTATTCTAAGAATGAAAGACAAATGCACCACACAAACTCACAACAAAATAGATTATCCTAGCAAAGAGCAAGTACCCAACAGTAACACAGTTTATAGAAGGGAAGAAAATTCACCTCCCTTGAGGGTTTTTTTTACAACAATCATCCTCAACAAAAATAGACAACAATAACTTCAACAATTCTCCAAATAAACCACATAATCAAACATACGAAAAATACACAATAAAGCAACAAAGTAAAATTTAACCAAAAAAATAAGACTAAAAAAAAATTAGTTTAGGGAAACAAAAATTGAGCTCAATAATCACTCTAAATTGTCCAAAACAAAGAAAAACCCACAGCAGTGAAGTTCAATCCCAAAAATTGAAATAAAAGCACAATGATAAAAGTCTAACATGAAAAAAAATGTAGCCCGTGTGTGAATTGTGAGTAGCCCGTGTGTGTATAGTGTTTACGTTTGAGAGACTAAAACAAATTCTCCACAATATTGAGAAATTTTAGACAAAAAGGAAAGGCAAACAACAAGAAATTTAGCACTTGAAATCAAGTTACCAAGCAACAGTGTATAGAAAAGAAAACGGCCAATATGCAATTACTAAGCAAAAAAGAATTTGAAGAAAAGAAAAAAATTAGGGAATCTCTGTTTCATTCCAAGTTGTGGCTGTCCAATAATTAGTCTGGTCAATCTCGTTGTTGCTGTTGCTTTCACGGCTACGCTTTGTCGGTGTTCCCATATGGACGCTACCACTACTATGTGAAGATGGAAGTGGGGCAGTGCAATTGTGTCTTTATTCTGATAGTTGCTGTTGCTTTGAGCAAAACCAAGAGGAGGATGAACAGAGGGAGGGGAAAACAGAAGACTGGCGATGGTGTAGTGGACAGGAGAGAACCGAGAAGAGGAGGAAGGTATCATAGTATGATTGTTGCAGTGGGAAATAGAAAGGTGGTCTCGGATTGTTACAGAACATAGAGTTGTAGCGGCAAAGTTGCAGCGAGAGGTGCTCGAGAGGTTGTAGTTGAGAGGGGTGGAGACTGCCAAGAGGAGAAGAATGGCGGTGGGGCAGAGGTGTGAAGAATAGAGAGGAGGAAGAAGAGAGGGAAGGGAAGGAAACAAAAGGGAGAGAACGCTAGGGGCTGGCCGTGGTGGTGGTGTGCGTTTGACAGTGGAGGTCCTCTGGTTGAATCATAACGACTTACCTCAACCTTGACTCTATCTCCCGGTAGTATCCGTATAAAACTACGACGGATCTTTCCTGAAACATAACCTAGAATCAGATCTTCATTATCTAAACGAACCCGGAACATGCCATTGGGAAGCGATTCGGTAATTAAACCCTCATGAATCCATTTTTGTTCTTTCATTCCAGGTAAAGCCCCCTTAAAGTATCAACGAATGAAGGAGGAACAATATTAGACAACTCGTCCCTTTTCTTTTTTTTTTTTTTTTACAATTCCAAATAGTAAGTTATGTATCCAATTTGTATATTTGTATATTAAAAGGATTACCATATATAACACAAAATTTCTCCGCCGACTCCTTCTAGCCGAGCCTCTCGGTCTGTCATTATACCTCGAGAAGTAGAAATAATTACAATTCCCATCCCGCCTAAAATTCGAGGAATTCGTTGATAATTAGAATAGATTCGTAGACCAGGTCGACTGATCCGTTTTAAATTTAAAAGATTTCGATAAGGCCTTTTCCTATTCCTTCTATGTCGCAGCGTTAAAACCAAAAAATCTTTGTAGTTTTCTCGATGTTTTCTCACGTTTTCGATAAAGCCTTCTCTTAAAAGTATTTTGACAATATTTTCGGTAATTTTAGTAGCTGTTATTCGAACCATTCTTTTTTTATCCATATCAGCATTTCGTATAGAGGTTATTACCTCAGCAATAGTGTCCCTACCCATGATGAACTAAAATTGTTGGTGACTCAAAATTGGATATAATCAACATGTTTTTCTTTTTTACTTAATTTTTTTTATTTGTATTTTTTTTGTTTATGAATTTGAATAATTAAAGGTATATACGTGAGATACAATCTATTTCTTAATCTATTTCTTTCAACTATTCCACTATAAAATATCACGATCCCGTTTTATAATACCTCAGGAGCTAAAGAAACTATTTTAGTAAAATGGAATTGTCTTAATTCCCGGGCGATCGCACCAAAAATTCGAGTTCCTTTTGGATTTCCTTCTTGATCAATAACAACTGCGGCATTGTCATCATATCGGATTATCATGCCGTTGTCACGTTTGAGTTCTTTACAGGTACGCACAATTACAGCCCTAACTACTTCTGATTTTTCTAGGGGCATATTTGGTACTGCTTCTTTGATCACAGCAACAATAACGTCACCAATATGAGCATATCGACGATTGCTAGCTCCTATGATTCGAATACACATCAATTCTCGAGCCCCGCTGTTATCTGCTACATTTAAATGGGTCTGAGGTTGAATCATATCATTTTGTAATCTGTTCTTTTAATGCAAAGGACAAAGAAAAAAAACAAATTTAGAATCTTAAGTAATTAACTAAATAACTAATAAGATATACATGTATTTACATTGAATCATGAGATTCTTTGAGAGTTCATCTGATCTATTAGTAATTTATAGATCCTGTTTGAATAGATAATTCAAGATTTTAGTTTCTATTTTGAAATCATGTTGTTATTTTGGAATATAAATAGAACCCATTTTTGGTTTTTATTTTTATCGTCCAAATTTAGCAATCCAAAAAAAGAAAGTTTTCGCGGGCGATGGTGGTTGTGGGCGATGATGATGGTCATTCCATAGAGGTGGCTGGAAAAATAGAGAATGGGCATCTGGGGAGTTGCAGGTGAGGGGAGGAATGATAGTGGTCGTGAAGGAGAGGAAAGGGAAGGTCGGTGGTGGCTGGACAGTGGGAAGTTTAGAGAAGAAAAAGGGGGAAGACGTAAGAAAGAACGGTATTTAGTCTGTAGGAGCTTTTTTGTTACATTTACCTAACTGCACTCGGTACCCCATATACCCTACCGTTGTCTGTATCTTTCTGGAATTCCAATGCAGCACCAAAACTAGTCTGGCTAGGTCCCTCCACCTAGGTAGCTGGGTCAGACTAGACCCTTAAAAAAAATTTAATTTTTGCCTTTTCCTCCACTTTTTGTGCTGCTTTTCCTCGTGCAACATGCATACATGATATAAACATATTTAGGCTACAAAAGTTTCACAATAAACTCCCAATTCCACCCCAGACTTAAACAAAATGAAAGAACTAATGAACCTAAAAGAGGAAAACACTCACAAAATCGAAAATCAAACTAGAAAAGCGAAATATGCAACACTAAAGATTTATAAATTAAACTCAAACACTAATGATACAATATTTTCTCAAGAGTAGTAAGAAAAACTCCCTTTTAGGTGCTGAAAGCACCTCTTGGATATTTAAATCCGAATTCATTTTGGCTCTTTCTCGTTTCTTTTGTCATTTTGCACTCACATTTTCAAGCTCTTCCTTGCCGAATGAAGAGATATTGACTTGTCCACCGTCTTTAATTCCTTAACAACTTTGGGGGTTGGCAAATTTCTGTCTTTGAGGGTAAGACACTTCAATATTAGTATGATCTATATAGAACAAAGTGTCATTACAATGCAAGAAGGAGTAGGAGTAATAGGAAATTTGAAAACTACTTAATTTTCTCTAACTCTCAAGCATAATTTCCCTTTGTCCATATCTATTAAAGCTCTAGAGGTGTATAAAATTGGACGTCCTGATATCAAAGGAAAATCTACATCCTCTTGCATATCAAGAAGAACGAAATCAACGGGAAAGACAAGGTCCTTGACTTTTACTAAAGCATCTTCCACAACCCTTCTAGGATGTCTAATACTCTTATCAGCCATACTTATGGCCATCCACGTAGGTTTTAGTTCTCCTAGGCCCAGCTCCTAGGTCGGCTAAAGCTATATAAATAGAAAAAAATACTAAGCGTACAAGGGAAAGAAAACCTCCCTGGGTTATTTAATTTCTGTGGCAGCTTCTCCTTATTGATCAAGATTGCCGAACATTCCTCGCCCAATGTGAATGTAGATGCTTTGTCCAACCTCTTTTTCCTCGAAAGCATCTCTTCAAATACTTCACATACTTGGGCACCTACAAAAGCAAATCACAGAGTGGTAAGTTAATCTTTAATCGTTTTAAAATCTCTACAAACTTCCTTATCTCGTTTTTGCTTTGGTCACTAACAAGAGCCTCTGAATAAGGGATTTTTGGTATCCGGCTTCTTATTCGACTCTTCTACCGCCTTTTCAGTACAAGTCTTATCTTGTACAACCATCACCTTTTATTTCTTGGAAAACCCCTTATCAAATCTCACCGAGATAGTATTGATATGCTCTCTCGGATCACTTCAGTGTTTCTCAAAAGAGTTGCAGCAGTTCACTTTGATACCAATTTAACCAATTGTACGACTTACTTCTCTAGATTGAAAATAGATGCCTCTTGATTTCTTTGAGCATCTTCTATACTTTTGATTCTGGCATCTGTTGCATTCACGAACTTGACCATCAAATCTTCTAAATTGGTCTTTATTGGTGGAGGATTTTAAGGGGATCTTCATATGGAAGGGCTGAGTAGGACCTTTATTCTTAAATCGTGTAGGTTGTTGTGTACTTTGTTGACCTTGATTACCACATGCAAAATTAGGGTGATTCCTCTAACCAGGATTGTAAGTGTTAGAATAGGGGTTATTACCTTGTCGATCCCCTTGAACATAATCCACTTGCTCCATTGGAGTATCAAATTCCCAATCTTTTGCTCAATCATTACTGCTAGTCTAGCCTCCATAGCAGTAATTGTATCGATAGTGTAGACCCCATCAGACTTAGGCTTTTCTCTCTGTCCTCCCTTAGTGTACTTGTTCATGGCTATCTGCTTAATTAGATTGTACACTTGTTGAGGAGTCTTATTGTCTATGGATCCACCAACAGAAGCATCAATTAGTTGTCTGGCTCCAAAATAAACTCCATTATGGAATGTTTGAATCTGAATCCCCAGGTTGAGGCCGTGATGAGGATACTTTCTAAGAAACTCCTTCCATCCCCCCAAAGCTTCATATAAACTTTTCCCATTAATTTGTTGAAGCAATAATATTTCGTTTCTTAACTTATCAGTGCAACCAGGTGGGAAGTATCTGCCCAAGAACTTCTTGGCTAACGAATCCCATGATGTGATCGAGCTAGAAGGAAGTGATTTCAGTCAAGATTTTGCCTTTCTCTTCAGAGAAAATGGGAAAAGGTAAAGACAGTTATCGTCGTCTGAGACTACATTGATTTTAAATGTGTCGCACACCTCCAAAAAGTTGGCGATGCACGCATGTGGATCTTCTTCATGGAGTCCATCAAATTGGACGTTGGTCTGCACCATTTGTATTACATTTGGCTTAGTCTCAAAGTTGATGGCTTGCACTGGCGGTCTAGTTATGCTCGATTGTACCCCAATAAAGGATGGTTGGGCATAGTCCGCCATTGCCCTTTCTGCCATTGGTGTAAACTAATTTAATAAAACCTAAAACAGATAGCAATACAAATCAATCCAAGAATAGCAAAAATAAAACTCCAAAGAAATAGCCACGAATGAAATACTAGTAATGCAAGAACAAAACAAGAACAAAAATAAAATAAAATGGAAAAATAAAACAAGAAACTAAAAGGGATTAAAGGAATAGATTAATAATGTTTGTAAAATCGCCTCTCTTAGTCCCCAAGAAACTCTAGATGAAGATAGATTGAAATTACATTGAAAGACTATTTAAAAAGATGCATAAAATTGCATAATAGGCTCGTGTTGCGCGACCAGCCAGTCCTCCCGCTTAGGCGGCCGGGTGTTGCTTTCTTGGTTGTTTGGGTAGCCAGGTCTCCCCACTTGCTGGATTTTGTGTGTATCGTCTGTTCTTGCTCCATATACTCCTGTTTCACTTTATTCCTTATTCTAACTCATTCGGGACATACTTATTATAAATAAAAGGGAAGAAACGAGGGATAAATATGCCATTTTACTACTAAAATATTTTGAAGGCCGAAGATTAAACATTGCAAAAAATATATGTATTAAATTGACATATCAAAATACCATCGTCAAATAAAAAAAAAAACAGCGAGTGTTTGTTCAAACGCTTGAACAATTTTTTCCCCAAACCCCTTGTCCATGGGGTTGGTTCCTTTGTTGTAGATAAAGATATCTCTTAGTTATTTCGTACAATGGTGGACTTTAAATAGACAAAATTCTAGCAGTCTCCATTGAAGGTGGAATTCATTATATTTTAGACCACACGCATAGTCAACAAAGTACCTGTAGTATTCAAGTTCTGCGATAATGATGTTTCACCAATTGGGTAAGTTCGTAAACACTCAATACTACTATTGCTTATTAACTTTTGAAAGAAATGTTGCTAAGAGATTCTTTGAAAACGTTTGGATAGTGTTGATTTGATAAGTCAATGCATGCCATAATCACATCAACCGCTTCATTGATTCTCATTAAACTTCAAGATCCAGAAATCTCAAATTTGATTTGATTCCATTTGATCATTCAATGATTTCTTGAAAAGCTTTAGATTTAGCAAAAGAAAGGAAATAATGTCTTTTAGGAGGTGTTTAAAGAATGAATTCAAAGGTATTACCCCTATATTGGGAAAAGGATTTTAAACACTAGCTTCCTCGGCTAACTCCTCACTCCCCTCATTATCATTATCCTGGTTTTTAACAGGAAATTCCCCGTCTAAGTAGATACCGCCCTAAATGTATTCTTGCTAATCATGAAGAACTCCTTCATTGATAGCATGAGCTCCATCTTCCTTGGCCAACCCATATATTATTTTGATATCCTTGATTAAATTCTTATTCTCAATCCCTTGTTTCTTGATTTCGCTATTCAAACGCTTACACTCCTCTTTCTAGTCTTTCTTCCCCATCAACACTATTTCTCTTCATATCGGATGTTCCAAGAACATCAACCATTATGTTCTAATAGGCAGATCTAGCAACTACATTTGCGTCTTCCTTTTCTCTCTTTTCCTTTTTTCTTGGCTTTCAATTATCGAAAGGCTTTGGTTTCCAATCTACTGTGTAATTTTTGCACTTTTCTAGCCCATAATACATTAGTTGGAGAACCCAGAAAATACAAGTCAGCATTAAACCATAATGCAGGTAGTTGTGGGGATTTTGAAGAGTTAGTTGGAGATTATGCATGAAGCATGCCCTAAAATAAATCTTCTACCTCTTGTTGATCATATATATCCACAAAATGGTCAGACGAAGTCATGTCTCATCTATTCCTACACTGAATGAAGGCAATGACCATTGACCCAACTGTCCTCACTATTAATGTCATCGCCTTCACATTCTTATCACCTTTTCTATTAAACAAGAACTCCACAACCTCATCCCTTAATTTATGACTCAGGTCACAGTCTTTGTTTTCAAGAGAAGAAACTTTGAATCCTCAGTCAACCAAGCTAAGCATGCGATTCACTAATGAAGATATTAGGGAAATTTCTTAGTACTTAGTTTGAGAACTCGGAAAATGCTAGTTAGCATCAAACCGTAAGGTAGGTGGCTACAAGGATTTTGAAGAGTTAGTTAGAGATTATGCATGAAGCAGTCCCGAAAATCAATCTTGTGCCTCTTGAAGATCTTATATATCAACACATGGTAAAACAAAGTCATGTCTCATCTATTCCTACACTGAATGAAGGCGATGACCATTGACCCAACTGTCGTCACTATCAATGTCATCACCTTCACATCCTTATCCCCTTTTCCATTCAACAAGAACTCCACAACCTCATCCCTCAATTTACGACTCAAGTCATAGTCTATGTTTTCAAGAGAAGAAACTTTGAAGCCTTAGCTGACCAAGCTGAGTATGCAATTCACTAATGAAGATGTTAGGGAAATTTCTTAGTACTTAGTTAGAGAACTAGGAAAATGCTAGTCAGCATCAAACCGTAAGGTAGGGTAGCTGGGGGGATTCTGAAGATTTAGTTGGAGATTATGCATGAAGCAGTCCCCAAAATCATTCTTATGCCTCTTGATGATGATCTTATATCAACACATGATCAGACAAAGTCATGTCTCATCTATTCCTACACTGAATAAAGGCGATAACCATTAAGCCAATTGTTCTCACTTTAATGTCATCATCTTCACATCCTTATCCCCTTTTCCATTGAACAAGAACTCACAGCATCATCCCTCAATTTACGACTCAGGTCATGGTCCATATTTTCAAGTGAAGAAACTCTGAAGCCTTAGTCGACCAAGCTGAGCATGTGATTCACTAATGAAGATGTTAGGGAAATTTCTACACTATGTATGACCTTGCTCACTCCTTATTGTCTGCATTGCGCAAATCAACAAATTAGCATAGAAATGCTTGACCATGTCAGGATGGTGTTTTCTGAAGCCAAAAATGTTTCCCATCCCTAGACTTTGATGCTCTCTAATCCTTCGACTTCCCTTAATTAATCCCTTTTTTGTGGCTTCCCTAGACATACCTCTCGCTTCTTAAACTTCTTAGAATACTCTTTTCAAAGTGGCAGCAAATGAATTTGTTCTATCGGTTAACGTTCACGTATTTTAGTTTTTTGACCTCAGTATTGTCTTTGGGGTTGATTAGAACAACTATACATAACCTATCATCAACAAAGATATTTGGAGGGTTTTCGCCTGATCGAATTGATGGTTTTTTTGTTATAATCATCTTGATCAATTGAGAGGCTTTTACCGAAACTAAAGTCTTGGACTGACCAAAGTTGAGACGAAAATGTCGAAATTTTCCTGCAACTAAACCTTTGGATGGTCACAAGGGAAAAGTAAAGAGGATGAATTTTCCCTGCCATAAACTGAGAATAGAAATGCGACTATAGAAAGGTTTTTCAGGCTAAGGATGCTTAAAAATGATGAAAACAAACATAATCAAGGACGATTGAGAGGGAAGAAGTTATATAATGTCAGGGAAGGATGCTTGAACTTTTCTTCACATCATTTTGTAGGTGGCCGTTCATCTCAAACGTCATCTATCCTCTCTGGGAAACGGTAAAGTTATTATAATATTTACACTCAAATTTTCACTTGCAAGCAAGGAACCTATGACATAGTTGACCAGACGCGACTGTTTGTTTCGTGTCTTTTCCAATTTTTGCAATATAATTTGGCTTAGTACCAAAATACCCTTTAAAGTTCTAGGTTAACATCATTTTACTCCAACAATTACATAATTCACATTTGACAACCTTAAATTTTTCTGGAATCTTGAACCAATAATTTACTTTGAAACATTTATATTGACAAAATTATAAATGTACCCTTAATTATCTCTAATTATATTTTTCTTAATCATCTATAATTTTATTCTACGGGGGTACTTTAGGGAGGATAAATTTTGTCAAAGTCACTTTGTGGTTGACTGTCAATTTAGGAACAAGAATACATCATAAAATTCGAGTGAAATAAATTGTCCCCTTCCAACGTGATCAAGAATTTTGATTATTTTGAGTGATAGAAAAATTAATAATGAATTATTTAGTAGAAATTTGAAATGAAAATATTGCATTTTTAAGGAGTTTTACATCAGATATTTACATTATGAAATGAAATCTCCACACCATAGAACCCTAAACCCCGAAAGGCACCTACCACTAAAAGCCATTGTTAAACACTACAAAATATCATAATAACAACACTCGCTAAAACTTCCTTCAGCAGACATAAGCCCATGGAGAAACTCATAGATAACTAGGTACCAGATTCCAATACAAGGCATAGACATTTCTCATCACTTTCACTGAGAAAATACCTCACATTATCTTGTAGTACGACCAATAGCGATACTAATACTTTTTGTCCCATGGATTCCCCTATTCACCAATAATTGATCCCTAATTGGACGCCAATGTGAATTGATTTAAAAAGAGCATACATAATTTTTAATACTAACTAATACATGATACTCACAAGAAGTGGAAGCTGGGCAACAACTTACCCAAAGCGTGATCCCAATCATACAATGTTAGGTTATCGTGTTTGTAAAATTCACTGCACCTCTCATGATATACTTTTACTCCAATCTATTTACTTTAATTTTTACTTCAAAAGGAATATTCCACTTAATATTCTTTGTCCTTCTAATTTTTGTTATTATAATTTTTGTTACATAATCAAAATACTTCATTTTTATAATGTATCTTATTAATATTTAAAAATAAATAATATAAATAATAAATCAATTTATTCATCAATTTCATTTTTTAAAAAATCAAGATCTAATATATAGTAACCAATTCACAAGATCTAATATTATTATATTGTAAAAAAGATTTAACATTTTGACAGAAATTTAATTAAATTAAGATAAACATTTAACTATCTAAACAAATGAATCTTTAACCAAATAAAATTTCACAAGATATAATTGTATTATATTGTAAAAAAATTTAACATTTTTAATATTTATAAGGATGAAGAAAAAAATTTAACTAAATTAAGATAAACATTTAACTTATCTAAACAAATAAATCTTTAACCAAATAAAATTTAAAAAAAGGAAAATGGAATCAGAAATAGTGTGTAATATAGTAATTGATGTTTTTGTGTGGAGATTGCAATATCGATTGGAGTTGATTACACCATTTCTTGTGTTTTGCTGCTGGGTTGGAGATGCTCTTAGATGTGCCATTTTGTCAACATAATAAGTAATCATGTTCATCATACTAACTTTTCAGCTCATGGGTTCCATACAAGATTCCATAAATGAAAATGGGGTACATTCAGAGGCATAGTCGGGTATTAGAATTGATAAAAAATAAAATCATTGACATATTCCAATAGGCATAATTTGGGTATTATAATTGATATGAAATAAAAACATTGACACAGTTTATGGAATTTATGCATTATCAAAAGACATAAATGTAGATCTAGACACATAGTCAGGTCTTAGAATTTAAATGAAACATAAAATTTAAAACACACATACACCCCACTAGAATCTCATCAGGTGAGAAACAAAAGACATAGTCGTACATCAAGATGCATAATCGTGTATAGAATTTAAATGAAATTGTAAAATGCCATCACTATCAATTTTTGAATAACCATAAAAATCTTGTTACAATCTAACCCTAATCATGTCTAACCATGTTCCAAATTTAACCAAAAACCAAATTCCAAACATTTTCTCAACTGGAAAATGTCATCACTATCAAATTCATAAAAACCTGTTCCAATCTAAAAAATGTTGCAAACATGTTCCAAGTTTAACCAACCAATTGCAAACATGTCCTCAATTGGGCAATGTTTCCCAAAAAGCTTCTTGAATGTGCACACTTCAATAATCGTCCCCAAAAAGTTTCTTCAAACGTGCAATAGTTTCTTACATTCTCTCATATCCAAATGACTTCAGAACATCATCTTTGAATTTGTTAGATTTTTCCAACAATAGTCGTAGTGTAATCTCCTCCCTAGTCCTTTTGTGATGAACCTACAAACATAGTAACAAACAAATGAGCAACGTTCAAAAATACAGTTAGTCAACCAACACATATCAGAGATAATAATTAGCATTTATGAACTAACCTTTATCTCAAAATTTGGACCAAGGTTGTCAATATTATCCATGTACTTGATCACATTTATGCCACAATCAAAACTATATGCATAAAAAATTAACAAGTAAAACTCTCAACTAGAACCAATGCTTGCATTACATAAAGTCAACTAGGCTTACATATTTGGTTGTTGAGTAATATATCTATGTCATGATTGTACTCATTACCGTATCTGGTCTTTAACATTGCATGCAAACCCAACCTGTAGTGATATTCAAAATATGACACACTTATCAATATAATAACTAATTCATTATACATAATATTAACTGGATTACATATAATACATACCAGCAAGTTAACCATTACCTTTTTTGGAGCTTCACTTATCACGCTTCACATCGAATCAAATATTAAAATTTTCTTCTTCATTAAATCAGCCACAAACATTAACCATTGATAGGTATTGCAGTAACCAGGAACACAAATTTGTCCATGTCAATACACAAAACTTAATTGATTTTGCGATTCATATATGACATTCAAAATGAAGTACTTAACATTCACATTTGTAATCTCACCTTCTCGCATGCACTTAGATCACTACCGAATTTATTTGGAGCTTCATAATGCTTGTATAATACTTCAGGGGGTAATGATCATTGAATATAAAACATTATATTCAAAGTATTATAAGTTCAGCCAATGAATTTTGAGTTACTAATCTTAAAATTCTATTATATAAGAAATAAAACAATGTACCTGAAAATAAGTAGGGAGAAACCAAACTTTAGGACTCAGTGGCTCAACCAATTTGTGAACCTCCCTTGTTTTAACTTTACTAAAACTACTTATGATTTCCAAGCTTAACCACTTACGTGGAGACAAGGTTCTCATTGCTATTCAATTCGCCGCTGCCTCAAGGCTCCATAAAAATGTATCCCTGAAATTTTAAACTTTATATCAATATATGACTACTGTATCTACTAATGGATGGACTATAAAATTTTACATGTCTTTAAAATATTCAAAAATTTAATGTCAAATGGTACTGCAAACTTATGATTCAAACAGTTGTACTCTCCAACACTTCTCTATTATAGCTGCTCTATTGGCTCTGGTTAAGCCGCGCACATTTAACTTCTTTATTGGTTTTCTTCGTTGACCAAACTTTGGTTCTTATGTTAACAAGCATTACTCATCCAGTTCTTACTTTGAAATTTATTACGTATGCAACATTACCTATGCCGGCTTAGTAACAGCGACCTCCGTTAGACACACGACTGAGTTGAGCTTACCATCTGAAATCATTAGCATTATTTATTGAGGCAGAGAATTAAATTGAAAAAAAAGATAAAATTTATGAAATTCAAAATAAATAATTTATTAAGATAGTCGACTTAGAATACTCACAGTCACGTATTTCTTGGCGTTAGTCATCTTTTCCTCTCCAAAAGGGACATGAATCTTGGCATTATTCTTCTTTTCCTCTCTCACGCTAGATCGTGCCTTCCCACCTTGACCGTAGTTCCTCCCATTCCAAACTTTGGGTACTTGAGACTTCTTAACAACTTGGCTCCACATCTCAGCTTCTTTTACTATCACTCTTGAACTATGTCGACGTTTAGAATTACACCACTTCCTCACCTACCACTTTAATTTTACCCTTTTCCATAATGGCTGAGTCGTTTCTTTTCTTTTCTTTTGTTTTCCCACAAAATCCTCCTCAAACTTTTCTTCTCCTCCAGAGCGTTCATGGCATCCTCCAAGTTTGGACATACTTTTTCATTATTTCTTAATCTTCTTATTCATAAAAAACCCCCCACATTATCATCTTGCACCGGTAGGCAACTCCCATCGCCTAATGGGTCCTTTCATCAGCATTTGCGAGTTCAGGTGTGACTAAATCAATAGGACCACGTTGTTGTAGTCGATTGCTCCGGAATTGGCCGCCTACTCTAATTTCCACTTCCACATCCTTGTTATCAACTTTCAATGTATCGCAAAACTTGTTCCCAAATGATTCTAACCTTTTGAACATTTCTTCCATCATCATTCTCTTGTTATCTTCCACATCCTTTAATTTTCTATCCACTTCCTTCCTTAAACCTTTCATGTTATCCCCAATCTTTGTCATTCCATGATCTATTAACTCTAGTCTCTTATGCATGGCTGCTAATGCAGATTCCTCTAGACAACCCAATGCATCAACCATGTCCACATCCTCCTATAAAACAAACCTAAATCTTTTAGCATGTTCACTCTCTCTCTAATCTTCTCGAGCGACCATTCTCCAATTCGAGGGAGCGAACATTTCTCTATTGGTTTAACCCTCTCACTGACGAGGGAAAAACTCTCCAAGGAAACAGTCTACAAGAAAATCACACATACATTAATTTCACATGTAAAGTAATATCACAACATATAAAATTAGGTAACTTTCTTACCATTAGTAGTAACATTACCTCTTCCACAGGTCTGTGTTCTTTTAATCACCAATACCATATCTTCCAGAATTTACACTAATTATATTCTTTAACCTTCTCTATCTCTCTAAGTAATGGTAGCCTGCTCCTTTTCAAGGCAGACTGCATGGTAGGACTCAGCAAATGACCGACCCACAAAATTCATCATCAAACAACTTTGATTTCAATTTAGAAAGATTAATCATTTTTTTTCACTCTCAAGTTCAAATCACTCTCAAACTTTTTATCAATTTCTCCCGTGATCCAAAAACCAGAAATTTCTATATTAGCCCAGTTTAGTCCTAGGATTCTTTCAACATCTTCCTTTCTTATCTCCACATGCCTCTTATGCACCGTCAAATAAACCATATCACAGTCAAAGCGATTTACCAACCATGATGATAATTCATATGGCACGTTAAAACATGTTATCTATAGTAAGTCTCCAAAACCCAAATCTCTCACAACCTATTACTGTGACTTATTTAATTTGCAAATTTGATCATTCATGGCACTACTTGAACACCTACTCTTATATTTTTCCTGAATTAGAAATAATTCAAACAATGTATTAATTTATAATACATTTTACTAAATATTCTAAAACCAATTTAATAGTCTTACCACGAACGTGTTCTTGCCATTGTGCACAATGTACCCTTCCACGCAACCTTTTTGACCAACAATCTTCTTGTCGCATTTCTTCTTTTTATTCTTCCATTTTGTACCCATCTCTTCAGGTTCACTTCTTTCTGCAGAATTATTAGTGGTTTGTGACACATCAGCTTCTTTGTGAAGCTCCTTGTCTAGAGTAGCCGCTGGACAATCTTTTTCGAGTTCTTCAAGATCTAATGTCTGCGTAAATGCATGTACTTTACTTCCAGCGTTTTCTTCCTTGTCTTCACTCTCGCATTCCATGTTTGATTCTGTTTAATGATTTACTAATAATTCCATCAATTTAGAGTTTCACATCAGATAATTTCAACTATCATTCATGGATACATAGTCGACTATCATTCCAAAATAATATCAATACAAATGTGCTGAGGAGTGACTAACACAACATATTATAGCACTCGAATTGTTAGTAAATGCCCTAGACCAATTGACTCACATTTATAATTTATGAAGCATGTATTTTTTTAATTGTATTTTATGCTCTTGGTCATCAAATATGTGACTTGATAGTAAAACCCTTATAGCTAATAAATAATTATTCTTGTTTGTCTCTAGTTTTATTACATCTTGTATTATTAAACTAGTGTGAAGTTGATTGATGATCAAGTTTTACTGATCATGAATATAAGATATAAAATCAATTCATAAATACATATTGAGAATATTATATTGGACATGACCCAAAGTGAAGAAGAAATATTGGATGGGTTTAAGTCATACGTATTTCTTCTCAGTTTTATATTTGGTGTCCTTTGACCAAATGTTTCTAATGCTTCTTGCATGGCGAGAAAATATGCTTTGACAAAGTCAAACATCACTTTTAATTAGGTGATTATTATGACTATTGGTTGGCTTATTTTCTTGTCATGGCTTGAATATTGGAGATAGTGAAAGGGATTTGTCCCTCTCTTTTTAGAGAGAGATATCCATGGGCCCCTTGATAAAGAAGACTGGAAAATATGCATGGCCATGTTCAAATAAGTATTAATAAGGTGTTATTAATATTATTTGTTGGAATAGTCTGTCTGGTGATCAAGTAAATGGTTAATTAAGTTTTATAAGGATGAGTCGGTCCATGCCTTATACTTAATTAGGATATTGTGTGACAAAAGGAAAAAATATTAAATTTGATGCTAGGTTGTTAATTGCTTTTACTTAACTTGGGTAAGCATAATGCGTTGCTAGAGGCCGCTTATGTTTTGTGAATAAATGTTTAGGACATTTTTCATTCACTGCCAACATTAAATGAACCTACAGAGTCACAAGCATAGACGATCTTGTGAGCATAATATCCACGTTCAATGAATCTAGATCGTGTCCAGATTCGTTGAACGTATATTAAAGGGGAATCAGATTCCTTGTTGTATTTTCTGGTAAGTTAATGAGTAACTAATTTTATTTATCAGATAAATGAAATTAATTACTTAATATTACTCATCCAACTATTGGATGATTATAGGAATAGACGGACGAGATTAAACTATCATTAGATGACAATTAGGGTTCTGATATTGACAGCTATAAAATGTTATGTTAACCTTTTCTCTATACCCGTCTTCATCAAATTAAAAACAAAATCCTAAACCCTAGAATGACTATAATAGTATCTAGCCTCTCTCTATCTGAAATTCCACGTGTTACCAAATAGTCAGGATTAGTTTTGAATAGTTTTCAGAACACAGAAGAGGCTACCATCCCGATCGCTTGCAGAGGAGTTTGTCGCGTGGATACCAGTAGAGGTAAATAGAAACGCCTCCACACCGAACAATAAAAAACATTGAGGTAATTTCTATTCAATCGGTTTTTCTAGTATATACAGATCATGTTCGGTTTTTCACTTTTTTTTGCAGAATTGTTAGTGGTTTGTGACACATCAACTTCTTTGTGAAGCTCCTCGTCTAGAGTAGTCGTTGGACAATCTTTTTCAAGTTCTTCAAGATATGATGTCTGCGTAAATGCATGTACTTTACTTCCAGTGTTTTCTTCCTTGTCTTCACTCTCGTATTCCATGTTTGATTCTGTTTAATGATTTACTAATAATTTCATCAATTTAGAGTTTCACATCAGATAATTTCAACTATCATTCATGGATACTTAGTCGACTATCATTCAGAAATAATATCAATACAAATGTCCTGAGGAGTGACTAACACAATGATTATAGTACTCGAATAACCTTGATATAATATGAATACAAATACCCAGAGGAGTGAATACTTCAGAAATACTATCAATCCATATATCAACAGAAGTGACTAACGGGAACCTTAATCGACAATCAATCACATGTACTTCGAATAGTACTCAAAGTTTTATACAGAAATTCAATAATTCAACAAAAAACAATCCAACCCTAAACCTAGATTATATATGTATAAAACAAAAAATAATTTGTAAAAAAAAAAAAATTTAAAAGCGTAACTTCTCAATTTCATACATAAAGATTAATGCAAAAAAAAAAAAAAAAAATCAAAATTTCCTATACAGGGAAAGATTGTAATCAATTTATTTCAAGTACCCCAAAATTGTCCAGGTAGAAGAAAATAATAAAAGTCAAGGAACAAGAAGCATATGCACATACCGCTGTGTTTCAGTCGATTGAATCCGCCACAAACCCTTATTCACAAATAGCAAAGCAACTTCTATTTTTCACTAATTCCATAAATCATAGCCTGCAATACCTCCAAAAATTTCTATCTTTAGGTGCAACTCCCTCGACAACGAACAGCACACTCACTACACATTCGATACCTACCTTCCCTCACTGCCATCCAAATATTGCCTATAAAAAATGCCCACCACTCCAAGATGCCACCGATTATTAGATTTTTTTGCAGTGAGTCGCGGTTGAAGTTGAACAATCTTCTTCCGACTTCTCCGATTTCACCTCAGTCCAACTCTTCCTCCAAGTCAATTGCTGAAGTTTAGCTTTTTAAGAGGAAAAAATAGTACACATGCCCCTTTCAAAGACCCATCAAAGACCTCGGTTAGCCGACTCTTTGAAACCAATGAGGAAATAAGGAGTTTTACAATTAGGATAACCAATGGCTCAAATTTAAGATATTTTAAATTAACGGTTAAATTAGGGTGTTTTCATGATGGAAATTACCACCTTATTTTCGTGTTAGAAGTGTCCTAAAAAAACCTCATATTGATCATGTGAAAGCAAAGGAAAAGAAAACCCAAAGGCAAAACTTTTACTGCCATATACCTATAAATCCATGGAAAGGAAAAAAGAACTACTTTCATCAAACAAGAAAACAAACGAAATCTTATCAATTTTTTGTAAAAAAAAAAATTTATGCTTTTGTCTTCTTATACTGTAAAGAAAAGTAAAAAGCAGCCATATAAATTCATTTTTCTGTAAAATCTTGGAACAAAGAGGCTGCGGAAAAGAATTATCTTGGCTCAAAATTCGAAGGGAAAAGTTGAAAACAAACTTCAACTACAATCAGGGAAGTGCTTATAGTGGCGGCAGGAATGTATTACATCAGTGGCGGCAGGTATGTTTTACATCAGTGGCGACATTACATTTTCGTTGTTAGATTTTCTTTGACTCAATCATGACCATTCTTTATTCAAGAGTTGTAAACTAGGAAATTTTTTGTCAAAACCTAAAACCCAATGAATTGGTTTGGTTTTCTTCTTTTATTAGTTGCCTGAGCGGCAAAAAACTTTAATGTCCATAGTTTTGTATTTTTAGAGAAAGTTGTCAGTGGGGTACAGATTTCCCTTGGATTATTACAAAATTTTCCATTACAAAATTCCTATAAGGACATCAAATTCCACTACAAAACTTATCTTAGCCCATTTTCACGGTCCATTTCCCCTTCAACTTTCAACCCATTGGGTGCTTCATCCGAATCACGCATGTAAGGTTCCTCACAAGATTTAGTTAATTTTTCAAGTGTAATTCTTCTTCTTTAAATTGAATTAGACTGTAATTTTAAGTAGGTTAAAGAGTTCTATAGCATAAGAACTCGATGAAGGTGATCGGATTCTTCTTAGGAAGGGTTCTAATTGTTGTGATGGTAATAATAAATGGTCTACGACATCTGTCATTGTGCACCGAGTGTAATGCATGATAGTAGTATTGGAAAAATGCCTCACACTTTTAAGGAATAGATACCTGAGAAAAATGCATCTTCAAAACCAGTATTTTGGCCAAACTCCAATGGGGAGGTTAGTAGCGAGAAGGAGGTGATTTTTACCGTTCGTAGCAAAAAGACTGGAAAAATAGGTAAGGTAGAAGGATGCCTAGTTGGAGACAGTACGTTCGTGGTATGTTAATTAATATCCTAAGATAATGCATCGGATTTGCATGTGAATGAGCTACCTCATGCATAAATTAAATGAAGTTGTTATTATTTATTAAATGAAGTAGTTTTTAAATGAATTAAATGAAGTAGTTTTTACATTTAAATTAAGCGAAACAATCATAGATATTCTTGCTAGTTGTTTTATTCATTTATATTATATGAAAAAAAATTTTCACCGTAAATTTTTATATCTTGACTATTATTTCTATTTTTTTGTATAGTTTAACTAAGCAAAACATTTTTACTTAGACTGAAAATTTGCATGTCATATATGTTGTTTCTATTTTTCTTTAAAATGACGCTAATCTTTATTTTTAAATTGAGCGATATATTTTAGTTGTATGGCAATGAACATACAAGAGTGGTTGTTAACTCATACAGTTAAAGAATTAATGTTGTCCTTAAACGAATGCCAATTAACGGTCATTAAGGAAATGGGGTTCGGTGAGCTAAACAAAAAATCATTGTGATATGTCATACAAACTGGTGTCATGGTTGATTGATAGATTCAACTGCCATAACAAATGCTTGAAAGTGCATAATACAATACTTCCTGTTAGCGAGGGCGATGTTGAACGCATATTCAGTTTGAATAAGAGCGGAATGGATCTTGGTAAATGTTTTCTTAAGCATGGGGGTTATGATGAAGAGTTGGAAGCTAGCTGTAACATTTCTATTATGGATAAGGCGATCCTGCTTGTCGGTCTTAAAAATAATATTTTAAGTTCAGGGGTAGCAAATTTTGAATTTATGATAAAGTTTGTGATATATATTATTGGAAAAATTTTTAGTCCGATTCGAGCACATCTGCAAAGAGGAGTTGGGTTACCATTCTTGGCAATGTAAAGGACTGGAAGGATATTAACCGGTGTAAGTTTATTAACGACAATTTAGTGATAGGGATGAGGAGGAGAAATATAGCAGTTGCACTTTAATGTTAGCAGTGAGTAAAAATTTCAATTTATTATTTTTAGAATTTTGTAATTTTGATTAAAAATGAATTGTTAATTATGAAAATTAATTATGAAATGTATTGTTAATAACAAATTATTGTGTTAATTTACAAATTATATACTTAAAAAGGTTCTATCCTATGGGTGAGACAGTACTGCCAATGGAAGAATGACTTGCAATTGAAATAAAAAAAAAAAATGTGACGGAGAGGGTGGATATTTTACATGCTTTGGGCCTTTTTCTTAGTGAGTATGTGGATATTACTGATTGCTTAAGGAGCAAAGTACTATTTAACGATGTTTCAGGAAGCAAAGAAGATTTAGAAAAATAACATGTGAAATTGGATCTAATAGATGCTAGAGTAGCTTCTTTGAGTGATGAATTGCAGTTTATTCGAACGGAAGTGACAGAAGTGATGACGGTAGTGGAATGCTCTAGGAAGGAAGTATTAGAAAAATTAAACGAAGTATATAGTTATGTGTATGAAAAAGTGCAAAAGGTGAATACAAAAAATGATGATGAGGTTGATGAATTTAAAAAAGTCCAAAGGATGAATACAAAAAATGATGATGAGGTTGATGCATTTAAAAAGTTGATAAAGTGAATTTAAAGGATAAAGAGATTGCTACAGTTGTTACACTAGTTAAAGTTTAATATTGCAATGAATCAATGAGAAAGGATAATGGATCGCGTGACGATTTTATGGAAGAGTACGAGATCTCACATCGAGCATAAGACGTGCAACAGAATTTATGCCAAGATGTATCAAAAAGCTCAAGGGCGAAGGATTAAATCTATTCAGGCACGTGGTTGATTTTCTAAATAATTTATTTAATAATGGAATGAACAACATTACAAGGCATCCAAGAAGCATTGTCGTTTTTTACATACGACACACTGTTGCATATAGGAAACTCTGTGATATTATATTTTTAGAAATAAATATTGAGTTAAAAACATCTCAATATTGAGATGTATTGAAAATGAGTTTGATCAAAAGGACATTCAAAATATTATTTTTTGGAAAAATATTAACACAGAATACTCTTCTTATTTTTATCAAACCATCCATTCTGCCTTGTGCGGTTATTTAATCATTTTAAACAAAATCTTAGATGTTTTTGCCCGGTAATTTATTGTGCAAATAATATCTTCTTTTGAAATTAGTGGAGTAGTTAAATTTGGGCGGATTAAGGTAGTAATGTGTTAATGTTTGTAGGCCAATTGAGCCAGTGTTCACACATTTTCTCTTTTCACCCCATATTCTTTAATCCATGTGATGAGTTGGACTGAGCCTCACAACCTAATAGGAAAATTTTATGTCTGATCCAAGATATCGGACAGGCCGGGCTGGTAAACAGCCCAATCTCCTTGAATCTTCCCCAGGTGACTTAGTTGTTGTCTCTTTGAAAGGATCTTCCAGGTAACAGGATGTTCTATTGTTGAACGGTCCTTCTAGATGACCGTTCTCTTGTTTGAATATGTCTACCATAGAAACTCTATAAATACTCTTACCCTTTCTTTTACTAACAGATGAGACGTGACTGTTTATTCTGTGTGAAGCCTTCTTCTTTTCTTTTCTTCTTCTCTACAGATTCTTGTTTCTGTTTGTTCTCTGTGAATTCTTCTATTACTGCCGCCATTAGTCACCATTGTTGGTTGACTACGTGCTTGGGTGGTTTGTGAAGGATAGAACCGAAAGTGAGGGATTAGATTGTTGTTTGAGGCTCATCCATTGCTGAGGGTTTGATCGAGATTCTGACATACAGAGAAAAACCAATCGTCTGGTTTTTCCCTTTCTCTTCCATTTTAATCGTCCAAATATCTCTGTTCCCTTCCTCCACATAAATCGGTCGTCCGTTTTCTTCTATGTTAGTGTCCGTTTTTCATAACCGGACGTCCGGTTTTGGTTTCGGTCGTCTGGTTTTGTCTTGTGGCGAAAATCAGACGTCCGATTTTTGTAAGGCTCATCCTGTTTTGTTTATCTGTTTTGCAGGTATTTAAAGAAGAATCAGAAGTCTTTTTTTCAGCCTTCTCATCAAATTTTGAAGAGCTTTGATTAAGAGTTGTTATCCCGTTCCATCATCCAGTTTTTGTAATAGATTAGTAATTTCTTGATCTTCCGTTTTTTTGCTGTTGTAATAGTTTTCTATAGAAGTTTTATGCTAATGTAACAGGGTTGATCACCAGAGCAACGATTCTTAACAGTGGTATCAAAGCTTAGGCTCTTCCTTACAAGTGGTATCAAAGCCAGAGAGAAATTCGATCTTTATGGTGTCTGGTGTCTGTTACATACCACCAGCGACGCAAACGTCATCCGAAACCTCCCAGGTTACTTTCCAGACTCACGGGAACTATTAAGTTCCATGAATCTGGCACAGGTCACTATTACTATTCTTGCTTTCCTTTTATTTAAAGTTTATTCTCCTGATATATACATATTCTACTGCTTGTATCTCTAACTACAGACCAAATTTCTGTGAATTTTATTTTTCTCTTAAAAACCAAAACCCAAGCTTGGCTTAAGTTCTATTGAGACTTCAAATATTTGTGTCTTGTGTTTTCCTTATTCGATTGCGAAAATTTTTTTATCGTCAATGATCGTTGAGATTGTTCTATTGTCTGTTTAGGGGCTGTTGCTCAGCTTGTGATTATCTATATTGTTTCTCTATTGATCATCTATTTTGTGGTTGTTGCTCAGCCTTTATTATCTGAGTGATCTCTTGTGAGTTTATTATCTGCTTATTACCTATTTTTCTAGCTGTATTGTTTTTCCGGGCTGTGTTTGTGACAAAATTTTTTCTTAAATCTTTTATTTTTCGCACATTACTCTTATTTGCCACTGTTTAACATGTTGTTCCAAAACTTGAAATAGACAAGTTCGATGGCAAATCTTATTTAGTAATGTGGCGCAGAAAAATGAAACTTGTTTTAGTCTAAAACAAGATTACACCTGCTATTTCCACTCCTAACAAATATCCGGAATCTTACACAGGAGAAATACTAGTTGAAAAGCTTGGTGATGCACATAGCTGTCTCACCTTGTATTTGAAAGATAATATTTTAAGAGAAATAAATGAAACAGACAATGCTTATGAAATCTGGACAAAACTTGAAAAACTTTACTTGGGAAAGTCTTTATCAAACAGTATCTATTTAAAAGGAACAACTCTTTGGCTTCAAAATATGCGGGTTGAAATCCCTTTCTGAAAACATAGATGATTTAAACAAAATTTTTTAGAGCTCCAAAATGTTCGAGAAAACATTTATGATAAAATCATGTTGTGGCATCGTCGGATTGGCCACATTAGTGAAAAAATTTTGCATTACTTACACTAACAAAATCTTTTAAATGATGATGAATCACTTCTTTAGATTTTTGTGATCATTGTGTTCTTGGCAAACAACATAAACTCGATTTTTCTACGGGTACACACAAATCCACTGCTGTTCTTGATTATGTGCACTATGATCTTTGGGTCCTTAAAAGGTACCCACTTTTGGTGGCAATGTTTATTTTCTTTCTATTGTTGATGATTTTTCTCTGCATATTTGGGTGTTTCTTTTGAAAACTAAAGATCAAACTTTTCAAAAGTTTAAAGAATGGAAACGTTTTGCCAAAAATTGAATCGGAAATAAACTAAAGGTTTTAAGAACAGATAATGGTTTTGAATTTTGTAACAAAAGTTTCATGATTTATGTGTTTTGCATGGTATTGTCCATCATAGAATTGTTAGGCACAACCCATAACAAAACGGGGTAGCTGAGAGGAGGAACCGAACCATTATGGATAAAGTTAGGTGTCTTTTGGTATCATCTGGGATTCCTAAACCTTTTTGGGGAGAGGCTGTTAGTACACCAGTTTACATTATAAATAGGTCTCCTTCCATGGCCATATACTTTAAGACTCCCATAGAATTGTGGTCAAGCCAACCACAAAACCTTTCTAACCTTAGAGTGTTTGGCTGTGCTGCTTTTGCACATCAAAGGGAAGGGAATTTAGACCCTAGGTCTATGAAGAGAGTGTTTATAGGCTATCCTAGTAGGGTGAAGGGTTACAGAGTGTGGCTTAGAGGTGAACCAACTGTACGGGTAGTTGTGAGTAGAGACGTAGTCTTTAACGAGCTAGACATGCCCAGTCTTAGAACTGAAACCAAACCCGAGAGTTCTTCTGGTACACCCATAGTTGAGAACATTCCTGTGGAGGTGGAGGTCACCTCCAAACCTTCTCATGAGCACACACTAGAACCCGAGCTAGAACCTAAAACCAATGAGGAGTCTAGTATTCCTGAACCCGATGAGCTAATTTTAGGTGATTCTGATGATGATGAGGATCATCCAAAAGCACAAGCACAAGCCCTTAGAGATTACCAACTATAAAGGGATAGGGTTAGAAGAGAGATAAAAAAACCTCCTAAGTATGGTTATTCATACATTGTTTCTTATGCTTTTGCTGCTGCATCTTTTGTTGAAGAGAAAGAACCTTTTTGTTTTTCTGATGTTATAAAGAGTCCTAATCGCTCTTTGTGGATGCATTCTATGAATGAATAAATATCTTCTTTGCATAAGAACAAAACTTGGGTGTTTTTGCCTAAACTACTTCAACAAAAATTGATTGATTGTAAATGGATTTTCAAAGTTAAAGAACTTGAATATGTTAATGAACCTCCAAGGTTCAAGGCTAAATTGGTTGCAAAATGTTTTTCTCAAGTTGAAGGTATTGATATCAATGAGATCTTTTCTCCTGTTGTTAAGTATAAAACTATCAAAATTATGCTTGTTGTTGTTACCTTCTTTGATCTTGACCTTCAACAGTTGGATGTTAAAACTACCTTTTTGCATGGTGAACTTGATGAAACCATTTACATGCACCAACCACCTAGTTTTGAAGTGAAAGGTAAGGAGCATATAGCTTGTCTGTTGAAGAAGTCCTTGTATGGGCTTAAACAATCACCTAGAGAGAAGTATAAAAGGTTTGACTCTTTTATGCCTAAAACTAGTTTTGTTGAAAGTAATGATGATAGTTGCTTATATTTTTATGGTGATACTATTGATAATGCCATTTATCTACTTCTTTATGTTGATGATATGCTTATTACCTGCAAGCATATAGATAAGATTTTGCACTTGAAATCTTTATTAAAATCAGAGTTTGAGATGAAGGATCTTGGATTTGCCTCTAGAATTTTAGGCATGAATATTGATAGGGTTAGACCTGACCGTTCTTTATTTATATCCCAGAAGTCCTTCTTGCAGAAAATTGTTTCAAAATTTCTATGAATTTTTGTAAGCTTGTTTGTACCCTTCTTGCAAGCCATTTTCAGCTTTCTTCTAAACCTATCCCAATGCTGAAAATGAGAAGAAAGATATGGCCAACATCCCTTATAGAATGACAATAGGATCTGTCATGTATTCCATGATTTCCACCTGCCCTGGTATTGTTTATTCCATAAGCTTCTTATGCCGTTTTATGTCTAATCCAGGTAGGGATCATTGGGCCACTCTTAAGTGGCTATTGAGGTACATTAATGGGACGCTTGATAGAGGCTTGCATTATCATAACTGATCTGAACATTTTGAGTTGGTTAGTTATGTTGACTCTGATTTTGCAGGTGATAGAGAAGGTAGAAAGTCTACCACTTCTTATTCCTTTACCCATGTAGGTAACTGTGTTTCTTGGAATCACAACTGCAATCTGTAGTCGCCCTTTCGACTACAGAGGCTGAATATATTGCCGCCACAGAAGCAATTAAAGAAGCGATCTGGCTTCAGGGGCTTTTATCTGAACTACATCTTTCACATTCTAAAGTTATCATATTTACTGATAGTCAGAGTTGTCCACATTTGTGTAAAAATCCTGTTTATCATGAAAGGGCTAAATATATAGATGTTAGGTATCATTTGAAATATTTCATTCGTGAAAAGATTTCAAATGCTATTGTTAATATAAATAAAGTTAGTACTAAAGATGATCCTGCTGATTTTGATACTAAAGTGGTGACAACTGACAAGTTTGTTTTATGTAGAGTCCTTCTACATATTGATGCAGGTTGATTGCTTCAGCTGAGAAGTTTACTAAAATATGTTCAAGGTGGAGCTTGTTGGCCAATTGTGCCAGTGTTCACACATTTTCTCTTCTCAACCCATGTTCATTAATCCCTGTGGTGAGTTGGAATGAGCCTCACAACCCAATAGGATAAGTTTATGTCTGATCCAATATGCCGGGCAGGCCGGGCTGGTAAACAGCCCAATCCCTTTCAGTCTTCCCCAAGTGACTTGGCTGTTGTCTCTTTGAAAGGGTCTTCCAGGTAACAGGATGTTCTGTTGTTGAACGATCCTTCCAGATGACCATTCTCTTGTTTGAATATTTCTACCACAGAAACTCTATAAATACTCTTATCCTCTCTTGTTGCTAACAAATGAGATGTGATTGTTTATTCTGTGTGAAGCCTTCTTCTTTCCTCTTCTTCTCTGCAAATTCATGTTTCTGTTTGTTCTCTGTGTATTCTTCTGTTGCTATCAGCGTTAGTGACCATTGTTGGTTGACCACGTGCTTGGGTAGTTTAAGAAAGAGAGAACCGAAAGTGAGAGATTAGATTGTTGTTTGAGGCTCATCCATTGCTGAGGGTTTAATCGAGATTCTGACATACAGAGAAAAACTGGTCGTCCAATTTTTCCCTTTCTCATCCGTTTTAATCGTCCAAATATCTATGTTCCCTTCTTTCACAGAAATCGGTCGTTTGTTTTCTTCAGTGTTGGCGTCTGTTTTACATAACCGGGCGCCCGATTTTAGTTTTGGTCATTTGGTTTTGTCTTGTGGCGAAAATGGGATGTCCGATTTTTGCTAGACTCATCTTGTTTTGTTTATCTGTTTTGCAGGTATTTAAAGAAGAAACGGAACTCTAGTTTTCAGATTTCTCATCCAATTTTGAAGAGTTTTGATTAAGAGTTGTTATCCGGTTCCATCACCCAGTTTTTGTAATAGATTAGTAATTTCTTGATCTTCTACTCTTCTGTTGTTGTAATTGTTTTCTGTAGAGGTTTTACGTTAATGTAATAGGGTTGATCACCATAGCAACGATTCTTAACAGTGGTATCAGAGTTTAGGCTCTTCCCTACAATGTTTATAAATGGCTTTTAAAATTTGTATTAAATCTTATTTGATTATTTTGATTATAGGGGTATCTGGTATTGGTACTTAAAGAATTGGAATTGAGAAAATTTTGTGAAGCCGATAGAGCATCGACCTTAAAAATGATTTAGAGTCTTAACTTGGCAATGGAGTAAGGATGTTTTTCATGGTTATTTCGTGTTAATTTGTTATTAAAAAAGAAATAAATCTTATAGTTATATTCAATGATATGGAACCTATTGTGGTAGTGATGGGTCATGAAGTAACTAGGGCTTCAATGAGGATTTTAAAGCTTAAATCTTGGATAAATTCATAAGTAATTAACAGCTTTTATGCTATGAAAACACTAAGCGGCTGAGACCCTAGAAAATTGAAGGGAGAAAAGATATGGTATATCGCCCTATGTTTTCAGGTTGTTATAAATTTGAATATTAAAACTTTGATTAGTTCTAAAAAAGTAAAATTATTAAAAATAAAAATTTTAAGTCTTTTGTGGATTGGAAAATGCAAAATGGTGTGGTCGAAGGAAAAGCAGCTAAAAATAAATAAATGGCACATACCTTACAGAAAACTCTTTTGGCACATATATAAGCAATGTGTGAAGGTATTTGTTGTTACATAAATTAAATTAAAGTTCTGAATTATATTATATTAATACATTTATTTTGCACATATGTGTTCCTTTAAATTGGCATGGTATTCATTGGTTGATATTTGTAGTTGATGTGAATAAGCAAAAGATTACTATATTCAATTTTACGAGAAATTTGGTGTTTGTATCTCGCAAAAGATCGCTTGTGAGCAGAGTTGAAAAGTAATCTGAATCTTTTTTGTTGGAAAATTTTTTATAATCCTATTTTTAAATTTTATTTGGCATTGATTATTTCTCGCGATGTTATAGAGAAAGGACTTTAAATTGCTTTTAAAATTAGTTTGAAGAGAGTACACAAATTAGATATATCGAAATTTTCAATTGAAGAAGTTCGTTGGTGCAACCCGCAACTGAACACGCAAGCACTTGAAAAAAATTATAAATACATGTTTAGACGATTATTTGAATTTCTAGATCTTACGGAATAATAAATTTAATAAATGGTATAAAGATATGAATATGATAGAGGATTTGTGGGCAAGAACTAATAGGAAGGTGAGTGCAGTTTCATTTATTTATTTTAATTTTCTTTTTGAATATTTTAATTTAATAAAATTAATAACATGAATTGAATTTATTTGTTACGTTTTTTTAGTTTCAGTCATCTTCCATGGAGCGTGAGGAAGTTGCACTTCAATTGTTATTAAATCCTTGAAATGAAGCAAGAGAGGCAGTGTTAAAATAATTTGGTTACCAAATGATGAGTGTATTTTGATTTTATGGGTTGGTACTGCCATGGCTAGGGTACCATCTTATTTCATGTAGTAATGAAATTGATGCTATTTTTGAAGTTATTATGGAAGTTGTATTATTTTCCCAAAACTTTATTCTTTATTTAATTTATAAGTGTTCATTATAAAAGGGGTGAAACATAAGTTGAATTGAGCTAATATTGAATTGAACAGATTCTTAAATAAATTGATCATATTGCTTAAAAAAACCTTATGTTTAAAAAATAATCTTATATTCATGCAAAAGTTTTTGAATGCTTGATTGATTTGAGTGTAGACTACTGTTGAGAGTTTTGAAATGCACTTGAGTAATTTTTTTTCTATTCAATAATCTTTTCTCTTTTGGCTAAAATACTTCAATAAATAGAGTTTCGAAATGCACTTGGGTATTTTTTATTTTTAATAAACTAGTTTTTTTATTAATATTTCAATAAAATGATAATAAACTAAGAGTCTGAATTTGAAATGGTTTCTTTTATTTTTAAGCATTTTCAACTTTAATTACCAAGTTCAATGATGTTATTATCACCCCTTAATTACATGATTTTTAATTATTCATTCCATTTAAATTGCAAAAAAATACACAACAGAGAAAAAGTAAAGGATGAAATGAAAAAAATATTTAAAAATTCCAGAAAAAAATTAAAAGGAAAATTAAAGTTTTTTGATAGAGTAAATTTTGCAACTTTTGTCTGCAAAGTTGAAACAACTTTTTCAACTTTTTCGGAAAAACTCCATACAACTTCAAGTTTGATCAAAATTTTAATGCACATCTTTTGAGTGCATTTGTCACCTCGGTAATACACTCGGTCAATAAGCCAATGAACCGCCTATTGGATGTATTAATGCCAATGAACCATTTGTGAATATTTTATGACAAAAAATGAGTAAATAGGATGGTCGGGTGAGAAAAACGGTTCATCACTTTTCAAGGTTTAGATGGTGGTAGTAATATTTAGGGTGGGGAAGATATGAAGAATGATAGAAAATTTCAAAAGGGTAAGACATAAACCCCTATATAAAAAAAAACTCTTGTGCAAGAAAAACTCTTGGCATTCTTAGATTCATCTTTCTGCTGTATTTTGTAATCCTTTTTTACTTATTTAGATTATTCAAAATTTTATTATTCACATGATTCGCTTAATAGAAACTTTCATATTATTTTTTGTTCCTTAGGATCGGCATTAAATATAAAATCAGCCAAAGAGTTGAAGTAGTCGGACATTAAAAAGGTTTCAAGGGTCGTATTATGCAGCAAAGATTGTAAGATAGCAAGATGCAGATGAGTAACTGGTGAAATATGAAAAGTTGTTTACAGAGGATAACTCAAGTAAAAGGTTGAAAGAAAGTGCAAATGCCAATTATATCCGTCCTATGCAACCAGAGCCTCATGAGAATAGATATAGTTTACACGAGTAGGTAAATGTGTACGAAAACGATGGGGGTGGTTTGGTGTGGTTTGTGGAAAATTTGGATCCAATTATTATTTTTATTTTCAAACAATAGAAAAAGAAGTGTCTTAGAAATTCGATCAATTGAGGGTTCATATGGAATGGGCCAAAGATAAGAGATACTAGAATGCCTGTTTTGTGTACAAGCAAAGGAAAAAGAACAAAGCAGTGTGGGAGATTGGTAGTAGCAGCTCTCAGTCAAGGTGCACTAATCAAGGTGTTCCTTTTTATTTACCACATTTTATTAATAATTATTATGTATAGTAGTAGAAGATGTATTTCTATTTCGGTTAAAATATGTTTTCTATTAATTGGTTTTTGTTCCAGTATTTATATTTATAAAATTTCTGTCCTTATTTAATTACCATGAAATAGTCTTTGAACTTAATTCTACCTTTTAATTATTCTAAGTAGCATAAAACACAAAAGGCAGCGAATTGTTTCTAGTTTTGAGGAACCTTAAGAATTATCCCTTGGGTAATTGACTACTTTCCCCATCAAAATAAAAATTAACTAAGAGATATGCCAGAAGAAAATAATTAGGTTCCAATATTAATTGATATTAATTTAAAATTGAAAAAGTAAAATTGTTTTTTTTTCGATTAATCAAAAAATACTTTACATATAATGAGCAATTTAGTGTAATGGTGTAGGTGGTATTTTCAAAATAATTGGAAGGGGAAAGGCACAACTTTTGAATCATTTCTCTATCCTTAGCTACACATAAAATAATGTCCGTCACTTCATAAAAAAGAAAGAGTCGTTAAATCTAAGTAAGCGAAATTATTTTAGGCCCTGTTTGGTTCAGGGATTTTAATGAGTGTATTTTCTTCAGTAAACTTTTGTTTTAGTTTTTTTGCTAATATTTGAATAAACAGAGTTCTTCAATAAACATAATACTTGTTTGTTAATAAATAAACACTTTAGATAACATTTTGAGTTGGAGTAATTTTTAGTTTTAAAATAATTTTATATTTATCGTGATCCACATACACTTCCATAAAATAAAATTATATCGACGTACATTTTTTTTGCTAAATAAACTATATCGAAATATGATATAGTAGAAGATATTGTTTGTGAATAAATAAAAAATTCTAAAGAAATTTTAATTGGAGTTTTTTAGTTTTAAGATAATTTTATATTTATTGTGACCCTATATATGCTCTCTAAAATAATTTAACTCTCTAAAAATGTAAGAAAAAATACCAATTTATTAAAAGCCTTTAGTCCATGATTTAGCCAAAAAAAAAAAAAAACAAAAATAAAAGCATTGTATCTCTCCTTAATGCTTGTGTGTACTGTAGGAGGAAAGAGACAAGTGAATGTGTCGTTGGAGAGCCAAATGTGGCAATAGCCTGCTCCATATCATAAAAACTTTTTAAGTAAATGAGACATGTATTGAACACAAATATTCCCGAAAATGAGACATGACAAAGGCCTCTACTTACTTGTTTTTGTCGGAAGGCACATATGCCCTACAATAAAAAAGTCCTTTTTTTTTTCCCTGATCCCCCATAGTAAGAACTTAAATTTGTAGAGCCTTATTGCCATGTGCATGTACGAGTGTATTAAATGTCGTGAAAGTAGAGTGCACAGGTGCAATAATGAGATTGTCATGTCCAAAAAATAATTTATTTCCTCCCATTGCACCTAGAAAATTTTCAAACTCCTTTATACGTATGTGCTCTTCCAAAGACTATAAAATCTCCGTCATCTGTATGTGCTCTCCTTTATTTGACTGAACCCTCATCAATTTTTTTACTCTTCTTGCTTGTGTCCATTACCCCCATAAGCTAATAACTAAGATGCCATATTCTTACATAAAACATGTCAGACAATACTTCGTGCATAATGAAGACGAGTTTACTTCAAAGAATTACCCGCCATGAGCAATTAAGGTATTTTTTGTTGGATACTTAGTTGAAAATTATAGCATATTATTTACACGTGCATGTAGCCAACTCCTTTTTCGGATACCTTACATTTGTATTCTCCTAGATCACTTGAAGAAAACGAGTTAAATTTCTAGTTATCATCGAATTGGGTATTACCTCACCTTCCATTTTGTGCATACCTATTTTCTTTTAAGATTATAATTTAGGGCAATCGCGGGTTGAGTGTCACTAACATGGAGTCTACTCAGTATGCCCTACAGACAGTTTATTCACCGGATATAATTATTATCACTTCTTCTAGTTTGTTTGATGACCAGATAGAGAAAAATATAAAGAATTTGGGAACTTGGAGTAAAAAGACTTTTAATATTCGAGAAGTAAGTGAAGATTTAAGTTGGGTTTTTTGTAAAGAAGATAAAATTGTGGAACCAATATTTTCTAGACTTGATGAAAATACATGTGGATTTAACTTCAGTAGTTTGAACTACGAACAATTCCTCATTGATGCTATTTTGTGCACAGACAGTAGGGCATACTGACTAGACTCCATGTTAGTGACACTCAACCCCCAAGTGCCCTAAATTATAATCTTAAAAGAAAATAGGTATGCACAAAATGGAGTCTACTCCGTATGCCCTACAGACAGTTTATTCATTGGATATAATTATTATCACTTCTTCCAGTTTGTTTGATGACCAGATAGAGCAAAATATAAAGAAGCTGGGAACTTGGAGTAAAAAGACTTTTAATATTCGAGAAGTAAGTGAAAATTTAAGTTAGATTTTTTGTGAAGAAGATAAAATTGGGGAACCAACATTTTCTAGGCTTGATGAAAATACATGTAGATTTACCTTCAGTAGTTTGATCCAAGTTTATCATAAAAATTGATCCAACACTTGGTACCCAGTTGAGAGGTTATCCATGGGAAGAGAGGAATCCTGCATATGCCAGTTTATTTGGTGTAGTAGTTTGTTTTTTTTGTTGGATTATTATTATTATTATTATTGCATTTAATGGATGTTTTTGTTATTAATCATTAGTTTGAATTATTTATATGTGAATTTCCGTTAATTTAGATTAAAAGTTTCCCATATGAAAAATTATCTTTATTAAATCTTTATTTTAGTTTGCAGTTGCGTAATGTATTCCTAAAACACATGTCCAAGTAATAAATTTTGATAAACTTCATACCGACTCCCAAAACTAATAAACTTGATAATAAATTGCAAAAAATGACATTCTTCCTATGTACTGTTATGGCTACGAATAGACTCGTGTTACATATTAGTTAAATTACATATTAATTTAAGAGAAAATAATTAAAAAAACTGAATTTTCCATTTATCTTTTTCTTTTTGCATATCTTGTCGCGTATCTTTTTGACACAATAAGGAGATAAATAAATCAAGGTATTAGCAAAGAAAATAATAAAAGAAATTCATAAGATATTTTTAAAGGGGAATTTTTTTACTAACTCTTTTTCTGGTTAGTTAAATAAAAAATAAGGTTAACCCTTAAAAGAAACAAACTTTTTTTTGCTACCTCTTTCTATTTATTTATTTAGGTCCACCGTTCATACCTCAAAGGGAAATAAAAAAATTATTAAATAATTTCTTTTTTTTATAAGCATATAAAATAAGTTGTGGAGAATATTATATATTATACAAAATTATGTTCCACACACCTAGCAAAAAAAAAAAAAAAATTACATTCTACACAAAGAAAATATTACAGGAAACTAAAACAGTTTTCAACACCTGGAAAAAAATTTTGGCTAACAAGAGTTTTTAAAATTATTTATACATAAAACTCATTCTATGGTAGAAACTTCAAATAGGGAGCAGTGTAATAGAAAAGACGTGCAACTTCTGTTGTTTGCAATGCAAATGATCCATAAACCTTCCTTGTTATGATGTATTTATCAATAATCATATTAGCATCACTAGTTTGATTCAGATCTATTGAACTTAAGGATGCAATAAAATACCACAGTACCAAGTCGAGACACATTTTCTCACCGATACCTTCTCCACATGCCAATTACTTTTTGTTCTTAAATATTTTAATATTATGGAGTCTGCTAAATAAGACTCATAAACGATAATTGTGTGTAGTTTGTACTCATACCATAATATTTCAAAGTGGGCTCCAATTTCATCTTTCTTATAGGATTTGAAATTCTACGATATTATGGCTATTGAATTTAATGATGGTATGTTTGGCAAGTTGGGCTCTTGCCACTTAGATTTCGAGATAAAGCTATGCATATTAAGGGAGAGGTAATAAAAGGCTTCTAAGTGTAACATATCCAAAATACATTGTCTTCTCTTAAATTTAGATATGTCTAGTGAAATTTCGGAGAGAAAACAACTTACATATATAATATCTACACTCCCCTTCACTTCTCGTGAGATTGTCACTGGATGTATGCTGGTTAGAAAATGTTGGTTGGTGGAATAGCAAAATCAACAACATTTCTTCTTCGAGGCAAGAATGTTCTCCATTGAATTGCAGGCGTAGAGGTTTTCCTAAAATTTAAGTAGATGAATTGAAGGCTTAGAGGGTCTACTAAATTGAGGGGAAAGTAATTGAAGTCGTAGGAAACTAAAGAAGATGACAAAAATCTTTGATGATTTATAGTGACAAACAACAAATGCACCTAAAACCTTTACTAGTTTGATTCTTTTCCTTTTTTTAGTTGATATGACTGATTTGATTATTATAGACGAGTAGGGGGTATTAGGGTATAATGAAGGGGGAAATTTTTGGATACCTTATTCTAGTTAATTAAGACAATGTTTGTTAATTATGTTATCTCTTAAAATTAATTCTTTAAGAGTTTATTAAATTAAGTGCGTTTGACGACATAAAAACGCTAAGCACTTAATATCCAAGTTCTTAATTGTAGTCGCATTCTCGACTAATTTTCCTAACCAGTTTCAAAATTTTTGAAAAATCAATTTTTTATATGATTGATTCCTGTTTTGTAGCCGAGTAGGGGGTATTAGGGTATTTAATGTTTTTTTTTTTAAATTTTTTTGATAAGCCCCAGAACTATGAATTTGAAAAGATTTGATACCAAAAAAATTCTTCCGTCTCGTTCAATTTTCAACCACTAAAAATGAAATCGTCATTGCTAAAGGGGGGTAAAAAATTGGCAAAGTTTACCGAAAGTTAAAAATGGATAAAGACAAAAATTGCTTAAAGCATAACATGGCATAGTGATATCGAATGATCTTCAAGAGCATAAAATTGCATCCAAGAAATGAGGGAGAGAACGAACGAAACAAGTGTAACAAGTAGAAAAGAGAAAGTGCCTTTGATAGGACTTGAAAATGTTAAGCTTCTAGCAACCTTGTATATGTTAAATCCAAGACCTCAAGAAGGTTTAAACAAAATCTTTTCTTCAAAGTTCAAGAAACCTAAGGTATTTTGAACCTTAGACCTCAATGAAATAAGAAGAAGACCTCAAGACTACTTTTCTATAAGAGTGTAGTAACTAGTATGGAGGAATTTTAATTATCAACCTTGAAGCTCTTGCAACTTTCTACAAGTCTTCAAAATGATTTTTCTTTCAAGGAAGTTCACCCTTGAGAAGATAGAAAACAAAACTAAGCTAAAAACTAAGAATACTAAGAGAAAAACCTGTCTTGAAATATTTCTTGATTAGCCTTCACAAAATGGAAGACTACATATTTATAGAGACTTGAGAGGAAAAGGATTAGGAATGTTTCCCTCTTATATTTTCAGCCCAAAAATTAAGCACCATAAATTTAAACCCCAAAATGAAGCCCCACATTTAAACCCCAAATTTAAGCCCCAAATTTAAGGCATATTCCAACCATTTATCAAGGTAAATTTCCAATTTCTCTTATTTAAAACTTTAGCATATTGCCTCATAAAGTCTTTGACATCAAAATTTAGCCCTTGAAACTTCTCTTGCTCAATTTGGTCCTTATGACTCTTTAGTTGTTTTGCCTTGGCTCTTGTTACAACTCCTCAATGTTCTTGAATGTCTAACCAGTTCACATCAAACTCCCCCTCTAGAAAAGGATTTGTCCTCGAATCTCCATCACCCATATCAAATAAAGAGAGATCGGATACATTAAAAGTGGCGCTAACATTATAATGTCCCGGAAGATCAACTTTATAGGCATTTTCATTAATTTTCTCAAGGATTTGAAATGGCCCATCTCCCCTATCATCAAGCTTAGACTTTCTTTGTTGGGGAAATATTTCCTTTATAAAATGCACCCAAACCCAATCACCGAGTTTGAATACCACTTTTCTTCTTCCCACATTTCTTCTCTCTACAAGCTTTTTGTTGGAGTTGACAATGGCTTCATGGACCTTTGCATGAATTGCTTTCACAAAATCAGCCTTCTTGCTGGCATCCTTGCTTAATGCTTGCTCTATAGGAAAAGGAACCAAATCAAAGGGAGTTAGAGGGTTAAAACCATAAACAACTTGAAATGGACAATGAGAAGTAGTAGAGTGAGGTGCCCTATTATAGGCAAATTCAATGTGTGACAGACTCCTCCTATTACCGCAATTTCTTCTTCCAAATAGCCCTTAGAAGTTGGCCAATTATTCTATTTACCACTTCGGTTTGTCCATCCGTTTGTGGATGGCAAGTTGTAGAATAAAGTAAGTTAGTACCAAGTTTCTTCCAAAGAACTCTCCAAAAATGGCTCAAGAATTTGGTATCTCTCTCCGACACAATAGCCCTTGGAATTCCATGAAATATAACTATCCAAGTAAAGAATAAGCTAGCTACATGGCTAGCATCGGATTTCCTACAAGAAATAAAGTGTACCATTTTATAGAACCTATCCACAACAACAAAAATAGAATTCGTACCTCTAGAGGTCCTAGGTAAACCAAGAATAAAATCCATAGAAATCTCAACCCAAGGTTCTTTAGGAACTTCTAATGGTGTGTAAAGTCCATATGGAAGAGTTCTAGATTTAGCTTTCTTGCATTCAATACAACTTCCCACAAATCTTTCTACATCTCTTTTTAAATGTGGCAAAAAAAAAATGCTCATGAAGAATTTCATAGGTTTTAGTGATACCAAAATGTCCCATTAAACCCCCACAGTATGCTTTTTTGACAAGTAGAATTCTAGTAGAACAAGATGGTATGCACATTCTACCTTCACAATAAAGACAATTTTCATGTAAAAAGTATTTTCCAAAAGGTTCTAACAAGCATTTCTCAAAATTTTCCTTCAAGTCATGATCACTAGAATACATTTCTTTAAACATTTCAAAACCCAAAATTTTTGTTTGAAGGGTGGATAAGAGAGTATACCTTCTAGATAGAGCATCAGCCACCACATTCTCCTTACCTTTCTTGTAACGGATGACATATGAAAATGTTTCAATGAAGTCCATCCATCTTGCATGTCTCTTATTGAGTTAATATTGGCCCTTGAGAAACTTCAAAGCCTCATGATCAGTGTGCACAACAAACTCCTTTGGCCATAGGTAGTATTGCCAATGCTTTAATGTTCTTATTAAAGCATAAAGCTCCTTGTCATAAGTTAAGTACCTCACGGCTGCCCCATTAAGTTTTTCACTAAAATAGGCTAAGGGCTTTCCATCTTGCATAAGTACACCACCTATACAAATGCCGGATGCATCACACTCCACCTCAAAATTTGTCTCAAAATTTGGTAGTGATAAAAAGGGTGCACTACACAACTTTTCCTTCAACAATTGAAATGCTTGTTCTTGATTTGTTTTCCACTTAAATCCTTTGATTTTCTTGATCACATCAGTCAAAGGGCTAGCAAGTGTGCTGAAATTTTGGATGAACCGCCTTTAGAAACTTGTTAGGCCATGGAAACTCCTCACTTCCGGCCATTCCTTAATTCTTGGACCTTACCTTCATCTACTTGAAGTCCTTGTGAGCTCAGCACATAACCTAGAAATGTAACTTTCTCTAAACAAAACTCACATTTGTCAAGGTTAGCAAAAATTTTTCAATTCTCAAGACATTTGGCACTTCCCTAAGATGTTGAACATGCATTTCATATGTCTTGCTATAGACCAAAATGTCATCAAAGTACACAACAAAAAATTTCCCAATAAAATTCCTCAACACATGATTCATTAATCTCATAAATGTACTTGGAGAATTAATTAATCCAAAGGGCAAAACCATCAATTCATACAAACAAAAGTTAGTCTTAAAAGCGGGTTTTCACTCATCCTCTTCTCTCATCCTAATCTGATGGTATCTAGATTTCAAGTCAATTTTAGAGAAAAGATTAGAAACATGCAACTCATCAAATAAATCATCAAGTCTAGGTATGGAATGCCTATACTAAATAGTAATGTTATTTATGGCTCTACAATCTATACACATTCTCCATGTACCATATTTTTTTAGAACAAGTAAAACCAGAACTCCACAAGGACTCATGGACTCACGCATATAACCTTTTGAAATTAAATCCTCAACTTGCTTTTTTAGCTCCTTAGTCTCTTCCGGTGGACTCTTATAGGCCGGTCGGTTTGGCAAAGCCACCCCGGGGACAAAATCGATTTGGTGTTCGATTCCTCTAATTGGTGCGAGACCTTCGGGCATCTCATCGGAAATATGTCTTTGTAATCTTCAATAACCTGCAAATTTTCACTTGAAAAAGAGGGTGAGTGTTCTTTAGATGAAGTAAAAGATTCCCTACAGTACAAGAGCGACACCACTTCTTTTCTTTCAATTGCTCCAATCACCTCACTAGGTTTTGCAAAGAAACAATTCTTTTCTTTCATCCCACTCTCTTTTTTTTTGTCACTCTTTTTCTTTTCACTCTTGTTTTTCATCATTCTTTCTTTACTCTTTTCTTTGTCCTCAACTCTCTTTCTCTCCTCGATTTTTTTTCTTTTGAGCTCACTTTCGGCCCTCTCTTTCTCACTCATCTTTTTTTGTTCATCTCTCACTTGTTGAGGTGTAAAAGGATTCATTGTGAATGTTCTTCCATCCTTCACAAAAGAATAAGTATTTTTGTCCCCATTGTTGAGGGACTTTCTATCAAATTGCTAAGGTCTTCCCAAGAGGAAAATGGCATGCTTGCATAGGCACCACATCACATAGTATCTCATCTTTGTAAGTTCCCATTTCTATTGGTACCACAACTTGTCTCAACACTTTAATTTCTCCACTATCATTTAGCTAATGGAATTTGTACGGTTTATCATGTTTTGTAGCAGGCAGTTTCAACTTCTCAACAAGATAAGCACTAGCCACATTTATATAAATACCACTATCAATGATAAGGTTGGCAATCCTTCCCTTAAATTTACATTTAGAATGGAAGATGTTTTCTCTTTGTTCAATCATGTTATCATCAAAAGCTTGAGCACTTAGTGCTCTTATGGTAACTAAGCTCAAGACATCGTCATCACTTTCCAAAGGGTTCAAATCAATATGTTCATCATCCTCATCATTTTCTTCACCCTCAACATATTTGCCACTTTCATCCTCCTCCTTCTCAATCCAACCATTCAAATTCTCCCGAAAGATCAAAGCTCTCTTTGTCAGACAACTACTTGCATAGTGTTCTACACCATTACATTTAAAGCACTTTGGAGGGTTAGAAATGATTTTACCTCTCTCTTCCATCTTTGGTTTGGTTGGAGGTTGGAAAGTACCTCTAGGAGCCTCCTCCTTTTTTTGCCATGGCTTGAAGTTGGAAGTAGGTGGTTTTGTTGTTGCAACTTGTCTTTGGTTGGGAAATGAGGATCGCATCATCCCACTTCTTTTCCTTTAGGATTCGATCTTGTTGGTAAGGTGGCACATGTCTTCATAAGTTGTATGCAGATACAAATCAAGTTGGTTGGCTATCTCCCTATTGAGACCACTAAGGAACCTAGCCATTGAAGCATCCTTGTCTTTTTCCAAGTTCAACCTCAAGACGTAGAGCTCAAACTCTTGTCTATGCTCTTCTACACTTTTTGCACCTTGTTTTAAAGTCATGAGCTTATAATGAAGCTCTCTATAGTAGTGCTAGGGCACAAATATTTTTCTCATCAAAGCTTTTAACTCTCTCCAAGTATCAATCGGTGGTCTACCACTTCTAACTCTTTGGTTTACTACCCTTTCCCACCAATGTAAAGCATAGCCAGAAAATTCGGCTATTACAAGTCTAACTTTTAAGATCTCATTACAATTTTTCAACATAAATATGTTTTCTACTTGCCTCTCCCAATCTAAAAAAATGTTAGGGTCATCCTCACCTTTAAAACTAGGGAGCTTCCACTTCATTTGGTCCAAGGTTTGGTCACCTTGGTCTCTTCCACGGTTGGCAACAAATGGAACATGTTCATGATCATCATATAATGGCTCTCCATGCCTAGCTTGTGGTCTTAGGACTTCTTCAAAGTGTCTAGGCATGCCTCTACCTCCAAAACTACCTCTTCTACCACCATAAGGAGGTGGATGAAGTTCTTCATCAAAATTTGGAGGTTGCTGGAACTCGGTTATCCTAGAGCATTTGAAGGGTCCATTGCTCCTTGGGGTAGTAACTTTGAGACTACCATGAGAACTAACCTCCCTTTGTTGATTAGAGAGATTAGTGACATCCCTTCTAATATCCCTCATCTCAACTCTTAGGGATTGTAACTCTTGTATTATGAGCCTCAAAGGGTCATCACGTTGGGAGTTGCTAGACTCTTCTCCAAAAGGAGTTGGTGCTTGATCTTGGGTTGACATCTTGATAGTGTTTACCTCACAAAGCTCTCGTATTTAACTCTCTTTGGCTTTTTCTGAGGATATTCTCACAACTCTTGCCTTTTTCTAAGGTTCAAGTCTCAAAGAGTTCTATAAGTTCTTAACAAAGATTTAACACCTCTACTCAAGTTTAAACAACCAAAATAAAAAAAAAAAGCATAAAAACAAACTAGTTGAGAAATATGAGAAGCAAGGAAAATGATGTTGAGTCATCCATTCATTTAAGGAAGTTCAATAACATTTCAAAGAGCATTTGAGTCAATAATGGTAGGTTGACCAAATAAAGAAATAAGCACTGAAAAAAAGGAAAGAAATTTGACCACAAATACAAACACAAAGCTAGGATACTTCAAGAACACAAAAGAATACAAAACAAAAGTTCCCAGTAAGCATAGTAGATGGAATACTCGACTTGTTTTGAAAACTGGTATTGAACCACAAGTCTAAATTGAATGAGGTTTATCTAGAAAGAATCCTCACTCAAAATTCTTGAGTTTAGGCTCAAGAATCAAAGAAAAATGATTAGTAAAATAGAAGATATGCTCAGATCATTTAAGCACTTTTTATCTGCAGAAAAGCCAGGTGCACCTTCAAGTTTTTTTACTATTTTGAGATACCAAATGAAGTGAAAATTAGATGAGACTTATTTCATTTGTTTCCCAGGTCAATTTAGTATAACTCCATGTAAAAAGATTGCAATGTTCTAGTCATATTCTAGGTCGTTCAAGCACTCTGCTTTTGTGTTGCCATTTTCAAACAATCTTGTCTCTTTTCTCTTTTTTTTTTCTTTGTATGTAAGATATCTCAAAAAACTTACTTGAAGGTGGCTCTAATACCAAATGATGTGGAATGATCTTCAAGAGCATAAAATTTCATCCAAGAAGTGCGGGATAGAGCGAACAAAACAAGTGTAACAGGTAGAAAAGAGAAAGTGCCTTTGATAGGACTTGAAAATATTAAACTTCTAGCAACCTTGGATATGTTAAATCCAAGACCTGAAGAAGGTTTAAACAAAATCTTTTCTTCAAAGTTCAAGGAACCTAAGGTATTTTGAACCATAGAAATGAAACAAGAAGAAGACCTCAAGACTAGTTTTCTACAAGAGTGTAGTAACTAGTATGAAGGAATTTTGATGATCAACCTTAAAGCTCTTAGAACTTTCAACAAATCTTCAAAGTGATTTTTCTTTTAAGGAAGTTCACCCTTGAGAAGATAGAAAACAAAACTAAGCTAAAAACTAAAAATACTAAGAGAAGAACCTTTGTTTTGAATTCATGATTAGCCTTTACAAAATGGAAGAATACATATTTATAGAGACTTGAGGGAAAAATGATTAGGAATGTTTTCCCTCTCATATTTTCAGCCCAAAAATTAAGCACCATAAATTTAAATCCCAAAATGAAGCCCCACATTTAAGCCCCAAATTTAAGCTCCAAATTGAGGCCCCAAATTTAAGACATATTCCAACCATCTATCAAGGTAAATTTCCAATTTCTAACTTATTTAAAACATTAGCATATTGCCCATAAAGACTTAGACATCAAATTTCTAACTTATTTAAAACATTAGCATATTGCCCATAAAGTCTTGGACATCAAAATTTAGCCCTTGAAACTTCTCTTGCTCAATTTGGTCCTTGTGACTCTTTAGTTGTGTTGCTTTGGCTCTTGTCACAACTCCTTGATGTTCTTGCATGTCTAACCGGTTCACATCATATAGCCTCAAGTGATTTGTCAACCAAAAGTAGCATTTTTTTTTTATTTTTTAAACTCAGTATTCAAGATTATCGAGATTAAAAAAAATCAAAGGGAAGTCTTTTTATTTTATGTTTCTTGCTTAAAAAAAAGTTTTTCAAGCCACCACACTAACAACCTAGGCCATTTTCTATTAAGCAATCATCATCAATTCATCGTTGTTACTTTAGAGTTCGAGCCCCCCAGGCCTACAGTCCTGGTCCCACCACTGGCTCTCTAGGTTTCTAAAACGCAAGACCTCTCACATGACATGACATGTATTGGGAGAGTTAAGCCATTATACCACACACCTCTTGACAAAATAAAATTAAAAAAAAAATTTGGCCCTCTTTAGTGGGTTAAGAAAGTGACTGATTTGAGGTCTTGTAGGCGGGGGAGGGGGTATTAGGGTATTTATAACTTTTTTTTTTTCTTTTCTTGGGGTATTAAGATTTTTTGTTTTCCTACCTCCTTATGGCAAAATGAATATGTAAAAATTTTTATTGGTAACTTTTATTCTAATTCTAGATCTAATTCTCAACTTTTTTATTGTTGACTTTTTGTTATTACCGTCTAACACATTTTTGAAATTAAATGTTAAATGTAAATTTTTATTTGATGAGTGAATAAGTCAATCCCAGTGAAAACACTGTCGACATATTTTTATTTTTGAATACCCAAATGAAATGAAATCATTGTAAGGTGTAAGAAATATTTCACTGACTGGATAATCACCACTATATTTAGAAAAAAAAGAATTACGATAAAAGATTTGTCCCTTACATTCCCGAAATGTCAATAACCTCAAGGTTAGGGATAAAAATCTTCATCATCTTCACTGCTAGTATCAGGATTTCCATATTGTCATAAACACATGGCAACTAAATCATAAATATTACAATTATACTCTCTATAGATATCTGAAATTGATTACTTATGTGACTTACTGGATCAGTACTTCTAGTTCATAATTTGTAAATTTCACCGCTTTGTTCCAGTACTAGCTCCCGTAAAATGTCATGCATCCTTACCAATCACTCAGAACATTCATTATAAGAATACATAAAAATAAGATTACACAATTAAAACAATGTGCTATACATCCTAAAATCATAATTATATTTTACGTCATCGGAAACCTCTACTTTCAGCCATTCAAGTGTTTTAAGGGGTTGTGATAACTTCTTCCACTAATCTTTACTGTCTGGCTAAACTCACTTAATTGCCCAAGTTCGATGCCAAGGTGAGAAACCGCACTCTTTAGAGTAAGTTTTACGGGACAATAATACACCTCAATCTTCGTTTTGAACATTTGTTTCACGAGTTTTTCCACCACTCTTAATAGGAGTAAGCAGTCCCATTAGCTTATTTTCAATAAACTCTTTGTAAGTTTGAAACTCAAGCACACTAGGAATGAACTTCTCCAGCGGAATGCCATTCATAAGACAAAAAGCATTGTCATCTTCTATAAGTTCCGTGCTCAACATTAATGGTGGAGATCTGCAAAGAATAAGTATCTAACATCTTCGAATACCTGTCTTGTCACCCATTTGGCTAAATAAAAATATCTTCCCATTGGACCATCAAGTAGCAACCTCATTGAATTAGCTTAGTATGCAACATCTTATTTTTTTGGCAACACAAACATCTCCCACAGTCTCCAATTTAACTTAGATGAAATAATTACTAATGATTTAGTAATTTTCACATATCAAAACATGACATCACTTCATTTGTTTTATGAATACGTAAGCTTTGGAAATAAAATAAATTAAAATAATATTTATGCACCATACGCAAGAAATAAAATAATAATAGTAAAATGTAATACTATTTAATAAATTTTGCATATAAAAATGGCAAAACATAGTCATTGTTAAAGTCACGTAAATAAAAATTAATTACTTCATTTTCACTTAATCCATCAATTGCTTCTCTAAAGTTGGACAATAAAGAAATCATAATGCGTATACGATTGTCGGTTCTTCATCGTATCATTCGAGGAAACACATCTTTTTTTCAATCTCTCAATTTATATAGATTGATTTGGATGACTTGATAAGCCCATACCTAAAAGAATACAGTTAGATGTAAGGAATTAAAATTTAATAATACCTTCAACTAAAAATACTACTACAAATTTTATTATACCTCTTAAACAAAGCTGTAGCCACCAATGCTTTTCGTCTTTTGTCGAGCTATTGCACCCTTAAATTTGTAAAGCACCGCAATAGCATCACCCCCTAATTGTATAAACTTATATCCTCTACCACTTTCAATGCCCTCAAACACCACAAATGAATTGTATCTCCTTTGTTACTAACTAAAGTTCTACCGTGCATAAATAGCAAGAAATTTTGAACGCTTCGGTCTAAATGAGTAATGTCATCATTACATATCAATCTTTCATCCAGAACTTGAACTGTGTCTGCCACTCTCACCCCACCACCAGCAACAAATTTTGGGCTCCATCTCAACATTGCTTGAATATAGTTCGGTCGACTACGAATCTCCATGTCCTAGGGAATGGGTTGTCCTCCTATCCTCAATCCGGTTACTGATGTAAAATCCATTGGTGTTAGTGTCAGCTCACCAACTGGAAGATTGAATGTATTTGTTGAGTCCTACCATTGTTCGGCAAGAACATATGAAAGTTTCCAATCATTTTCTATGACCGAAAATGTGTCAAGAAAAATACCAAATCCTTCTTTCACAATTTTATCTTGTGCAACATTCGGCAAACTATGCCAAACCTCACTAATCTCGGCAGTTGATCCTCTAGAATAAACTGCATACCCATCATTTGCATAAAAAATGTAAATTAATAGATTAATTATAATCACAATACCCAAAAACTCTATACATGTGTTAGGTTTTAGAGATTCACCTTTCCACTTTTAAATTATGAGAATAATGCAATTCTGGATCACGTACCAACCCAACTTCAGTCGACATATTTCTCTCAACCACTAAATCTATGATGTTGTTAATTATAGAAGAAGAATAACATAAGAATAAAATAGCAGATAATAAACTATAATTTTCCATTCAACTTTACAAAAAATAAATTCACTTATAAAGAGTCAATCGACAGACCATGTAAAATGAAATCGGCAAATCCAAATAACAAAATCGGCAATTGACCAAGTATAAGAAATGCTCTTTTCAGTGGTTCAAAGAAGCTTTAGAATCTAATATTTTCTATTTGAAAATAAACTAAAAGTAGCATTAATTCACTATATGGTTGATAGTTTACAGTTTCTTAAATAATATACAAATGAGATTTACAGAAAAAATTTCACTTAGAGTGAGAGACAGACGACAGTCAAGGGTTGAAGAGGAATAAGAGCATTATAGAATGAAGTCTTCAATTTCAAACAAGAAATTCTGTAAATTTTGGTAGATAAATAACCTCATAAATACAAATGAACTTTAAGAAAACGAATTCACTTACATAGAGAGAGAGAGAGAGAGAGAGAGAGAGAGAGAGACGAGTGTTAAAGAAGAATAAGAGAAGATGGCCTTTTGAAGGAGTCTGAAATAACCCGCTTAGACCATGAACCTTCGCCTTTTCTTGTCGCACTTTATCTTTCTCTCATTTTGGGAATTATCTAGGCGGTAAAATGTCCTCCATTTTTGTTATTTTGACTCAATGGTCCACGAATATATGAAATACAAGGTGTCAAAATTTCAGGGAAATAAAAAACTTATTTAATAGTTTATCTACACAGATTTGTTTTTTTAGAATTTCGGCAATCTGCCCACCTGCAGTCAAAATTAAACATTGTTACTTGTTTTAATTTAATGAAATAGCCACAATTACATTCATAAAATAAAATAACATACAAAAATTATAATATTTACCGGATCCCAATTAAATGGCTCATTATTTGGAACATTCAAATTAAACCTGGTGAACATTGCATTGTATCCGTCCTTTTTTTAATATTTGGACAAGTACGCTTATTATAACCCACAATAGACCTAAATAATTAAAAAATAAAAAAAAATGTAATTTAAGAAGTATGTAAACTCTTTGAAAAAAAAACTTAAGGATCACTATATAAACATATATTATTTTCTTACCCGCCACTGCCACATTTTTTGTTACTTTTTTTCTTTCTTCTATCTCCCTTTGCTGTCATTCTTTTGGGATCCTTAACCACGTTATGCTGCTTAGAGGAACAATGTTTTGCTCTTCCAAACCATTCGTGCACCATAATGACTTCATGTACTCTATTTCATGAATGATTAGAGCCTTAAGATAATTAGTACCATGTTCCAGTTGAGATGCATAGTAGCACGTTCTTTGGCAAATTTCAGAAACCATCCCCAACCTAACAATTTGATTACTCTGTGTACAAGATATTGAGCATTTCAAATCATCTTCTTTACTGCATACTTCCTACCGGATTAGGAATGCGAAGGCCTCTCTTCTCTACTTCATCTTCTATATATGCATGGCTTAGGAATTCTTTTCATATGTTCTAAAATCATAACTAGAAACATATGACAACACGAATACCTTTGGACTCCAACTTTAAACACGGGCATTCCATATTGTCAGTTTTCTTGTTAATTCCAAAAACCATGTTGCCTACAAATTCTCATACTTTCCGAGATAATATTTTATAGTATCTGAACTCACAACTGCATTCTTCTCATAGTATAACCCTTGTCTTCTAAGTTGTTTCTGAACAATATTGAAGACATTTCTTGTATATACCTAAGCCACATGCAACTCAATTACTGTTAAATACGTCGACGGTACTATTAACATATTCTCAATATGCAATAAAGCCGAAGCTTTCCCATTCCTAAGTTAGTCAATGGCGCGATCGAATGTTCTAACAAACTCAAACAATCTCATCTTATCATGCAAAAATGAGTTCAAATATGAATTCATTTTCTCGCATTTTTTGGTACTTCTCATCCTTGCAAAAAAGTGTCCTCTAAGATATGATGACTCTGTCCAACAAGCTCTACATTAGTAAACCTATCTTACCCATGCATTTTTTTTCAACCCACATTATCTAACCAATTTCTCCCAATCAAAGTCAAATTCTTGTGGGCTGCATTTTTTCTTCATACATTTAAGAAACCCTTCAACAAATTCCTCACATTGGACATAACTAGAAGCATTTCTATGCAAATGCCAACTGCATAATCTATGTCTTACTCCCGGCATCAAGTTTTTAATTGCTTTTCTCATTGCTTTGTTGCCATATGTGAGAACAGATCCAAGACGCTTCTCCCCCAATGCCTCGATTAGTGTAGATAAAACTCATTCATAAGTATCAATAAACTTGTCAGACAATGGAGCGCATGCAAAGACAATGGTCAAAAAATGATTATTCACACTAGCAAGGACCACAAGAGGCTTTCAATAAATATTTGTTCCATATGTTGTATGAAATATTAATACATCTCCAAAATACTCATAGTATTGCCGTAATTTTGAATCTGACGAAAATAACCTACTGAGTCTATTTTCCTCGTCTACATCAATCTTGAAGAAAAAGTTCGAGTCCGTATGTTGTTTTGCTAGGTATTCTATAGCACTTTCCGCATTTCCATCAATTATTTCTTTCCTTCTTTGTTTATCCAATCCATGATATAGGTCCTTAATTGTGAACCCTATTTTACCATAACTGACATAGTGCATGACAAACCGTTCCATAATTTTACTTGTCTTAATGCCTATACCTTGCATCATAAGGCTTGCACTATGTCTGATTCAGATATATGTCTATGAGATTGCAAAAATTGGACATGGTTTTTTTATGCCAAATTATGATTATGTTCCTTCACGAACTGAGTCATGATGTACTTTTCTAATTTCAGACCGAATTTAATTCTAAAACATGCCATGCATCCAATTCTAGTTACTAATTTGTGATTTCTATCCCTATTTAGCATTATAAGCCATTTCACCTCTCTAAAACCATCCATGCTATAATGCCATTTCCTACATCGAGCCACACCATCATTTTTCTGTGTTTCTTATCACCATTTAGAACTAAAAATCCAACCATTCTGTTGTACATACAGTAAAATGAATCTGCCTCTTCGATTGAACCAAAAAGTCATATGTAGTATATCGTCAACTGAAATGTCATCATCTACTAATTGCCCGAACATTTCTGCCATCCCAATTAGGTCATCTTCTTTATCAACTTGTGTCACCTCTTCATTATCAACTTGTCTAGCATCTCGCCAAGCAATTCCATTTCCACCAGCTTTATTTGGAGCACCATCGAAAAATCTTTCATATTTAATACCAATTGATGGATATTTTTCCAAACAAAATTTTTTTCATTATAATCTTCCTACTTTTCTTCCGAATCATTCCCCTCTTACCATTCTAAATTTCCTTCCCAACTTTTATTCGAATCGACCAATACACCTTTTCCCTTTCTATCTATGTTCTCTTACATTTTTTAGTGTCCTTTAAAAAATACAGATTATATCCTGTTAAAAAATATATAATATTTAGTAATGTTTTTCTTCAATAAAAAGTAATAATAATTAATACAAAATTTTCCTTATATTTTCATCTCATATTTATTCAATTTTCACAACGTAAATTAACATTTTAATTCTTAATGCATCGTTTTCACAACCCAAAAAATGTAAATATTATTAAATTATTATTTTAATTCTTATTGAATCATTTTCGTAACACTCAAAAATTAACATATTATAATTTAATTATTTATATAATCACTTCATTATTTTCATAACCATAAAACAAAAAAATGATATAAGTTTATTACTTAAATTCTTACAGCATCATTTCATAAAATATAAAAATTACATTACATTACAATATGATAAGTTTAATAATTTTAACTCAGACCAACTTGACTGAAAAACAAAAAAAATTATAACTCGGACTACTGCCTTACATGCCAAGTATTTGACCCCGTTTCATGGGCTTAATCTAATATGCTGGGCTTGTTTTTTTTTTCCACTACTACACTTAGCTCATTTTCATGGTCCATTTCTATTACAAAACTCAATTTTCACATTTCATTATTAAGAAACAAAATTAATCTACCTTGAAAACCAAATAAATAATTTAACCAATCTAGTTTTCTTACCTTAGATATTCACTTAATTAATTTCGTTCATCAGTCTCGGATTTCTTTTTCTAATCATGGAATCTCTTAAATAACAAATTAATACATTAATAAAAAATATAAAATAAATAAAAATTTAATACTTCATTCCTTATAATAGCAACCCATCAAAATAATTTATAATATTTATAAAAATACTCTACATTAATATAGATTAATCTTTTTCAATCACATACCTTTTATGTATCCAGTACATATAAGATGGATACACACTACACAATGGGCTCATCAGCTTCTGTATCTCTTCTTCCCTTCAACTCTATGTTATCTTCCTCCTTTTTTTTTTTTTGTGCTATCTCCTCTCACATCTCTCAACTTTGGCTATCTATTTCTTTTTTTCCCGGAATTCTAACTCTCTACCTCATCCTTTCTATTTCCACCATTTACCAACCTATCATTAATGTTACACACTTTTACAATCAATATTCTTTCAGCATTTAATATTTTTTCTTTCTTTCACTTCATTTATTTCTTGGTTCAAGTCATCATTCAAGGAAATAAATAAATATACATCCATACATTTAATAAAACTCCATATTGACAAAATGGATAAAATATAGAATTTAAATGGGTAAAATGTCAAATGGCTTACATGTAACCACTTTCTGGATTTCTTTTCATACAAAACTTTTAACTTCTGTACTTTGATTTTTTTTTTTCTTTTTTTGCTGAATATCCATACTCTGAATCCCACCACAAAAGTTTTCATAAAGCATATGCCCACAAATATGACCCACCACTCTAATTTTGAAAGTTGCCCCAAGTTAGAACCAGACATGATGTAACATTTATTTTACAAAACCAATACAATCCCTTACCTTTAGCCACGTGTGTGGCCCTCATTTGGTGCAACCATTATTATGAGACCACTACATCGCCATGTTAGACTTTATCCTACAATCAGAAGCCAAACATCTGATTTTTCTTTTAAATACCGCAAATAACCTAAGAAAAAAATGGTGTCAATATATTGAGAAATTCTCACATATAGAAAGTTGGTGCCAAGAAACACCAAAATCCAAAAATTATTTGAATTAAATGTGATCTCAAGATTAAAGCTGCCACCAAAAGGATCAGAGGATGCCGTTGGAAAAAGAATCCGAAATTAACCTAAGTTTTCATAATTAAAAGGAAGAAAAACATTCTCCAGCATCAAACTAAAAAATGACGAAAAATAAAACTTTAATCTATCACAAGAATAGACTGAACAGAACGGCTAAAGTCTACCCCGATACCACATGTTAACACACAACCAAAGGTATGTAAAACAACAATAGAAAAAGACAAATACATACCTTCATCAGTAGCCATTGTTGTTCAAGAATAGTTGTTTCTATTTTGCTAACATTGAATCCTCTCCATAGATTCATCAAATTAGATCGTTAATTTATTTCTATAGTGTTTGTTTTCTCTTAATCTTCTAACTAATACGTATCGATCAAATCACCAATAACTAATAGATGTCATAGGCATATTATAGATAGGCTAGGGACCTAGTGTCAGCATTATGCGTACTATTTCCTTCCATCAAGGAAACTGATTGAGTATGTATGTGATAGAATCCATTTAGTATCTAACTTATCAAGTAGTGAGAATTATCAATTACACTAATTACTGTTAATATAAGTGTGTGGCCATACTTAAGCCCCTAAATAATAGGGTGATTTCCAACAAATTCCTGATCACACTTTATGTTTCAGGCATGGAATATGATCACGTTGTCATCAAGTCCACCTAATGACCATAATTGAATCACCAAGGTATTCAACTGCACAGTTTGAGTACCAAAAGGGGATTGTAGAAGCACAAGAAGAGCTGGTAAATGACGAGTATCCTTTGTAGTTTAAGCATTTCCATCATCTAGATTATATTGAATATTCTATGAAAAATAAGTTGGTATATCTTGTGAAAAAAATACAAGCATATGCCGGTGTTTAGGATGCTTGGACTTCTTACAAATTCTTGTGTTTAGTATAATTTATGTTTTCAAAATTGAATCTTCAGTATATATTATGATCTCAGAAAATTATTTAGGAGTATAGGGGTCTTAATTTATTACTAAATTCAAATTTCATGCGTATTTGTGTTCTTCTAGTTTAATTTCAATTTTTCTTAAGGGTTTGTAGTAAAATGTCCCCTTGAAATTAAGGGTAAAGTACTTTAATCCTCAAAGTTAAAAAAATATGCACTTTATCCTAACACCATCAACGAGCAAGCTGTTGAGAAGTATACCCTATAACACTTTCGAAATGATGTTCCTCAAGGACGTGTTGTGTTTGTTTGATGACTAGAAACTATCACTCAGGAAAGTTCACCTATTGTTTTAGTAAAACAAGATAAGTACTCATATGTCAATTTTTCAGGACAAAAAGTATTAGTAATAACTAATCCTCTACTGTTCAAAATAGAATCAGGTTTTGAGATTTGTAAAACGAAACTCCAAAGCTAGGAAAGTATTTAAGTAAGCTATGAATTAAAGAAGTTGCAAACACGATATCGGTTTTGAAACATGTCTTGAAAGAGTGTTTAAGTGGTGGGATCCCCCTTGAATCCTTTAGCTATGTTTCTTGGGAAAAATGTTGGAAAAATAGTTGAATCAATGGTTAAATCTCACTCACTTTATTAGAATTAACCCTGTCTCTAGGCTTAAACCCAGTATGCACTTAAATGGTTAGAGAAGAATCTATTTTCTCCGTAACTTAATTATAAATGATTAAAGCACCAGAGTAAATTAGATTAAGTACTCTAATTGACCTAGAAATTATAATTACTACCTCTAATCAATTGCTAATTCCTAATGCCCAATTATCATCCTAAATTATTCTTTCTTTCTTAATTCTGAATAGAGTTAATTACATTAGAGTACCCCACGTTTGATGTCATTTACATTTTAGTGCCCTAACGTTAATTTTATAATAGTTTGGTACACTATGTTAGATGACACTACAATTTTTTTCTTGTAAGACCTAGATACCCTTTTATTTTTAAAGACTAGTTTCATTAAAATGCAAAAACTATTAATTTTTATAATAATGATCATTTTTATTATAAAATAAAATTTTACAAATAATGTGAAATGAATGTTTTGAATATACATTATTTGTGGAGAATACACTTAGACCAAAAAAATTGTAGAGAATCCAAAAGTCGAAACAAAACAAAATCTAATTCGATTTTTTGGTTTAATATTTCCATATTTCAGTTGGAAAAATAAATTATTTTCTTCTTATTCTTAAAATTAGAACTTTTCTAAACTAAACATTTGGATTTTCTCTAAACTAATAATGGATTGTAGTTAAAAATTAACAAGTTTTATTAATTTACAGTTTATTTAATGTTATCAAAATTAAAATTTTTAATTATATATTATAAAATTAATTTAGTAAATTTTGATTTCTTAAAAAATAAAAAACTAAAAGTTCATCTAATACCGAGGTAATTTAATGAAGCTAATTCAATCTTTTAAATGGCTTTGAATACTAAAGTGAAACAAAAATAATATTAGGGTAGTAAAGTGAAAATGACATCATACGTAAGGGTTTCTTTAATGTAATTAACCCTTCCGAATAATCTATGCGAAATAACCAACTACAAGTAAAATTGTAAACAAAATAATGCAATTGAACATCAAGCAACAAAATATCCAACAATCAATCCATAAAACCAGGTGATCACCATCTAGGGTTCATCCCCATTCAAACACAAATAAACCTAACCACTAAACATCTCAATAATCATGAAATTCATAACAAAATCCATAAGAAAAGAGTGTTAAGAAGGCTTAGGAATGGAATTGAAGAGCTCCACGGTTCCGGAATGGCGCTTGAATGCATCTCTCGAATCGCCGATCATCTTCCAAAACTACTCCGAACAATGTCTTCAATAACCTTCCAAGAACTCAAATTTAATTTCTAATGGGAATTTCTAATGGAATAGGGAGGAATTCAATGGTGTTTTTCTATCAAAAATTGCCTCTAAAATTTCTCCAGCCCTAACTCGGATATCCCAAAATAACACATCAAAGAAGTTTTAACATAGTGCAAAAAATAAATTACAATTCAGCCCCTATACGACTTGCTAGATCCGACTATGAGAGGCTTGCCAGAAATAGAAAGGTTTTGGTCAAATATGTTCTTGCATTCTGGCTCTTGCCAGATCTAGGTATCTGCTGCATCTTGGTGTTTCTTCTCTGTTTTCACTCTTTAAGCTTTTGTTTTGCTTTATTCTTTCTTCTAACTCCTTCGGGATGTACCTATAAATATAAAAGAAGAAACAATGGGTAAATAGTCTATCTTATCCATGTAATACTTTGAAAACTGAAAGATAAGGAATGTAAAAACAAGTGTAAAATGCTCTTATCAAACTCCCCCATACTTAAGCATTGGCAACAAAAACCAAGAGAACAACTCAACTAGCACAACAGCTAAATCACAAGTTCTACAAATGACAAAGGTTTCAAAAACACAAAGCAAGACAAAACTTTTGCAAACTATAAGGAAAGTGCATCACCATATTTAAACATGTTTAGAATTCACAAAAACTGTAAAGAACTCATAGAGGGCAGGTTACAAAGCTCAAGCATTACCAAACATCTCATGTATGCAAATATGAATCAATGGTGTGCATGTGTGACTACTCATGCAAAGTTTTAATAAATGTAAAGAGAATGTCAAGTTATTAACAAACTGATTCACTTTACTAGCAATGCCCTATAAACTCGACCTTTCCACTTCCTCTCCACTAGTAGTTCTAACTAGAGTTATTCTCGGATTAGATAGGACTTTTAAGCTTGTAATGTTTAGTTTGGGACATAAGAAGGTGCCAAACGAAAGGAAAGGAAAAATAAAAGGAATGAAAAAGAGAGTTAACGTAACCGAAAGAAATATACAGTCAAGATTAAACTAAAACCTTCAAGCGGTCTTTCACTCACCTTTCCACTTACCCCGTAAAACTTCACCCTTTCATTCTTGCACACAATTCAACATTCACAACTTTCTGCTAACACTATCACTCTTTTCTCATTTATGAAATATAATCATAAAGATTTTTTTTTTTTTTTGTAAGATAAGAAGGTATGATACATCTTTTCAATAAAGATACTAAAAGTACTATTTTTTTCAAGATTCACTCTCTGTTCTTTCTTTTCCTTCACCCTTCTTTTTCTCTTCTCTTATTTTTTTTCAACTCCCTCATTTTTTTCACTTTTTCTTTTTTTTTTCAACCACAAGTGAATGAGAAGTTTACAAGCTTTCCTTCAACACATGCATTTTTCTCTTTTTTCACTTCTTTTCGTGCCTTCAACTGAATTCCTTCTCAGAAAATTCCCAAAATACCCTTTTTATTTATGTTCAAAAGCGGATTGTATTAATTGGATGGAATGGAAATCAACTTCTAAATGTTAAAATTTTAAGAATTTTTGAAATCAAATTGGCGGTTGTGATTGTATTAACTACTTCTAGGGCATCCAGCAGCCGCAGAAATAGAAGTGTCCCTTACAGTTAGGTGGGAGAACCAACCGGTTAGGGAGTTGAAAATAAAAAAGAGAAAATTTCTTAAGAGAGATAAATTGGAATGATTTATAAACCACAAGAACAATATTGCAAAAGTTGCAAGGGATGTAGCAAAGTTGCTCAAATGATACATCGATGCAGCTTGAAATGTTTTAAGCTTCAACTACTACAGAGGAAGATTAATGATAATAAGGAAGAAGAAGAAGAAGAAGAAGAAGAAGAAGAAGAAGAAGAAGAAGAAGAAGAAGAGGAGAGGAAAGGATTTTTTATTTTATTCTCTCACTCTCTTGCTTTCAAGAGATATTGGAGTATATATCACAATAATATTTATGCAACTTAACATGAAAGAGGTGTATTGTCCAATGGCTTGACCCCTGATGGACCTTATTGAATCTCTGACTGTCAGATGCCCTAACCCCTACAAAGCAGATAGCAATTTAAAGACCAAGGGACTAACTCCCCAAGGGCACTCTGATGCCTAAGTCAGCGGGATACTCAAAGAGAGGTAGGTAAAGGAGTAAAGAGCATTAGTAGTAGAAATTCATATCAAGCACTAATGAGAGGAGAGAGGACCTTTTATAGGTATTCTGATGGGCATTTTGGCTTCTTATGGTTGCTACTTGGGCTAGACTGGTTTTTAGGCCTTGGTATGCCACTGGGTTAAGTGATGGGATTTTATCCCATCATCTGCCCTTCCTTTAAAAGGTGTGTCGCTAACGCGACGTGTCGTTTGCTTCTGACTCATTGTTTGGCTTTTTAGAGCGCCACCTATCTTGTTATTCTATTTCTTATGCCTTTTAAATTTGTAACGGTAGGTGATCTTTTTTCTTTTTTATTACTTTTGAATCGCTGTTCCGCATTTAATTCTTGCATTCTCCTGTTTTTCTTAGTTCTATTATCTATCGAAGATATGCCCTCTTCCAACAGTCGTAATGCCTGCCGTACCGAGGGGATGGAGGCTTCGAGTACTCCTTCAGGTAATGTCCATATTTTGCTTGTTCTTCTGGTATGAGGTATAGGCTTTATCCTATCTAGTTTTTTTCCCTTCCCTTGACGAACGTTAGGTCTCTGATGGCCACATCCCTCCTAAGACGATAGCGGTTATTTTTAGTAAACCGGCCGCTTCTGAAGTTTTTGAAGGGCAGGCTACTAGTTGCAGTAGCACAGTGACAAATATATCTTTGGCGGGTATTCATGAAAAATACTCAATTTCTGATGAGTACGCTCTTCTTCATCCAGGCACGGGTGCCAGGACATCTTCTCTCCCTCCCAAGTGCTACTCTATCTATGAAGAACATCTAAAGTCTGAGGTGTGTTTTCCTCCTCATCCACTAGTGATTAAGGTTTTGAGATTCTAGAATCTCCCTTTAGGCCAAGTTCATCCTCTTTTTGTGCGACATCTTGTTGGTTTCATCATCATGTACAAGGCGCTAGGAGTTTCGACAAGTTGTGACTTGTTTCGAATATATCATGGAGTTTTGTACGAGAAAGGTAGGTTATACGTGTACATTGAAGAAGCCCTTGATTCTCTCGAAGCCATCACAAAATAAATTATGGGAAAGATCGGTTCTTCTTTATGTGGGACCCATACACTGTGTTGAAATCTTCTTGGTGCCCGTAAGTGGTTACATAGTCCTCCCATGAAGCTTGATGCAAAACTATAACATTACGAGGATATCATTGACTGTTATCCAGCTCAACTTTAGATTAGGAATGCTGGTCCCTGTCACTATTGGAAAGCTGCGGTTTTTTATAGTGGAGTGTTCGATAGAGCTGTTTTACGTTATTATTCATAGAGTCTTTACTGCCTTTTCTATGGTACATTCTTGGACCTCCTTGTTTTGTGACTTTTTTCATGTAATTTCTTCATTTTCCTATGAATGAGTAGATGTTTTATCTTGCTGCTGCTATTTTAGCATCCGAGACGGTTAGTGTCTTGAAACCATCTATAGTGACTTTGTCGTGCACAGCGAGTACTGCAGTTACTAGGGATACCGTTAAGCAAAAGAGAAGTGTCCATGAAGTTGTTACTGAAGGGGTTCCATTTGTGGGGGCTACTGCATCCCGTTTCAAGAGAAAACGTGCCAGTGCGACTAGACCCAGTATGATAGTATGAATTCTCTTTTTCTTCTCTTCCTCTTTTTCTTCTCTTCCTCTTTTTCTTCTTCTCTCGAAGTGGTTACCTAACTCCTCAATGGCATCCCCTCTTAGTTTTGAGTAGGCGGAACCATGCTTTCCTACTATGGTCGATGGCAGAGAATCTAAGTCTCTATCCCAGCAAGCAAGTTCAACGTTGTATGAACAAGCTTACTAACTAGTCTTTGGATGGAGGACTTGTAGTATCTCTATAGATCTAGCTCTGTTTAGGTGGGAGAATAAGTAGATCTTTCCTGAGTACTAGTCTTGCAATCCTAGGTAAACATGTAAAAGTATTACTAGAACAGTTCGCGCAAGCGAGTGTAAGTTCTCACGATATCCATAATTTTTTAGGAGAAATTCCTTCCACGCAAACAGACGAAGGAATGGAGGATGAGGGAGGAATGTTGTCTATCCATGATGGGTTCAAAAAGTGAAATAGGACTCCTAATCGCTACAGTGCAAGGGGTTGCAGAGGTGACTTCAACCTGAGTATCAAATCTCTCAAGGACAGGCAAGGCTCAACTACCCTACTGTTATTTCAATTTTTGTCTGAAAATCGTTGTTGAAAGGAGTATTAAGTACCAAAATGCTAATAAAAGCTATAATCATAAAAACCAACTAACAAATATCAGAAGAAATATAACGCAAAGGTTTAGATCTCGAGATCCCCCTAATCTTGTTACTACTTCAATTAACTGGTTTTAATAATGCTGATGTTGTGTTAACGAATTTGGTCATCACACTCGCAATCGAACTACCTCTATCTCTAGGTGGACGTTTCCTATTCAGTAACCCCTAGATGAGAATCTTTGCTCTTCCTAACAAGTTATGAAAGCCATAAGTATAGGTGAAGAAAAAACCTAAAAGTACATTATACAATCTCTAGTCTAATGCCCCAATTAATCCCCAAATTGATTGCCTGTGGTATTCTTCCTTTCTCAATTCCAAACACCCTTACGAGTAATCTAAGTCCGCGAAACTTAAATTGCAGGAAAATAACCAATTGAAGAACAATTCGATTAACAACAACATCCAATTTCAGGAAAATTCAATCAATTTCATAAATACCAAAATTAGGGTTCAACCTTTAATCTAAACAATGAAATGACTCACATTCATAATGTAAAACTGAAATTAAACTAATTAAAAACTGCAAGAGAGGGAAAAGAAAGGCTTAGGAGGAATTCGAAGGCTGAATTTCCATCCTGAACTGCGCCTGAGCTTGTCTCTCAAGTGTTAGTATATGCCCTAAGACTAATTGACTCACATTTATGATTTGTGAAGCTTGTATTTTTGAATTGTATTTTATGCTCTTGGTCATCAAGTATGTGACTTAATAGTAAAACCCATATAGCTAATAAAATACTATTCTTATTTGTCCCTAGTTTATTACATCTTGTAAACTTGTGTGAAGTTGATCGATGGTCAAGTTTTACTGATCATGAATATGAGATATAAAATCAATTCATAAATACATATTGAGAATATTGTATTGGACATAACCCAAAGTGAAGAAGAAATATTACATGGGTTTAAGTTATAAGTATTTCTTCTCAGTTTTATATTTGGTGTCCTTTGACCTAATGTTTCTAATGTTTCTTGCATGGGGAGAAAATATGTTTTGACATAGTCAAACATCACTTTTGATTAGGTGATTATTATGACTATTGGTTGGCTTATTTTCTTGTCATGGCTTGAATATTGAAGATAGTGAAAGGGATTTATCCCTCTCTTTTTAGAGAGAGATATCCATGGGCCCCTTGATAAGGAAGACTGGAAAATATGCATGGCCATGCTCAAATAAGTATTAATAAGGTGTTATTAATATTATTTGTTGGAACAGTCTGCCTGGTGATCAAGTAAATGGTTAATTAAGTTTTATAAGGATGACTTGGTCCATGCCTTATACTTAATTAGGATATCGTGTGACAAAAGGACTAAATATTAAATCTGATGCTAGTTTATTATTGCATTTACTTAACTTGGGTAAGCATAATGTCTTGCTAAAGGCCGCTTATGTTTTGTGAATAAATGTCTAGGACATTTTTCATTCACTGCCAATGTTAAGTGAACCTACAGGGTCACACGCATAGACGATCTTGTGAGCATAATGTCCACGTTCAATGAATCTAGATTGTGTCCAGATTCGTTGAACGTATACAAAACGGGAATCAGATTCCATATTGTATTTTCAAGTAAGTTATAAGTAATTAATTTTATTTAATCGAATAAATGAAATTAATTACTTAATATTACTCATCCAACCGTTGGATGATTATAGGAATAGACGGATGAGATTAAACTGTCATTAGATGACAGTTAGGATTTTGATATTGACAGCTATAAAAGGTTATGTTAACCTTTTCTTGGCAGCCGTCCTTTATCTGATTAAAGAAAAAGAAAACCCTAAACCCTAGAACGGCTATATAGTATCTAGCCTCATCTCTCCAAAATATGACCTATTACCAGATAGTCATGATTATTTCTGAACAGTTTTTAGAACACAGAAGGGGCTAGCATCCCGATCGCTTGCAGAGGAGTTCGTCGCATGGATACCAGTAGAGGACGAAGCGTAAACAGCAGCGCCTCCACATCGAACAATCAAAACATTGAGGTAATTTCTATCCAATCGGTTTTTCTATTATATGTAGATCCTGTTGGTGGATTTCTGTAGTTTTATTTTATTTTGTTTTTGCCTACGGCTCCAACATCAAGTTACTCCACCAAAGCCCAAATTCGCCTTTTTGGTCCTTGAACCCTCTTGAAAACCTTTAATTCTTGTTCTCTAATCTAAGATCAACTAATTGAGGTGAGAGATGGGAAATTTGTGTTAGTATGTGCTCAATTGACTTACATTTATAATTTATGAGGCGTGTATTTTGAATTGTATTTTATGCTGTTGGTCATCAACTATGTGACTTGATAGTAAAACCCTTATTGTTAATAAAATACTACTATTGTTTGTCCTTGTTTTTATTACACTCTTGTGTTATTAAACTAGTATGAAGTTGATTGATGATCAAGTTTTATTGATCATGAATATGAGATATAAAATCAATTCATAAATATATATTGAGAATATTGTATTAGACATTACCCAAAGTGAGAAAGAAATATTGCATGGGTTTAAGTCATAAATATTTCTTCTCAGTTTTATGTTTGGTGTCTTCTGACCTTATGTTTCTAATGCTTCTTGCATGAAGAGAAAATATGTTTTGACATAATCAAACATCACTTTTAATTAGGTGATTATTATGACTATTGGTTGGGCTATTTTCTTTTCATGGCTTGAATATTGGATATAGTGAAAGAAATTTGTCCTTCTCTTATTAAAAAGAGATATCCATGGACCCCTTGATAAGGAAGACTTGAAAATAGGCATGGCCATGGTCAAATAAGTATTAATGAGGTATTATTAATATTATTTGACGGAACAGTCTGCCTGGTGATCAAGTAAATGGTTAATTAAGTTTTATAAGGATGACTCGGTCCATGCCTTATACTTAATTAGGATAACGTGTGACAAAAGGACTAAATATTGAAACTGATGCTAGGTTATCATTACTTTTACTTAACTTGGGTAAGCATAATGTCTTGCTAGAGGCCACTTATGTTTTGTGAATAAATGTCTAGGACATTTTTCATTCACTGCCAACATTAAGTGAACCTACAGGGTCACACGTATAGACGATCTTGTGAGCAAAATGTCCACGTACAATGAAACTAGATCGTGTCCAGATTCGTTGAATATATACAGAAAGGGAATCATATTTCATATTGTATTTTTTGGTAAGTTAATAAATAACTAATTTTATTTATCAGACAAATGAAATTAATTACTTAATATTATTCATCCAACCGTTGGATGATTATAGGAATAGACGGACGAGATTAAAACTGTCATTAGATGTAAATTAGGGTTTTGATATTGAAAGCTATAAACGGTTATGTTAACCTATTTCTCAGTAGCTGTCTTCATCAGATTAAAAAAAAAAAAGCTTTAACCGTAGAACATCGATAATCGTATCTAGCCTCTCTCTCTCTCCAAAATTTCACATATTACCAGATAGTCAAGATTCGTTTTGAACAGTTTTCAGAACACCGAAGGGGTTAGCATCCCGATCGCTTGCAGAAGAGTTCGTCGCATCGATACTAATAGAGGGTGAAGTGTGAACAGGAGTGCCTCCATACCTAACGGTAGAAAACATTGAGGTAGTTTTCTATCCAACCGGTTTTTCTAGTATGTACAAATCCTGTTGGTGGATTTTTGTAGTTTATATATATTTGTCTATGAATTCCAACACTTTGTTCAGACAAAAAGTTCATGGAAAACAAAAGACTAAACTTAAGCATTTAAATACATAGGAAAACCCAAGATATAAGCAGTAATACCCAAAGCAAAACAAAACCAAACCAAATAAAGGGAGAAATAAAACTAAAATGCTACCACTTCAAGCACCTAATTACTTAACCATCAAGATAAAACGAAAGAACAAGCACAAGATAATTGAGTCCACCACACTTAAAAATAAACACTACATGCTAATGGTGTGTGTTTGTTCATGCCGTTTTCACAGAAATTAAGGAATGTTAAGCAATTAACGAAGTGAAATCCTTCAAAAGAGGATGCACAACAAGCTCATATTCCTCTAGTTCTTATTCATTGACGTTCCTGGATTAGGTAGGACTTTTCGGCTTGTAATATCATGCTTAGGATAGAAATAAGGTACCAAACGAAGGTAAATAGAGACAAAAACAAACAACACAGAGCTAACGCAACCGAAAGGAAAAATAGCAAAATTAGAGAATAACTTTCTAGCCGCCTTTCGCTCTTCTCACTTACCCTTGACTCTCCTACTCCATTTCTCTCTCACACCTCACCCAACATATTCACATTTTTCAACCCTTAACATGAGAGAGAACAATGTCTCTATTTTCTTGACACATTATATACAAGAATGTAAGTGCTACTTTTTTTTCCTTTTTTTTTGTTTTCTATTTTTATTTTAAGATAATTGAAATCAACTTTTCTCTCTCTCTCTCTCTCTCTCTCTCTCTTCTTTTTCATAAGCTATTTGTACCAACTATGAAATTCCCAGACTACCCCCCTCTTTACATCATTTTACTTTTCTTCACTCCTTCACCCCCACACTTATCTTTTACTCTCACTCAAGACGGCAAAAGAATTATTCTCACATTGGCTCCAGGAAATGAGGCTTACTATAGTGTGAGCTTTGAAAGTGCAAAGAAGAGAGGGAAGTAAAACCCTTCGGCATAAAGGTACAAGTAAGGGAGATAGGGGTTAATTTTGTAAAAGGATAGACAAAACAACAGCTCAATCGATACAATGAAGGCTTGAGACCATCATTTCCAAGCTCAACTCAAACTAAGACTTTTCACTTGAAAGAATAGAAAGACACAAGAATACTAGCATGACTTTTAAAGGATTCTCACTATGCTAATTTCCTAGAATTCCTAGGTTTCTATTACTAACAGCGCTCACAGGTGCATGAATACTACCGAGCATGTAAGATTATCATGCAAATGTCATTTTCAAAGCGACCAAGTACTATGCCCTTTTGAAGAATCCTAACAGTATCACGATCAAGCATTTTAACCAAAGTGGCAAAAAAGGACAATTTTTTTTGTTCTTTCAAATAAAAAGATAAAGAAAACTAAGAAAAATAGAAAGAAAATTTTTTAAATTTTCAAGTTATTTGATTTTTTTGGATTTTCCATAAGGAAAATAGAAAATAAGAGTAAAAAGACAGAATTACCCTCTCCCTCCACTTAAAACCATATTGTCCTCAATGTGGGGGCTAGACTAACAGGAAACAAATAAACACACATATGGGAGGCGCTCCCGCAGATATAAAGTAGTAAAGCACAAGGAAAGCCATCCCCACACAAAATAAAATAACACAGAAACACACAAGAAAACAAGCAATGAAAATTATAAACCCAAAATATAAAACAGCAAAAGAAGTAAACAAATGAATATAGTAGAACAAAATAAAATGAAAGAAGAGAAGAGAAAACTCCCTATAGCGAACCAAAGTCCGCTCCGCTACCACCACTGGTGCCCTGATCAGGCATGAATTTGCTGCACAGGCAGGCCAGTGTCACTTCCTGCCAGTCGATGGATGTCTTCTAATGGGCCAACTCGTCTGCATACCCGTGAGTGCACTCTACAATCTGATAGAGTCGATTTTTAATACAAATAAACACCTTAAGTTTTAATTATTAGCCTTTGAAAATATTTTATTTATTTATTAGTCATAATTATTATATTTAATTTATTTTATTTATCTTTGTGCAGATTTCTAAAAAAGAATGGAAAATAAAGATTCTATATTAAATTTGGTAAAGGGAAGCTGCAGTATTTGAATCCTTTAAGGATTAGGATTAAAACTTTAGCAGAATCCTTTTAGGATTAGAACTTTAGTATTTGAATCCTTTAAGGATTAGGATTTTTCTTCTCTTTTGTCTATATATAGAAGAGCCACACAAGAAATGTGGGAGGAGGAAGATCAAGAAGAAGAAGAAAAAAAGAGAAGAGCTGCGGCAACTTTTCAATTGGAGAAGAAGAAAGCCATGATCTACTCCAAGAAATTGGTTCCTTCTTTCCCTTTAGCCATGAACTAAATTTATTTTTAGAATCTTGATGAAACCCTAGCCATGTGACTTTGGTTTATTTTATTTTGGGAGATTTATTATTTTATTTATGTGATTACATATCTTGGGATATTTCTTGGTTTGATGCAATTAATTCTTTCTGATTATTCTTGTAGAATAATTATTTGGGTTAATTGATATTTTTATCCATGCTTGATTCTTGTAGTCTTGAGTATGAGAGATATGTAATTTTTGCAAGTATATTGTGGATTTTAGAATTGAATAGTTCATGCTAATTTTAGATGATTTATGTCATAGGAATGAATAAGTCATGCTAATGGTTAGATGGATTATGTCATGCATTTAAGCACAATATATTTCTCTAGTGAATCGAAGCTTGTAGCCTAGATCACCACATGAATGTTTAATTCTTTCTCCTAAATAAAATTAAATCATTGTTATATAGGTTAGTGGTGGATTCAAGGTTCTAAATCATCTTCTTTGGTTAATCTCCTGTTAGTTTCAGTTTATTTATTTTGTTCATTAGTTTTAATTAATTTAGAAATAATAATAAAATTTGATTCTTCTTTTTATAAAATTAATTTAGGAAGATAATAATTTAGGTAGTTAAGCCTTTCTCTGTGGTTCGATATCCTAATACTTCCGTATTACATTGATCTTGTGCACTTGCAAGTATTGGGTTTAAAACTTAGTTAGAAAATCCTGATCAAGTTTTTGGCGCTGTTGCCGGGGAAGGTTAAATTAATTGCTTTTGTTATTGCCTCCTAAATTTGTTATTATTTTTTTATTCTACTTTTATTCTTGAAAAAAAATATAAAAAAATTTTTTTTTTTGTCTTCAACGTTTTTTTTTATTATTATTTTTTATTTTATTATTTGATAGTTTATTCATCATTATTATTTGTGGTAATTTTTTTATTTTTTTGAATTTGTTTATTAATGCATGGTCGTTGTTCGCTCTCTGTTGATTTGAAAGAATTTGATCCTGAGATAGAGCGTACACTTAAGGCACTTAGAGCACAAGGAAAAAATTCTAACACTTGTCAGGTTAAAATGGCTGAAAATCCACGAGCATTAAGGGAGTATTTTACTCCTAACACTTATAATTCACCAATAGGTAATAGACTACCTGAAATTGAGGCTAATCACTTTGAAATCAAAGCTTCTACTATTCAAATGTTACCATCTTTTTATGGGCTTGATTCTGAAAATCCTTATAAGCATATTGATGAGTTTTTAGAAATTTGCTCTACTTTTAAGTTGCCTAATGTAAGTGATGATGCTATTAGATTGCGTCTTTTTCCTTTCTCTTTGAAGGATAAGGCTAAACATTGGTTACACACACGTGAGAGAATAGGTACATGGGCTGAGATGTCTAGGGAATTTCTAAAAATATATTTTCCTATGGGTAAACTTACAAGGTTAAGGAGAGAAATCACTACTTTTTCCCAACAAAATAATGAACAATTTCATGAGAGTTGGGAGAGATTTAAAGAACTTCTTCGTAGTTGCCCTCATCATGAAGTCCCTAAATGGCAGCAAATACAAAGCTTTTATTCAGGATTAGATGAGAGAAATCGCCAAATGGTTGATTCCTCTTGTGGTGGTACATTTCTTCATAAAACTGCAGATGAGGCATGGGATTTATTTGAAAATTTGAGTGATAATTCACAACAACACGCCACCTCCTCACGAGTAGGCACATCTAGACAAATAGGAAATAGAGGAATGTATGAAGTTACTCAAAATGTTGATCTTTCTTCGAAAGTTGATGCTTTATCCAAAAAGTTTGATCAATTGTTAGCTTTAAATACATTGCCTACTAATTCTCCTAATGTTCAAGGTGTTTGTGCAATTTGCTCTAGTCCCTCTCATGTTATTTATGACTGTCCTAGTGCTTCACTATTTCCAGAATTTGTGCAGGAACAAGTCAATGCAGCCCAAGGATTTCACAAACAGAATGACCCATATTGAAACACATACAATCCAGGTTGGAGAAATCATCCTAATTTCTACTGGAGGCAACAAGGAGGGGAAGTTCAATTAGGCCAACAACAATATCAACAAAACAGACAATCTGGTATGACTACTCCCCCTGGTTTTCAATCTCAAAGGTATGTAACTCATCATCCTCCTCAAAGTGGAAACTCTATTTTTGAAGAAAAAGTATTATCTGCTTTGAAAGGTTTAGAATCTATGACACAAATTCTAGATTCACACACCCAATCTATTGCTAAGTTAGAAACTCAAATAGGGCAACTAACTAATACAATAAGTAGAAGAGATGAGGGTAAGCTTCCTAGTCATCCAATAGAGAATCCTAGAGCTAATTATCATGAGCAAGCTAAAGCTGTAATTACCCTTAGGAGTGGGAAGAAGGTAGATAATAAAGTAGGGGAACCAATTAAAGATAAGGAATTAAATGAAAACGAAACTGAGGAGATTGATATAGAGACTAAAATTGAAAAGAATGTAGAAAAGGAACTAGCTTCCTCTTCTAAATATAAAACTCCAGAACCATCTCCCATGACTTCGTACAAGCCTAAGGTTCCTTATCCAGAAGCTTTATTGCCACCCCCACATCTTAGAAAGGATAATAAAAGGGAAGATATTTTAGAAACTCTCAAACAAGTTAAAATTAATCTTCCACTTTTAGAGGTTATTAAGCAAGTCCCATCCTATGCAAAATTTCTTAAAGACATGTGTACTTTTAAAAGAAAATCTAAAACCAAGTGTTTCTAAGAAAATCTTCTTAATCGAACAGTGAGCTCTGTTTTTGCAATACAACACTCCACCTAAATATAAAGATCCCGGTGTCCCTACTATCTCATGTCTTATTGGTAATCATAAAATAGATAGGGCACTCTTAGATTTAGGTTCTAGTGTTAATTTGATTCCATACTCGTTTATGAAGAGTTAGGATTAGGGGGAATTGCAACCAACTGACATGACCTTACAATTAGCCGATAGATCAATCAAGGTACCTAGGGGGAGGATAGATGATGTTCTAGTTCAAATTGATAAAGGTGTCTTCCCTCGTAGACTTTGTAGTCCTAGATATGGAACCTGGTAGATCTTCTCAGAATCATATCCCCATTATTCTAGGTCGTCCTTTTTTGGCTACTGCTGATGCCACTATTAATTGTAGAACTGGGGTTATGGATGTCTCTGTAATGAATATGAGGGTTAGATTAAATATTTTTAAAACTTCTTCACAACCTTCTATAGAAGATAATTCTGATTGCTATTTGGTAGATGTAAATGATGAATTAATTGAAGAAACTCTACCTTTAATGTGTTCAAAAGATTATACTTTTATTGAGAAAGAAAACCTTATCTGCACTGAAAATGTTAATTCTAATCTTGCCCGCATTGCTCCACCTGAAAACTCTTCTTTGATTATGAATCATGAGCTTAATATGAGAGAAATAGATCCTGGCTGAATGCAAAAGAATTAGGGAGTCTGGCTGAAGACTTTAAAATTAGCGCTCTTGGGAGGCAACCAAATTTTATTTTATTTATTTATTTTATTTTTATTTTTATTTTTTTTAATTTTTATTCCACTTGATTGGTAGAAAGGTATGAAATATTTGTTTTGTAGGGTAATCAAACAACTTATTATTATCATGGAGATTATTTACTACTCCTGCAGACAAGCATTAATATTGCTTCTTCTACCAGGTTGTGTTGCTCTTTTCTTTGTCTCTTCTCTACTCTTGGCATTATTTGATTACATTGTGGACAATGTAAGGTCTATGTGTGGGGGAGAAGATGCTTTTATTCTGGGGAGAAGATATTTTTATTCTGGTCCAATTATTTTTTATTTTTTTATTTTTTTTTATTTTTGCTGATTTTTTTTATTTTATTATTATTTTTTACATTATTTTGAGAAAAACCAAAAAAATATGATTTCATGTAAAGAATAATTCTTTTTGAGTTCCTTTAAAAATGTCTTGAATGAGTTGAGAAAAGTACTTGTTTTCTTGTTTTTAAGTAGGGTGACGGACTTATGTTCTATATTTGTTATAACTTTTGCATGACTTACACTTGAGCACATGGGTCATTGTTAATATTTAATAAATCCTTTACATTATTTTTGAGCTACATAAAGTTAATGAATCTCTTCCGTATATTCTAGAACTTACTTGAGTACCTCTTGAGGCGAAATAGAAAGGTTTTCTCGATTTGACTCAGAGACGATGGTCATAGGCCTTCTTTGAATCGTTTGTGCCTTTCATGCTTACCAAATTTCATAAATTTTTACCTTCGTACCCTTTTGAGCCTAAATGTTATATCTTTCTTTAAACCACTTAAATATTAACCCTTAATCTTGTGGAGAGTTTAATGCAAACTTCTAACTAGTGCTTCAATGATGGGTTGTTGTTTGTGTGTTTTGGAAAAAGAAGTTATCTTGACAAAAGGGAGAGAATATATATATGGCTTGTGGTGTTGAAAAAAAAATGTATTGAGCTGAAAAAAAAAAAGGAAAAAGACAAAGAAATAAAAGTCGATACATGATTGTTACAAGTCATAAAAAAAAAGAAGAAAAAAAAATTCAAGAGGCCCGGATTTCTGAATGTAAGAAAAAAAGAATGGCCTTAAATGATGAAATCCTAAGAAAAAGAAGACGGTAGTTGGTGAATGTGTTACTGAAAAAAAGGATAAAAAACAAAGTTAGAAAGTTTGTCGAAATTTTAAAGTATCCATCTTCTTTGTAAGCTCTCTTTTCTTTGATTTTGAATTCCTTACCTTCGCTTGATAACCAATGCCCTAACCTTACATTACAAGCTTTAAAGTCCTACCTGATCTGAGTTGAGTTGAGAATCCTTGATTAGTGGAGAGAAGGTACGAAGAGTGAGCCTATGGAATGAACTCTTGCTGAGATTTGTTCTGTATATGTAATTTGGAAATTTTATTTAGTATTTATTTCATACTCTCTGATGACCACGATCACACATTACACAAGTTTTGCATTAGTTATGGGAGATAATTGAATATTTGTTTGTTTACTTGAGCTTGAAAATAAGAGGAAGAGTATTTGTCTTGATAAGTTTGAGATATTGATGGAGGGTACTTAATTGGGATTATTATATATCTTTTCTAAAGTTTGTTGTTTATTTTGACTTTGTGGGTACGTCGTTTGCAAACCCTCACGAGACCATACTCGTCCACTAGGGGTAACTTAGGGGTTTAAAGGGCTTGTTGCACATGCTAAGTGCAATCGTGAGTCCTACGAAAGTGATTAGTTAGTTTTTCTTTTTATTCTTTATTTTTGCTTGAGGACTAGCAAAACTTAGGTGTGGGGGAGTTGATAGAGTCGATTTTTAATACAAATAAACACCTTAAGTTTTAATTATTAGCCTTTGAAAATATTTTATTTATTTATTAGTCATAATTATTATATTTAATTTATTTTATTTATCTTTGTGCAGATTTCTAAAAAAGAATGGAAAATAAAGATTCTATATTAAATTTGGTAAAGGGAAGCTGCAGTATTTGAATCCTTTAAGGATTAGGATTAAAACTTTAGCAGAATCCTTTTAGGATTAGAACTTTAGTATTTGAATCTTTTAAGGATTAGGATTTTGCTTCTCTTTTGTCTATATATAGAAGAGCCACACAAGAAAGGTGGGAGGAGGAAGATCAAGAAGAAGAAGAAAAAAAGAGAAGAGCTGCGGCAACTTTTCAATTGGAGAAGAAGAAAGCCATGATCTACTCCAAGAAATTGGTTCCTTCTTTCCCTTTAGCCATGAACTAAATTTATTTTTAGAATCTTGATGAAACCCTAGCCATGTGACTTTGGTTTATTTTATTTTGGGAGATTTATTATTTTATTTATGTGATTACATATCTTGGGATATTTCTTGGTTTGATGCAATTAATTCTTTCTGATTATTCTTGTAGAATAATTATTTGGGTTAATTGATATTTTTATCCATGCTTGATTCTTGTAGTCTTGAGTATGAGAGATATGTAATTTTTACAAGTATATTGTAGATTTTAGAATTGAATAGTTCATGCTAATTTTAGATGATTTATGTCATAGGAATGAATAAGTCATGCTAATGGTTAGATGGATTATGTCATGCATTTAAGCACAATATATTTCTCTAGTGAATCGAAGCTTGTAGCCTAGATCACCACATGAATGTTTAATTCTTTCTCCTAAATAAAATTAAATCATTGTTATATAGGTTAGTGGTGGATTCAAGGTTCTAAATCATCTTCTTTGGTTAATCTCCTGTTAGTTTCAGTTTATTTATTTTGTTCATTAGTTTTAATTAATTTAGAAATAATAATAAAATTTGATTCTTCTTTTTATAAAATTAATTTAGGAAGATAATAATTTAGGTAGTTAAGCCTTTCTCTGTGGTTCGATATCCTAATACTTCCGTATTACATTGATCTTGTGCACTTGCAAGTATTGGGTTTAAAACTTAGTTAGAAAATCCTGATCACAATCTCCACCAACTGGGGCCCATGAATGTCCTAAGTGACAAAGCTGCTTGAAAGCAGTCTGCATCTCATTCTGGAAAGCGGCCATGGGGCCAATGAAGGGTTCATCCTTACTGGAGAGGTCATATGACTCACCGTCCTCACTCTTCTTCTCATCAAGCTGCAAGGAGGATACCCCTATTCCAGTGTGAGTGGTTTTCTAAATAGAACGAAAACTGGAAACGTCACGCTTCTGCAACCTGTACTCCTCAACCAGAGGGATCCAAACTTTCTTCTTTTAATTCCAGAAGTAGCCGCAATTGTTAAATGTAGTGAATGTGATGATCTGGGGCGACCCCGTGGACAATTTCCTCTCCCCTTCAAAATTAACACTGCAAGCAGCAAAAACCTTAGAAAATATAATAGGGTAAGATACATACGTTTTTTAGTAGATCACAACTTGTTCAGCGCATCATATATATCATTAAGGAAACAACAGAAGGGGACTTGTTAGGGATTTTATCAAGCATGTACATGTCAATGATACGAACATCACTCTGTCCGCCCCCTTTTGGACTAGGGTGTGCCTGAAAAAGTAAGAGAGGGCACAGGAAAGAAGGGTACGAAATCACCCTAGTAAAGTATATAACAGTGGTCCAGTGGACGTTACTAAATACCAAAATGCGAACAACTTGTGTCGAAACTCCAACAAGGGTCCTCATTAATGGTCTTTTTATTAGAGTCTACGATGATTGTATTCCCTTCATCCTGAATCCAAAGAATGGATGCGAGACGCTCCCCATCCAGAATAATCCTAGTCCCTTTAATAGCAAAAATAATAGTTTGGAGATCCTTGTCCGTTTTGTTTATCATGTTAGCATAAAACTCTCGGACAAGGTCAGGGTAATAGTCGCTAGAAGTGCGAAGAAGGGGAACCCAGCCCAAACCCCCAAAAAGTTGTTCAAGTTTAAATTGCTCGATGACTGCCTCAATGAAATATTTTTCAACAATAATCTTTAGTGACTCTCTATCGGTGACTCAAACGGGCAACTATAGAGAGACGGTCCAGAAAAGGAAAAAAATTTGGTGTGTTAGGGTCGGGCGAGGATCCCTCAATACGAGCCCGTTTGGATTTTAAAGAGGAAGCAATTGCTTTCTTGGGTGCCATAGGGAATGGAATGAAACGAATTTGAAACGAAGGGAAAAGAGAAGAGAAAAAAATGAAGGTAAAAAGGAGATGAATGGAAACACGAAAGAGCACAACACAAGCTCACAGAATAGGAGAAACCAAAAGCAAAAATTGCACGAACCAAAAATACTAATCTAACATAGCCCATGGGTGCAATGTGTACTATAAGGTTCATGTGTGTGAAGGGATTAAACAAGCACAACGAAACTTGTAGTACCCGAACCAATAAAACAAACTCAAAAACAAAACAAATACACCAAACAGAGTAAAAAAACGAAAAATAAAAACTAAAACAAATAAGAGACAAAAGAGTCAAGAAATAGCCTGGGGTGTTTGAACAAACAACTATTTCCGCTACTGGAACCGGTGTCATTTCTTTGCCTCGAATGAGGTGCCGCTAGAAGTTGGCTAGAATGCCGCCAAAATTCCACCAGAGAGGTCGCAGGAAAATCTTGAAATTTTTTCTATAAATTTTTGTTAGAAAACCAAAATAAAACACACACCCAGTTAGTAAATAACAAAAATAAACCCAAAAGAACAAAAGTAAATGAAACTAGAAGAAGAAGAGAAACGAAGAAGAAGAGAAACGAAGAAGAAGAAGAAGAAGAAGAAGAAGAAGAAGAAAAAGAAGAAGAAGAAGAAGAAGAAGAAGAAGAAGAAGAAATTAGAGAAAAAAATGGTTATTCGAGAAAGGAAATTGAATGGAAAGTTGGAGGCTTTTGAAAGAAAAGTGGAAGAAGAAGAAGATTTTGGTGTTGAATTTGTGCAGACTGGAAAAAGCAAAATAGTTGAAGAAGTAGGAGGGTAGAAGAAAAAAGGAGAAGAAAAAAAGAAGAGAGGGAAACAAACCGGAAAGAGATGGGGAATGGTGCTGCCGTGGAGTTTGCTAGAAAAAGAAAAAGCTGCCGATGTTGAAGGTGGAAAGAAACTGAGAGAAAGTGCAGGTCTGAGGAGGAGATACGGGAGTTCAAGAGAAGAGGAAGAGGGAATGACAATTGAGGGATTTTGGAAGAGGAAAAGGGAAAAAAGTGTGCAGAAATTTTTGAATTAATTGCTGCAATTGGTACTCAAATTGGTAGCTTGGACCCTTTTTTCTTTGAAATAACCCGACAGGCAGCTGGTTTTGGACCCTACCACCAATGGTAGGTCGGGATAGAGACCTACCATTTGCAGTAGGTCTCTGTCTAAGCTGTCCGAGGAATTCCCATTACTTACCGCTTGCAGTAGGTTACACCTACCGTTTTGGGTAGGACTCTACCGAGATGTCTATTTTCTTCTTTTCCTACCGTTTTTGGCCCCGTTCTATGCTTGCAAACCTTCTTTACTCGTTTTGCGCTTAAAATGGATCGTGGCAAGCAATTGTCTCCCCCAAAATACTGTACAAATAGACAATGATCCCATGTAAGATACAATACAATGAGTACATAATACGAAAAATTACATCACAACATAACAAGAAATACTTCCTGTTTAGGTGCTAAAGGCACCTCCCCAAACACGATCATTCGGGTGTTTCTTGGGCATTGCATTTTTCATGTGCTGAACTAGCACCCACTTCACTAGTCTTGCCTGAAAGTTAGAAGACAATCGTCCTCCTTTCTCACTGTCCTTCGGCCGTTCCTTGCCCTTTCTTGGAGCATTCCCTACAAATTCAAAGACACTCTATTAGTATAATCACATACACAATGTCTTGAGCTTTGGATGAGGTAATCAGAAGTAAGGGGAATTTAAACACTATCTCATTCCCCCTGACCTTTAACACTAACTTCCCTTTTTCCATGTCTACTAGTGCCCTTGAAGTACGAAGAAAAGGGAGACCCAGAATAACTGGGAAATCTAAAGCCTCATCCATATCTAACACTACAAAGTCAATATGAAAGACCAAATCTTTGACTTCAAGTAATACATCTTCAGTTACCCTTTTGGATATCTGACACTCCTATCTGCCAAATTAATAGACATCCTTACAAGTCTTGGGATACATAGTAGACGAAATAGACGCTCACACATAGTAGACGAAATGACATTTATACTAGCGTCTAAGTATGTTAGAGCCCTATCAACATTTACACTACCAATGGTATACGGAAAAAAGAAACTCCTTGTATCTTCAAGCTTTTGTGGTAGCATGGAATTTTTCATCAGGAGAGTTGAACTATCCTTACCAAGTACATGAATAGAAGCTTCCCGAAGCTTGTCTTTCTTTGTTATCATATCCTTCAAGTGCCTTCCATACTTGGGTACCTGCAACAAAAGATCACAAAGAGGTAAGTTAATCTTTAATTGAAGAGATGTTTTTATCAACTCTCTCATTTTATCTTGAGTACAGTCTCGAACAAGTGACTCTGAGAATGGAACTTTTAGTTTATAAGGAGCACTTGTCGATTTCTTCTTTTCGAACTCTTTTGTTGTATCCACTTCATCTTCATCACTTTTACCGGATAATCGCCTTTCCTCCTCGGTACAACTTTCTTTTTGACTTATCACCCCTTCTTCCTTAACTGAATTCTCTTCATCAACTGTCACCGAGATAGCATTTACATGCTCTCTTGGGTTCACTTCGGTGTTGCTAAGGAGAGAGCTCATAGTCCTTTATGATACAAGCTTCACCAATTGCCCAATTTGCTTCTCCAATTTTCTAATGGAAGCTTCCTAATTCTTTTGGACAGCTTCGATGGTGTTCATTATGTTGTCCATTACACTCATGAACTTCACCATCAACTCTTCCAGATTTGCCTTGGCCAATGGAGCCTGACTCTATGGACTTGCTTCATAGGGCAACGGTAGAGGAGGACCCTTATTCTAGAATTCCCGCGGATTTTGTGGTCTCTATTGTCCTTGACCACCCCAAGAAAAGCAGGGATGATTTCTCCATCCAGGGTTATACGTGTTGGAGTAGGGGTTGTTCCCCGATCAGTTACCCTGGACATAATCAACTTACTCTCGTGGGTCTCCCATACTCGGCATTCATGATTTAGATGGCCCTCATTGCAGAAGTCACAGAATATGACCGTCTATCTCAATTTACTTGAAGATTCAGTGGTCTAGTTCCCAAACTTCTGTTCAATCATAGCCGTCAGTCTAGCCTCTATGGCCAAAATTGCTTCAACATTGTGTACTCTACTTGCCTTCAGCTTTGTCCTCTACCCTCCCCAGGTATAGCTGTTCATCACGATTTGCTCGATGAGGTCATATAGCTGTTGAGGGGTCTTGTGATCTGTTTGACCCTCCAACTATGGTGTCTATCAGCTTCTCGCCCCAAAAGTGACTCTATTACAAAGGCTTTGGATTTGTATCCCGAAATCCAGCCCCGTGGTGAGGAAATTTTCTGAGTAGTTCTTTCCAATGCTCCTAGGCTTCGTATAAGCTTTCACCATCAATTTTTTGGAATGAAAATATCTCATTCCTCAACTTTGTCGTCCACCTTGGAGGAAAGTACCTTCCCAAGAATTTCTCTGCCAATGAGTCCCAGGATGTGATGGACCCGGATGGCAATGACTTCAGCCAAGATTTTCACCTTCCCCTTTAGAGAAAATGGGAAGAGGTGAAGCTGAATAGCGTTTTCCAAAACCTCATTAATCTTAAAGGTGTCACACTTCTAAGAAATTCCCTATGTATGCGTTGGGATCTTCTTTGGGAAAACAGTTAAACTGGACATTATTCTGCAATATCTTTATTATATTTGGTTTGATTTCAAAATTTTTGGCTCCAACTCTTGGTTGTGCAATGCTCGATTGCATCTCAGAGATGGACGGTCAGGCATAGTCAGCCATCGTTCGCTCCACTGTGGTGGATGCGGCTCGAAGAATGGATTCTCGATCGGTGGAACTTGAGGTCCGTCTCACACCCTCTTAATGGGTGTTGCTGCTCTTTCAGCTACCATGTCGAACCGAATGGTATGGCTGGCACTCTGCAGTATATGTTCTGTCTCTAGTTCAAATGGTACTAGTTCCCCTTTTCTTCGTTGCGCATAAACTAGCACAAACTTCTAAGAAATTACCTATGTATGCGTTGGGAGCTTCTTTGGGAAAACCGTTCAACTGGACATTATTCTGCAATGTCTTTATTATATTTGGTTCGATTTCAAAATTTTTGGCTTCAACTCTTGGTTGTGTAATGCTCGATTGCGTCTCAGAGATGGACGGTCAGGAATAGTCAGCCATCATTCGCTCCGTTGTGGTGGATGTGGCTCAGAGAATGGATTCTCGATCAGTGGAACTTGAGGTCCGTCTCCCACTAACTCTTTTGGAAACGAATTCCCTTTCAAGGAAAATTATGTTTCGAGCAACAAACACTTTGTTTTCAGATGGAAGATAAAAGTAGTATCCTTTAGTTTCCTTAGGATATCCCACAAACAAACACTTATCAGATTTGGGTGCTAGTTTTCCAGATAATGATCGCTTCACATAAGCATCACATCCCCAAATTTTGAGAAATGCTAAACTAGGTTGTTTCCTGGTCCATATCTCATATGGTGTCTTCTAAACAGCTTTAGATGGAACTCTATTTAATATGAATGCAGCAGTTTCTAGAGCATAACCCTAAAAAGAAATTGAAAGATCTGTTTGACTCATCATAGATCGAACCATATCCAGTAGAGTTCGATTTCTGCGTTCAGACACACCATTCCATTGTGGTGTTCCTGGTGGAGTTAATTGTGATAATATCCCACAATTTTTTAGATGTTCGTCAAACTCTTGGACTAAGTATTCACCACCACGATCTGATCGAAGTAATTTGATACTCCTTCCAAGTTGATTCTGTACTTCATTTTGAAATTCCTTAAACTTTTGAAAGGAATCAGATTTATGTTTCATTAGATAGACATAACCATATCTACTGAAATCATCTGTGAATGTAATGAAATACTGAAAACCTCCTCTGGCTTGTGTGTTCATTGGCCCACATACATCAATATTTATAAGTCCCAATAAATCAGTGGCCCTTTCACTTTGCCCTGTAAATGGACTTTTAGTCATTTTGCCCAATAAACAAGAATCACATTTTTCATAAGACTCAAGGTCGAATGAAGATAAAAGTCTATCTTGATGGAGTTCGGATATGCGTTTCTCATTTATATGGCCCAAACGACAATGCCAGAAGTAAGTTTGATTTAAATCATTAGATTTAAATTTCTTTGTATTTATGTTATAGATGGGCTTACTAATGGAATCATGTAGGTTAAGAATGTAAAGTCCATTACATAAAGAGGCATCCCCATAGAAAATACCATTTTTATAAATAGAACTTTTACCATTCTTAGTATTAAACTCAAAACCATCAATATCCAAACAAGAAACTGAAATGATTTTCCTACTCATAGCAGGAACATAATAACAATCTTTAAGTTCAATTATAAGCCCAGTAGGCAAAAGTAAATCAAATGTCCCTACAGCTACAGCAGCAACTTTTGCTCCATTTGCAACTCGTAGGTCCACCTCTCCCTTTGCCAAAGATCTACTCCTTTTGAGTCCCTGCACATTTACACAAATGTGAGCTCCACATCCGGTATCTAATACCCATGAAGTAGGAGTAGACATATTAATTTCTATAACGAAAATACCTGAAGCGGCAGTCTCACTGGCCTTTTACTTCTTCTTTTCTTCGAAGTAAAGCTTGCAATTCCTCTTCCAATGACCAGGTTCATTATAGTGGAAGCAAGTTCCTTCTTTTGGTGGTTTAACCTAGGGCTTAGGCTTCTGCTTGCCTTTGCCCTTTTTGGTCATATCCTTTCCCTTTCTCTTTCCCTTGTTCTTCTTGAACTGCCCCTTCTGAACCATCAGAACATTAGGAGTAGACTTCCTAATGTTTTGTTCAGCCCGCTTGAGCATCCCGTGCAATTCATTTATGGACTTTTCCATATTATGCATATTGAAGTTCATGACAAACTGATCATAGTCAGAGGCCAATATCATATCAGTAGCCAAGTCATGGCTTACAGGTGCTCCAAGTTTTTCAAGCTGATCAAAATACCCTTTTATCTTAAGGACATGAGCACTAACTGAAGTGTCAGGGGTCATTTTGCAGCTATTCAACGCGTTAGTGGTAAGATATCTCTCTTGACGTGCCTGCTCTTGGAACATTTCCTTGAGCTGTTTTATCATCTCATAAGCCTCAACTTCCTCGAATTGCTTTTGCAACTCAGATTCCATTGTAGCCAACATGAGACATGTCACATCGTTAGAATCATCCTTGTGCTTACTATAAGCATCCTTTTCGACTCTAGGGGCGTTGTTAGCTGGTTGATTAGGGATAGGGTTCTCAAGTACATATAGTTTTTTTTCTTGTTTAAGGAAAATCCTTAAATTTCATGCGCAATCAATAAATTTAGTCCCACTAAGCTTATTCTTTTCAAGCACGGATCGCAACGAGGTGTTTGAATTGTTTGAGGCCATTATCTAAATAGAATTTGCAAAGTAAAATTAAATAAATGAAGCATTAAATTTTTCCTGAAATATTCAACACTTGATATAAATCATGGGTATAAAAATTCATTTTATTCTAATCATAAGTAAGCTTCGGCTTAACACCCATAATTAGAGAAAAATGTATTAATGGGATTTACATCTATATGTACCGGCAAAATCCCATAAGATGTCCTAGGCTCAAAATCGTTTTGATAGCCTAGTTAAGCCAAACCATTCCAAGCATATGGAAATCACCATTTTCCATCTTCCCCTACTTAGGTAACCATTCATCTCTTGCTTTGGCAATGAGACAAAATGATGATCCAAGCATGGAGAAGTGCTTATGATCATGGAAGGCATTTTACGACTTAATTTTACATGATTTCAAAAAACCTTCTTCCTTTTATTTGTATATTATTTCACAAAACATATATCCAAAAATAAAAGGAAATAAACTAAACATCACATGCATAATATATACATCAAATAAAACGTGTCATAGCATGGCCCCAATCCTATATTGACTTCCAGAGCTTCATGGAAGTCAAAGGTCAATGTAGGTAAGTCTTCATCTCCATGAGCTTGCCTCCAATGTCTTGGCCTTCTAATCTTGTTACATAGGACAGAAAACATACATAGGAATAGGAAATAGAATTAACCTATTCTAGTAAAGCTTGATAATATTACATCAACAAAAACAATGACACGCAGGTCGTATTTAAAAACATACATCCCATTAACAAAATAAGCCAATAAATCACAAGAGGTAAAGGGCCATGTTATGCACCATGCATCTAAAGATAGAAAGAACCATGCCAAAAACAGTAGGGGGTTCCGGGGGCGAAGCCCCGGAAGAAAACGGCAGTCTCGGAAAGAAAAATGATTTTTCCTTTCTAACTCATTGAATGAGTTGCTGCCGTCATAAACCCTAAAATCAGGCCGCCAGAAATTTTATTTAATAGTTAAACATTAAATTATGTGATTCTGCATATTAGTTTAACAACTAAATTGCACAGATTACAGACTGTACGCCAAACAATTTGGCAGTAACAACATTATGTTTAATTAATCGCATTAATAAGTAAAACAAAATATGATATATGCGAATCCTATAATTCAATTTACTCTGATTATTACACTAATCGGAAACCTTACTATAAGGCCGATTGAAAACAACACATGTAATCAAAGCAGTAACAGATAAAATCAGTAAAACTAGTATGTAAGAGACTCTGATACCACTGTTGGAATCCATAGGCAAAAATAAAATAAAATAAAACTACGGAAATCCACCAACAGGATCTGCACATACTAGAAAAACCGATTGGATAGAAATTACCTCAATGTTTTGATTGTTCGTTGTGGAGACGCTGCTTTATACACTTCGCCCTCTACTGGTATCCACGCGATGAACTCCTCTGCAAGCGATCGGGATGCTAGCCCCTTCTGTGTTCTGAAAACTGTTCAGAACTGATCCTGACTATCTGGTAATCGGTCGTATTTCGGAGAGAGGAGGCTAGATACTATATCGCCGTTCTAGGGTTTAGGGTTTTCTTTTTCTTTAATCAGATAAAGGACGGCCACCAAGAAAAGGTTAACATAACCTTTTATAGCTGTCAATATTAAAACCCTAACTGTCATCTAATGACAGTTTAATCTCATCCATTTATTCCTATAATCATCCAACGGTCGGATGAGTAATATTAAGTAATTAATTTCATTTATTCGATTAAATTAAAATTAATTACTTATTTACTTACCAGAAAATACAATATGGAATCTGATTCCCGTTTTGTATACATTCAACGAATCTGGACACAATCTAGATTCATTGAACGTGGACATTATGCTCACAAGATCATTTATATGTGTGACCCTGTAGGTTCACTTAACGTTGGCAATGAATGAAAAATGTCCTAGACATTTATTCACAAAACATAAGCAGCCTCTAGCAAGACATTATGCTTACCCAAATTAAGTAAATGTAATAATAACCTAGCATCAGATTTAATATTTAGTTCTTTTGTCACAGATATCCTAATTAAGTATAAAGCATGGGCCAAGTCATCCTTATAAAACTTAATTAACCATTTACTTGATCACCAGGCAGACTGTTCCAACAAATAATATTAATAACACCTTATTAATACTTATTTGAGCATGGCCATGCATATTTTCCAGTCTTCCTCATCAAGGGGTCCATGGATATCTCTCTCAAAAAGGAGAGGGATAAATCTCTTTCACTATCTCCAATATTCAAGCCATGACAAGAAAATAAGCCAACCAATAGTCATAATGATCACCTAATTAAAAGTGATGTTTGACTATGTCAAAACATAATTTCTCCCCATGCAAGAAACATTAGAAACATTAGGTCAAAGGACACCAAATATAAAACTAAGTAGAAATACTTATAACTTAAACCCATGTAACATTTCTTCTTCACTTTGGGTCATGTCCAATACAATATTCTCAATATGTATTTATGAATTGATTTTATATCTCATATTCATGATCAGTAAAACTTGACCATCAATCGACTTCACACTAGTTTACAAGATGTAATAAACTAGGGACAAATAAGAATAGTATTTTATTAGCTATAAGGCTTTTACTATCAAGTCACATACTTGATGACCAAGAGCATAAAATACAATTCAAAAAATACATGCTTCATAAAGCATAAATGTGAGTCAATTTGTCTTAGGGCATATACTAACAATACCCATCTGATCGAAAGCATCTTTAGAAAGGGACTTTGCTGCACTTCCGGCATCAACAAGGACGCGCTTGATAATGCAACGACTGATGCCAAGTGTGACACCAGTGGGGCATCATCTTCCTCTTGTCTTTTCCTCTTTCGATGTTATTTTTCGCTATTGGTAGAGATAATGTTGATTACTTTATGTTCCCCTACGTTCGATTGTTTGCCATTTTTTTGGGGACGGTATTCTCGCTCCCTTTTCTTCCTGTGTTCTTGTCTATAATTTGCTCATTGAGCGATAAGGTCTTTTAATACTCCTTGTCGGATAGGTGTTTTCTATTTCCTTTCTTAGATCGATGCATTATTTCTTGTCATGCCCATGATCCTGATGAAACTCGCAATCTTTGTGTTGTTGTGCCTCTGGGGAGAAAAGTCATCTTAGCTGGTGCTTTTAAGATCCCCAAAGATTCGACAAGCTGTAGAATTTTTGTGCGCGATTTTTTGAGAGGTGTGAGGCTAGCAATCATACGAATGTGATGTCTCTGCGAGTCCCGATGATATGGGTAAGATAATCGTTCTTTGACGGGTTGGCTGTTGGCATCCTATGAACGGTAGGGTTTTTTTTCCTTTTCCTTCTATGAACACATTATCGTGTTGTTCACGTTTACTCTGGACACTGATCTCTCCCTTTATGAACTCATGTACCGTGTTGAGTAGGTTATCGATTGTGAGTAATTATTTGTTCGCTAGTACCTTTGTTAGCGAGAGCGAGCGAAACCCGTGCTGGTAAGCTTGGATGTGTTCTCGATCACTAAGATTAGGCACTTTAATGGCTTCTTTACTGAATCGCTCTGTATATGCAAGGACAGATTCAAATTGTTGTTGCTGGACTATGAGTAGATGGTCAGAGGCTAGTATGATTTCCATTTGAGCTGCAAAGTGATGCCTGAATTATTAGTCTAGTTCTCAAAAACTGGATATTGATCACAGGGCAACAAACGAGCCAGCAAAGAGCTATGTCAGAGGGAGCTTGGAAATAGATAGCATAGCTCGACGTCCAACTCACTATGAATCATCATTAATGTGAGAAAGTGCTGAAGGTGTTTGTCGGGGGTCTGTGGTGTTGTTGTACCATTCCAAACACAGTGTGTTGAATTTTTCTGAAATGGGTATTTACTGGTAAATTTCAAAAAGGGGCTGGAAGCTAGTAGTTCCAACTATTATCATGGGAATAGGAGGGCGTGCGAATGTCGTTCATGATACTCTGGATGTGAGTTTAGATTATTGCCGGGGTGGATTTTGCTGGAGCATTGAGATGTTCTCCTGGCACCGACTGGTTGTCTTTAATCCCTAGGATCGTCATAAGATATGCCTTTTATTGTAAGGTGAAAGGAATGTCTGTTGCAGGTTGTACCGCTGTAAGGTAACGGGTTACTATTCTATAGAGATAGACAGACATGCGCGGTGTGGGTATATGTGTCGTGTTGTTGTCCATCAAATGAAGTTGTTGTGGTCCATGGAAGACAGGGCCACTCATGTACGGTGGACACCAATTGATGGACCTTACTGAATCTCTGGCTGTCAGATGTCCTAAACCCTGCAAAACAAATAGCAATTTAGGGACTAAGGGGACTAACTCCCCAAAGGCACTCCGATGCCTAAGTCAGTTGGATACTCAAGGAGAGGTAGGTGAAGGAGTAAAGAACATTTAGTAGTAGAAATTCAGATCAAGCATTAATGAGAGAAGAAAAAACCTTTTTATAGGTATTCTGATAGGCTTTTTGGCTTCTTGTGCTTGCTACTCGGGCCAGACTGGTTTTTGGGCCTTGGTATGCCGCTAGGTTAAGTGATGGGTTTTTATCCTAAGTTTAGTTTAGAAAACTTAAGTTATTTTTATTATGTTTAGAAAACTCAAGTTAATTTATTAATTCTATGAAATTTAAGTTAAACTAAAAACTTAAGTTATTTCATTAAGTTAAAAAAAAATAGAGAAAGTCACATTGAAGTGCTAGAGGGTTTGGCATGGATCCTTACCGAGTTTATTAATAACAAAACAAAAATTACATAGGAGGGGGACTTAGGACCTAAACCTCCCAAAAGAAATTACAATTTAAAATCTAAAAAATTAATATTATCCTGAATCCTAACTATTACAATTTAAAATATAATAATTAAAATATCTAGGTCCTATCTATTACAATTATGGATGGCAATGAGCCAGGTCCAACTGGATACCCACCCGCCCCCAACCAATCTGTACCCTTTTAACCCCTGTTTGGCTAGGGACCTAGGTGAAGATGAGAATTTTGTACTCAAGTTTAGGAATAGGTTTGGGGTGGGGATTAGGTTCTACCCATCCCATTATTATATATATTTATATTGATTAATCAATGAAGATTTCCATGAACTTGCCACTTGTGCCTTTGAAGATTATTCACTTTTGTTATTCCACTTTTATGTATGCAGTTATGTTATTGAACTTATGTATTATTTAGGTTGAAGATTGTTGAACTAGCTTATGCGTTTTTTTATTATTCCACATGGTTAGACTATTTCTTAAAGGATTAGTACTTGTAGTATTATTTTTATGTTTTAATTCGTTTAATTTTGTGGCATGCATATTGCTATTTTATGTTTAAGAGGGTTATTGAAAATACTACATGTAATTCCTCGTTTGGGTCCCCAATTCCCCATTAGGTTTGGGGGTATTGGGCTTAATTAGGAGAGGTTGGGTTGGTGATGGGGATAACTTTCGTACCTAAGAGGGTTGGGAATAACGACAAAGTAGTAACATCTGATTGAAATTTTTTATGAGGTAATTTTTGTTCTTTACAAAGTGCTTTAAAATGTTGTTGTCTAGGACCGATATCTCTAATCATTTTTATAACATGTTCATAATTGTTTTATGCGCACAAATTCAAAAATATGACATGCACATCTAATATGAAAAAATTTTCTATCTAAAAGTGTTCTCAAATTATTTTTTCAAAAAATTGAACTTGAAGAATCATTATTTGAAGCAGTATCAAAAGAAATGAAAAAAATTTGTTATCAATTCTATAATCACGACACATTTGAGTGATATTTCGTGCTACATTTGCACCATTATGTGGGTGTTCAAAAATTTTAAAAATAATTTTTTTTTAAAACCAATTAAATTGAGCCAATGATATGTAATGCATAAAAAATATAAAAATTTTCAAAAATAACGGCTCGCAAGAATCACAACTAAGTGCAAATTTACTAGTAGTAGATTCAAAAATTGCTGCAAGTACATCTTTTTCTTCCTTAAATGTGTTAAGAATTTTCATCCTAAGTGAAGTTCTAAGAATCCCTTATAAGGTGGTTGAAATGCAGCTTGGACTAATTTCACTAATGGATTACTAGAAGGTAAAGATAAAGGAAGTCTACCAATTGTCACCTGCCTATCTTAAGAGTTGTCATTGTACCAGAACAGCTACCAATTTGTGTTTGTTTAGTTAAATCTATAGCTTTAGACGAGTAATGTTTATTTATATATCTTGTAAGTGTGTCGGTGCCACCATGGTGCTTATGTGAGAATTCTTGCTTACAAAGTTTGCATCTAACTTTATCACCTACCTTATCAAAAATATTCCAAACTTAGAAGTCCTTTTTCTACTACTACTAGGTATAGTTTTGGGAGGAGAGACATAGTATTTTCTTCATTTTTTCATTATATTCATTATGTTCATCTTCAAAATCTACGGTGTGAGAAGATACATTGATTCCAAAATAATAAAGTAAACAAATAATTATTTAAAATTAAAGAAAGAAATTACAATGTATAAAGTAGACGAATAAGGATTTAAAAACTAGATAAATAAATTATAACAAATAAAGTAAACAAATAATTACTTACAACTAATAAACTATTAAAATAAAAATTAATAAACAAAATAACGTAAATTAAGGCGTAAATAAAGCAAACTAACTTGATGAAGCCGGAAGTCCAAAGAAGAATTGAAGAATCTTTGCTTCTTAACGAAGATTATTCGGTTCCTTCCTTCCTCCAAAATTTGAACAAATGGAAATCTCCAAAAGTAATTGCAAAACTTGACTTGAATGTGTAGAAGATATGAGAGAGTTTAAGAGAAGAGAAAAGAGTGTTTTTGGTGCGATCAATGAATTGTTTGGGTTATTTATAGTAGAAAAAAGTGGGACTTAAAAAAAATTTCTGCCGTTCAAAAAAAAAATATATAGAAAAAATAACTGGACTGTTGGATCTCAATAGCCAAATGATCTGAATCGTTGGATCTCAATGGTCAGATGGTCTCCAAATGATCAGATAATTTGGACCGATGAGATTAAACGGTCAAATCATTTGTATCGTTGATCTCCAACGGCCGCTGCACCAAATCCCCTGCCTTCGCGCAATTTTTTTTCAAAATTGATACTCTGGCCCACAGCCTAGCTTGCGCTCCAGCATGTTGGGCCTATTCGTAGGCTGGTCTGGTTTCTTTGGTTGGCTGGGTCGACTTGGGTTTTAAATAGGCCGATCCTGGGTTGAGCTATGATTCATAAAATCTTAGCCCAACTTGGACTGCCTCTTTGAACCACCTCATTGCATGCTGGGCCAGGCTTGGCGGTCTTAGGTCCAAACGGGTTGGGTCATTTGGGTTGGCAGGCTAGTCTGGCCAACTGGCCATCCCTAACCGAGACTAACCCCAGCCCAGACCCGTCAGACTAGTGGACTGGCCCAATGGTCTTGATCATGGGCCCGAAGCCCAGATCGGACTAACCTAGGTCCGTTTTTTTCCTATCTACATGTTAAATTATTGATCTTTAAAATTTTTATTTATGTATTCTTTCAATTCAATGAGGATAGAATGCACCATGTGAATAACGATGGCCACTGGGCCAGGCTAGCCCGCCCAGCCCAGCCCGTTTGTGCCGGAGTACTCCAAGACCTTGCCCAGCATTGTGAATGTGGTTCAAGGAAACTGGTCAGTACCCTTAATTTTTTTGAACTGTGACCCAGCCCGAATCGACTCGTGTGAAACCCAATTAGGCCAAGCCCACGAGAAGAAACCATATCAGCCCACAAACTGGACAGGCCTAGCTCACTGGACCACGGGGCAGTGTTTCTTCAGCCCAAAAAAAAAAAAAAACGGTCGTTGGAAATCAATGTTCTAGATCATCCGACCGTTAGATCTCAGTTTATTGTTGAGATCCAACGGTTTAGATGATCTGACAATTTTGAATCCAACAGTCCAAATTGATTTTTTTTTATGTTTAAAAATCGGCCAGAAATATTTTTTTAATTTTTTTAAAACCAACTTTTTCCCCTTATAAATACCTTGTAAATCAATTCATTCCCCACAACAAAAAGTACGTATTCTCTCTTCTATCTTCTCCTAAACTCTTTCATATCTCTCTTAAACTCTTCTTTACTCTAAAGAATCAAAATCACTTGCAATTATATTTGGAAAATTATTCTAAATTTGGAGGAAGGAAGGAATCGAAGAATTTTCAGAAAAATTAAAGTTTCTTCAATTCTTCTTCACACTTTCGGCTTGCTTCGTCATCATTGATAGTTTGCTTTCTTTACACCTTAATTTACGTTATTTCATTTATTAATTTTTATTCGATACTTTATTAGTTTTAAATAATTATTTGTTTATTTTATTTATTATAATTTGTTTATTTAGTTTTTTAACACTTATTTGTTTACTTCATTTATTATAATCTTTATTTATTTTTAAATAATTATTTGTTTACTCTATTTACTATAATTTGTTTATTTGGTTTTTAATACTTATTATAATTTGTTTATTTGGTTTTTAATACTTATTTCCTTTTAAAAAAAAATAATGATTTATTTATTAAATTTGTTTGCTTTATTAGTATGGATTCAAGACATGCATCCTCCTACACCCTAGACTTTGATAATGCACATAATGAACAAAGTGAACAAGATATTATTTCTACTCCTCCCGCACACCTAGTGGAAGTGGTAGTAGAAAACGAACATCTCCTGTGTGGACTATTTTTGAAAAAGTAGGTGATCAAGCTAGATATAAAATTTGTAAACAATAATTCTCATATAACGGAAATGGTGGCACAGGTACACTTAAAAGACATATAGCTAAGGTTTACCTGTTTGAAGTTATAAATTTAACTAAACAAACACAAATTGGTTCTACTTCTTTCGGTACAGTGACAACTTTTAAATATGATAGTGCATTAGTAAAAAGAGAATTAGTTCGGTGGGTGGCAGTTGGTAGACTTCCTTTATCATAATCTTCTAGTAATCCATTTGTGAGATTAATACAAGTTGTATTTCAAACGACTTATAAGGGATTTCCTAGAACTTCACTTAGGAGGGAAATTCTTAAAACATTCAAGAAGAAAAAAAAATGCCCTTACTGCAATTTTTGAACATATTCTTGATAAATTTTCACTTACTTGTGTTTCTTGGAAAGCCGTTACTTCTAAAGATGTTTTGTGCATTACATGTTATTGGGTCAATAAAAATTTTCATTTAACAAAAAAAGAAATCCTTGGTTTTAAACTTTTGTAATACCCACATATTAGTGCAAATATAACACGAAATATCACTCAAAAATGTCATTATTACAAAATTGATAACACAGTTTTTTTCCATTTCTTTTGATAGTGCTTCAAATAATAATACTTCAATTTCAAATTTTGAAAAATAATTTGAGACTAATTTTAGATGGAAACTTATTTCATATTAGACGTGCTTGTCATATTTTGAATTTGTATGTACTAGACGGTTATAAACATGGTTAACATGTTACAAACACCTTTAGAAACATTATTTTGTTCTTTAGATCTTCAGGTCCTAGACAACAACATTTTAAATCACTTTTTGTAGAACAAAATGTACCTTAAAAAGTTTTTTAAACATATGGAACTCAACTTTAGATGTGTTACAAACTTATTTTCCTTATAAACAACAACTTATTGAATTTACACTAGCAAATGCTTCTAAAAGTATCTTCTCCTACAGTCGCCGTACAACCAAGGAACAAGGAGTCGGATGTCCAATAACACATTAGAGGCTCTTATGTGTATAGCTAATTGGTTAATGCAAGAAGACAAGATTGACTGGCTGAATATTGACGATGAGTCAAATGTAGTATCCTCTGGATCTGACGAATAAGATTAAGTAGATGTCCAATCTAGTTAAATAGGGCCAAATAGATAGGATATTTATATTTAAATTGTCATATTTAGGACTTAGGATAGTATAGTATTAATTTATTGAATTTTAAATTATAATTTCATTTGGGAGGTTTAGGCCTTGAGTCTCACTCCCATCTAATTTTCATTTTGTTATTAATAAAATCAATAGGGATCAATGCGAAACCCCCACCACTTCAAGGTTACTTTCTTTAATCATTTTTGAAAAACCTTAGAGGGGGGAGGGGGGGAGGGGGATGAATAAAGTTTTTGGCTAATTTTAAATATATTTTCTGTGATTAAAAGTTAAACCTCTAATTTTGTTTGAGAAAGAATTCTAAAACTCTTTTTAATAAAATTACAAACCAAATAAATAAGCTTAGAATTAAAATTTAAATAATAAAGAGGCACAACAATTTATAGTGGTTCACTCTCTGAAAGAGCTACATCCACTACCTTGAGTCAACACCAAAGGATTTAACCAAATCCACTATAATCAAAGTCTACAACGATCACAAGTTTGAGGATCATCCACCAAGGGTTTTGCAAGCAACCTCAATCCACTACACTATAATAAAAGGATAACCCAAGGGCTTTTTACAACATAGGGACAGAAGGGAGAAGGTTGTGAAGGTGGCCTCGTTATCCACACTTCCGGTCGGATGAATGGAGGACCGACCGACCCAGGTTTTCACGAGCGTTGGCGGGTTCTGGAGTGCCGGGATTCCCAATAGCTGGAGACAAAAGATTCATATGAGAAAACATAAGTAAACGGGCCTCTGCTGGGGCCTCCAAAGATAAAGGCCAAAGAGGCGAAGTAGGAGCTCTTTACGTAAGGCTTGGTGGGAAATGGAGTCATACTTTCCTTCCTTCTTAGAGGGCGCACTTTCTTTCAACACGAACCTTTAATATCAATAGAAATAGTAGAGAAGAGCTTGGAACAAGTTTACCGAAGAAACTGACAAAATGTAGATGATTACAACAATGAGAATCTACAAGCTTCCTTCCTTTCCTTTTGAGTGATGATCACAGCTCAAAAGGATTTTTGATAAATATATATATATATATATGTTAGCTCAAAAGTTGGAGCACTTTTGATCAAAGAATATTCTTAAACTTTTAATGATCTGATCTTTATTTTCTGAAAAACTCTCTCTGTTAGTTGTAATAAATAATAAGGAATGAATCCTTTTATATAGCAAAGAAATGTAGTAGAGAACTAGTTGTTACTCTGCAACGGTCCAATTTTATAAAAACCGAATTATCGTAATTTAAAACCGGACATCTAAAATTCCTTTTCCTTAAAGAAACCAGACGACCATTACCCGAAACGAAAGTCCGGTTTTTTATTTCTTCAAAAGGTAAAAAAATCGAAAGTCCGAAATTACAAAACGGACGTCCGATTTTTGTCTTTTAAAAGACAAAAAATCGGATGATCAATTTTAGAAAACAGATGCTCTCAAATACTTAAAAAAAATGTGTTGATGAAAAAGCTTTGTGACATAGAGCAATTTTTAAAACACTTAAGCTTCAACATCAAACTAATTTTGAAGATCATGCTCCAAAAAAACTTTGAAATATATGTGAGCTATAAACTCTGATCATAACACAAAGAAACAAGGTTAGGATCTTTTACAAATGTACCTTAATCATACCTTAACAAAAACATAAGTCTTCAAGGTCTTCAATGGCTTGATCTTTTCTTCTTCATTATGCCTTGATCACCAAGATCTTTTGCTTCTATATAATGTAGCCTTGAGACTCCAAGATGCTTCTTTTGTTCCATAAGAACTAAGATTAATAATCATCACACAAGCATATGTTAATCGTAATCAAAATCACATGTAAAATGCGCTTAGGGCTAACAATCTCCCCCTTTTTTATTATGACAAATACATATGCAAGAAGATAACCAAAAGAACAAAAGAGCAAGTATAAAAACATGGTGATGCTTCAAGGAAATCATCAATAAGAGCAAAGCATATCAAATACCATAAGAGAGAGATAACTCCCCCTATAAATTTGAAAAAATTCTAAGGGTTTGAAAGATAGTTTAGAAGATAAGCTCCCCCTAAAAACTGTTTTCACAACAAATATGGCATAAAAAATTATCAAGGCAACTCTAAGCCATATAGCCCATAAAATATGATGCATAAAACCTTATAAAGCAACATCAAACCTTCTAAAACATATAAGACACCATAGCACCATATCAACTTATCTAAAGAATATCATACCTATTAATCACATAGCTTGCCATAATCATATAAAGCAACAACATATAACCACATGTCTTGCACTTAACAACATTTTCTCCCCTTACTTCTTGCACATATTTCTCCCCCTTTTGTCATAAATCAAAAAGACACTTAGAAGAGTCTTTAAGGGATCATAGAAAAGGGAACTACAATTGGACTTTCAACATTAAAGTATCATCATTAAGTCCATAGAAAGATTGATAACACATCATCAAGATAATATATAGAAGGATTGATACCAAAAAGAAACATAACATAGCATATATAAAAAATATGAGTTCCAAATAAACAAGTATGATCAAAGAAATATCACACGAAGACCATAATCAAGTTTGATAAAAGACAAAGGAAACAAAGGAAAGAAAAGAAGTTTTAAGAGAAAATCCTCAATCACCTTTATCTCTTCCTCCTCGCTCAATCTAATAACCCGGTCTTGAATATCCATAATCTTCTCATCGATGTCATCAAGTCCGTTGTGGAGCTTTCCATCTATATCGTCGAGTTGGCTATTGAGTTGTGATTGTATTGTAATAATCCTAGACATGAGTTGAGCCATGTCCGTTGATGATTGTCCTTCTTCTGTTCTATCTTGTCTCTTCTTTGATCTCAATTCCCTTTGAATCTCTTCTACATTTTGTTTCATCTTCATTTATATCTTTGAGCTCATTGCCCTCTTCTTCTTCTTCTTCTTCTTCTTCTTCTTCTTCTTCTTCTTCTTCTTCTTCTTCTTCTTCTTCTTCTCTATTTTCACTTTCTTCCTCGTGGCCTCTCCTTATCAATTGCCCATCTTCATTTTTTGAAAAACCCATCCTCTTGAAAGTGTTTTGATTGTATATCTTACCAATTCCAATGTGGTCACTTGATCCAAAGAAAGTAATCTTGAAATGTTGGAACACCTTGGTAAAACAACTATAGGGCAAACACTTTGTTGATGAGGATTGTGTAGCTAGCATGTGTTCTATGCCATATAACCAAAATTCATCTTTTTATATCTATGCATTGCTAGCATAACAAAGGAATGCATATTTGTAATTGAAGAGTTGTGCCCTACTTGGGGATAACAATATTCGAAATAATGTGATGTAAAGTCCTCCCACAGGCATCGAGTTTGTCAACTGTTCTATTTTCACTCCATTTTAGCACAATTCCTTTGGTAAATAATTCTTCAAACTATACATATTGGGATCAAATGATTTCTTATTTTTTGTGTAAAAACGCATTCCATCTTCTGGTGTCTCAAGAATGGAATCCGACAATCTATCATCAGAAGCAATATTCTTTCCATTCAACCTAGAGGTAACAGCATTCCCACCAGTTTGTATTCTGCCTCTTTGCAGATTTGCATAAAACTCGTAAAGCATCATAGGATGGAATAATTCATTTGCAATCAGTAAAGAACCCCAACCAATGTCTTGAAAAAGTGAAGGAATTATTTCCATACTTCCCATGTTTGATAAGTTGACTCGATGTCCGGGAGCGATTTTGCATTCTATTCTTTGTCCAATCTTCATAGTTAGTAGCAGCTTTTACTGAGATGAATTTATTTGAAAGAGTTTCACTCCTTGCTACTTGTTTGCCTTTCCCCCATTTTACCATCTCTACTACTTTCACCTTCTTCACCATGGCCATCCCTTCCAACATTGGCATTTTTTACTTTGACCATTCTTGAAACAAGAGGGGAGGATTGAAGTTTTGAGAGGTTTTCAAGTTTGTGAGAGAGAAGAATGTGCTTCAATCTGGAAATATATATATATAGAGAGAGAGAGGGGTACAACGGAAAATAAGGACAGTGAGAAGTGAGAGAGACCGCTGGTTGAAATAAGATGTTTAAGAGAGAAGATCTTCAAAAGCAATAGCAGTGGTTCTTGAGGATTTTTTTTGAAGAGCTGGGTTCTTGAGAAAGAGAGAGAGAGAGAGAGAGAGAGAGAGAGAGAGAGAGGACTTAAGGATTTTCATAATGAAGGATAATTCTCCGTTTTGTGTTTAAAAGCAACTGAGTCCCGTTGAAATCCCCAAAAAATCGGTTGACCGATTTTTAGTTTTAGTCGTCTAAATTTTAATTTTACAGAAAATCTGACGTCCGAAAATTTTACGAGTCATCCGTTTTGGTCATCCGAAACTCTCGGGTTCAAAATGGAGAGAAAAACACAAAATGTTTTCAATAATCAACTCAAATCAGATGTCCAGTTTTTAATAGAACGCCCAAAAATATCGTCCGAAACTCTCGGGAAACCTTTTAGTGCAAGGATTTTGTCAAATATTAAAGAGCAAATTTCTACCCATTTAACTTTCCAATGCCAAGAAATTTTCTTAAATAACAAAAACGTTCTTCAAAAAGAGGTTTTGTAAAAATATCAACAATTTGATCCTCTGTGCAAATATACTCTAAAAAATACATCACCTTTAGCAACATGATCTCTAATAAAGTAATGTTTAATTTCAATATGTTTTGTTTTTGAATGTTGCACAAGGTTTATGGCAAGATTTATAACACTAGTATTATCACACAAAATGGGTATATTTTAAAAGAAAAAACGAAATCAATCAAAGTGTGTTTCATTCAAAGTACCTGTGCAAAACAACAACTGGCTCTAATATATTCCACTTTGGCAGTTAATAAGGATACACACGATTGCTTCTTGTTGTACTAAGATACTAAGCATCCTCCCAAGAATTGGCAATTTCCACTTGTACTCTTCCTTTCTACCTTACATTTGGCATAATCTGCATCAGTGTAGGCAATAAGATCAAAAAAGATTGTTTAGAGTACCATTAGCCATAATCATATAATGAAATCAAATATCTCAAAATATGTTTAACAGCTATTAAATGGGATTCTTTGGGGCAAGCTCGGAATCTAGCACACAAATAGACAAGCAATTATCATCAAAATTAAAAGGTGATCTTTCTCAAGTAAAGCAATAAGAGGTTTTGTAATTTTTGAAAAATCTTTTATAAATCTCCTATAAAATCCTGCATGCCCCAAGGAACTCCTCACGGCCTTCACAAAATAAGGGGGAGGTAACCTTTCAATTGTCTCTATCTTAGCCCTATCCACGTCAACACCATTTTTAGAAATCTTACGGCCCAAAACTATCCCCTTTTGGACCATAAAATGGCACTCTTCCCAGTTTAAAACAATGTGACTTTCCTTACTGCAAACATAATATCCGGCCTACTTGTTGTTAAGTAAATCAAGCTACCAATCATATCTCTAGAACTTTTTTCATCAACCTTTTTACCTTTGTCATCCCTGTCAACCTTTAGTGATGAGCTCATTGAAGTGTCAATACCTTTTGCATCTTTCATTCAAAATATTTTAAGGAGTTCCTTTGTGTATTTTTCTTGATTGATGAAGATGCCTTCACTTGTTTGCTTGATTTGGAGTCCGAGAAAGTAAGTTAACTCTCCCATCATACTCATCTCAATTTTTTTTGCATTAAGACAACAAATTCTTCACATAAGCAACATTAGTAGAACAAAAAATAATGTCATCAACATATATTTGGACAAGCAATAAATTATTATTTGAATAGGTTTTTGTAAAAAGGTTTGTGTCTACCACACCTCTTGAAAAATGGTTTCAAAGAAGAAAGCCACTCAATTTTTCATACCAAGCTCTTGGAGCTTGTTTTAAACCATATAAAGCTTTGGGAAGTTTATAAACATGGTTAGGAAATTTTTCGTGTATAAACCAGGAGGTTGTTCAACATAAACTTCCTCCTCAACGACACCATTTAGAAAAGCACTTTTAACATCCATTTGAAAAAACTTGAATCCTTTAAAATAAGCAAAGGCCAAAAGCATCCTTATGGATCCAAGTCTAGAAACCGGAGCAAAGTTTCATCAAAATCAATGCCCTCTTCTTGATTGAATCCTTTAGCTGCAAGACTAGCTTGGTTTCTTATAACTTCTCCGGATTCATTTAGTTTATTTTTAAAAATCTATTTTGTGCCAATGGTGTGGTGATCAAGAGGTCTAGGGACTAAAGTCCAAACTTTGTTTCTTTCAAATTGGTTTAATTCCTTTTGCATAGCAATGATCCAAAACTCATGACACAAAGTATCATCAATAACTTTAGGTTCTATTTGAGACAATAATGCAAAGTTATCTATGAAGTACCTTCTTGTTCTTACCCCTTGTGATATATCGCCAATGATTTCATCCTTTGAGTGCCCTTTAGGATATATCACATCTTGAGGAATGTCTTGAGTTTTTTGATCATCTTCTAGTGTATACTTAATCTCCTCTTCCTCTTTAGTATGATCTTCCAAAGCTTGAGTGTGTATTGTTTCATAGCTCAAAGAGTTATCTATGTCATCATCATTTCTCTTTTCAAAAATGTTAGTTTCATCAAAGTTTACCTGAATGAACTCTTCAACACGTGCAGTTCTTTTGTTGTAAATTCTTTAAAATTTATTGTTTGAAGAGTATACCTCATTGTATTTTTTATCAAATTTTCCAAGATTATCCTTGGCGTTTAAGATAAAACATTTGTATCCAAAAACTTTGAAGTAGACAATGGAGGGAGTTTTGTTGAAAATAAGTTCAAAAGGATTTTTCTTTAAAAGAGGTCTCAAGAGAACACGATTCATCACGTAACAAGCGGTGTTTATGCCTTCGGCCCAAAAATATTTAGGTAAAGAGTTTTAACAAAGCATTGACCTTGCCATTTCTTGTAAAGTTCAATTTTTCCTTGCCACAACTCCATTTGGTTGTGGAGTTTTGGCTGTCAAAAAGTTGTGTGAAATACCAAAATCATCACAAAGTTTTGTAAAATCTTGGTTGTTAAATTCTCTCCCATTATTACTTTTTATGGAAATCAATTTGCAATAAAAGGAGGTTTGGACTCTTTTGAATAATTTAAAAAATTCATGAAAGGATTCATCCTTTTGGCTTAAAAACAAAGTCCAAGTAATTCTAGAAAAATCATCCACAATAACAAAGACATACCTCTTACCACCAAGACTAGTGGTCCTCATTGGTCCAAACAAATCATGTGAATGAGTTCTAAGGGTTTTGTAGTTGAAATATTTTTCTTTGGTTTAAAAGAAGATTTTACTTGTTTTCTAAATTGGCAAGCATCACAAAGTTTGGTTTTCTCAAAAGTAAGTTTTGGCAAGCCTCTAACAAGTTCTTTAGAAGAGAGTTGATTTAACAAATCTATAATAACATGGCCAAGCCTTCTATGGCGTAAGAATGCATCATCATCATGAATTAACACACATTTTAGTTTTTGTGAGATAAGATCTTCCAGATAAAAAACATAGACATTACCAACTCTTTTTGCAACAAAAATAGTTTTGTTCTCAAGTTTGTTTATGATAGAAGAAGATTCACTTTCAAAAACAACTTTGCACCCATTAACACACAATTGACTAATAGTAAGTAAATTAAACTTCAAACCATCAATTAAAAGAACTTCCTTAGTTAAAGAAGATGAACCATATCCAATGTTATCTATACCGATGAACTTTCCTTTCTTCTTATCACCAAAAGTAACAAAGCCACCTTCAGTTTCTCTTATCTCATTCATGATGGATGCATTTCCGGTTATGTGTCTTGAGTATCCACTATCTAAGTACCACTTGGAGCTTGATTTATGTTCCTACAATAGGAGAAGAAGAGATGACTTTGGTATCCATATTCTTTTGGGTCCATAAATGTTAGTAGTTTTTATTCTCCAAATAGTTTTAACTCCCATTTCAACTTTTCTTTTTACAAAACACCTAGTGGCCTTATAACCACTTTTACCACAATAAGTACAACAAAGATGGGAGAAGGATGATGAATCTTTGACAAAATATGTTTGCTTTGAAGAAGCATTAGAGTGGTTGTATTCAATGCCATTTTTATCATAAGGAGATCTTTGTGAACCAAGAAGTTTTTCAAAATTTTATTTTCCTTGAGTAAATATTTCAATGCACAAAGTGAGATCATTCACCTTTTTCTTTAAAATTTCATAATCATTGTTTTTCAAATCTTTGTTTCCTGTTTTTCAAATCTTTGTTTCTTTTAGAAACCTTTTTGAACTCACCATACATTTCAATGAGCATAGAACTAGGATCATCATCACAATTATCATCAATGAGACTAGAAGAGTTAGAGGGTGAAGATTGTACCTCATTCTCCATTACTATGAAGCAAATGTTTGCCTTTTTATCACCTTCACTTTCACTTGTATCTCGATCCCATGCATCAATTAGTCCCTTGCCTTTCTTCTTTTTCTTTAAGGCTTCAAGCTTGGCTTCCAATGCTCCTTTTTCCTTTTCAATAGTCTTTGGAAAATCGCTACAAGGTGTTCCATGCTATTAAATTCAATGCATCTTGCTTTGAATAATAAAGAGTGTCGTCCTCCTTTCTTAAATGGAGGTTTCTTTCCCTTTTTGTTAAAGCCTCTCTTATAGAATCTTTTGGATTTTCTAATAACTAAGGCCATGTCTTCATCATCATCATGATCATCCTCATCACTTGAAGAACTAGCTTGTTCTTCCTCATTAACTTTGAGAGCTATGCTTCTTCTTTCTTTTTCTTATTCTTCTTTTTCATTCAAACTTTTTACTTTATTTCATATGTGAGAAGAGAGCCTATGAGTTCTTCAATTGGAAGAGTTCTTTAATTCTTTGATTCCTCTATGGCAAGACATTTTGGTTTCCATATCTCAGGGAGTGCATCTTGAACTTTTCTATTTGCTTCTCCTCTTGAGTATTCCTTTCCATAAGCCTTGAGTCCATTTGTGATGTTTGTGAATCTAGTGAACATTTCACTAATACTTTCATTTTGCTTCATCACAAAGAGTTCATAATCCCTTACTAACAAAGCCAACTTTGATTCTTTGACGTGTTTGGTTCCTTCATGAGTAACTTCCAAAAGTTTCCACATGTTATGGGCCGAGTCACATCTGCTTACTCGATTATATTCATTTACATCCAATGCAAACTTAAAATGTTCATGGCTTGAGAGTTTAAAGGAATCCTTCTTGAATTATATTCATCAAACTCTTCTACCTTCTTCATTCTTTCATTTTTTTTAGGGACAAAAGGTCATTTCTCTACAATACTCCAAAGGTCAAAGTTAATAGAACAAATATATATTTTAATTCTTGAGTTTCAAAAAGTATAATTTGTTCCATTGAAAAGAGGAGGTCTATTTGTAGAAGAGCCTTCTACATAGGGAAATTAGAAACATTAGCCATTGTAATTGAAAGATCTTTTACTTCAAAGATGTTGGTCCTTTTTTACAGAAGCCCTGCTTTGATACCAATTGAAAAACCTTAGAGGGAGTGAATAAGGTTTTTGGCTAATTTTAAAAAATCTTTTGTGTGATTGAAAGTTAAACCTCCAATTTTTTGTTTGAGAAAGAATTCTAAAACTCTTTTTAATAAAATTCCAACCAAACAAAATCTTATAGTTTATGACAATCAACTAATAAGCATAGAATTAAACTTTAAAGAATAAAAAGCACAACAATTTATAGTGGTTCACTCTCTCAAAGAGCTACATCCACTACCTTGAGTCAACACCCAATGATTTACCAAATCCACTATAATCAAAGTCTACAACAATCAAAAGTTTGAGGATCAACCCGCCAAGGGTTTTGCAAGCAACATCAATCACAACACAATTACAATCAAAGGATAACCCAGTAGGTTTTTCAACACAAATCTTTGATATCAATAGAAAGAGTAGAGAAGAGTTTGGAACAAGTTTACCAGAGAACCTGACAAAATGTAGATGATTACAACAATGAGAATGTACAAGCTTCCTTCCCTTTCTTTTGAATGATGATGATAGCTCAAAAGGATTTTTGATAAGGATATATATATATATGTTAGCTCAAAAGTTGGATAACTTTTTGATCAAATAATATTCTTAAACTTTTAATAATCTGATCTTTATTTTCTAAAAATTCTCTCTGTTAGTTGTAATAAAAAATACGGAATCAATCCTTTTATATAGCAGAGAACTAGCCGTTACTCTGTAACAGTCACATTTAATAAAAATCGGACGACCAAAATTTCGGACTTTCGAAATTACCGGATGACCGTTCCCAGAAACGGAAGTCCGTTTTTTATTTCTTCAAAAGGTTAAAAAACCGGAAGTCCGAAATTACAAAATAGACGTCCGATTTGTCTTTTAAAAGACAAAAACTCATATGATCAATTTTAGAAAATGGATGCTCTCAAATACTTAAAAAAATATGTTGATGAAAAAGCTTTGTGACATAGAACAATTTTTTAAAACACTTAAGCTTCAACATCAAACCAATTTTGAACATCATGCTCCAAAAAAAAACTTTTAAATATGTGTGAGCTATAAACTGTGATCATAACACAAAGAAACAAGGTTAGGGTCTTTTACAAATGTACCTTAATCACACCCTAACAAAAATATAAGTCTTCAATGTCTTCAATGGCTTCAATGGCTTGATCTTTTCTTCTTTATTATGTCTTGATCACCAAGATCTTTTGCTTGTATGTAGTGTAGTCTTGAGACTCCAAAGATGCTTCTTTTGTTCCATAAGAACTAAGCTTAATAATCATCACACATACATATGTTAATCATAACCAAAATCATATGCAATAATGCCCTTAGGGCTAACAATTTTTTCTAACTTTAATAAAAAATAACTTTTGTTTTCTAAACTTAATAAAATAAAAATCTTAAATTTTCGAACTTAATAAGAATAACTTAAGTTTTTTAAAGTTAATTAAAAAAATATAAGTTTTCTAAACTTAATAAAAATAACCTAAGTTTTCTAAACTTAATAAAAAATACCTTAAGTTTTCTAAATTTAATAAAAACAGATTTAAGTTGTCGAAACTTAATAAAAAAACTTTATGTTTTCTAAACTTAATAAAAATAACTTAAGTTTTTTAAACTTAATTAAAAGAACTTAAGTATTCTAAACTTGATAAAAATAACTTCACATTTCTAAACATAATAAAAATAATTTAAGTTTCCAAACTTAATAAAAATAATTTTTCGTCTCCTGCGATAGGACCGGGAAGGGGAAGATTGAATTCGTTCACCCGGATTTGGATGCAATTGAAAGAGGTCTAGTTTTCTAAACTTAATAAAAATAACTTATGATTTTTATAAACTTAATAAAAATAACTTCTTAAGTTTTCTAAAATTAATAGAATAACTTAAGTTTTCTATTCTTAGTAAAAATATTTTAAAAATACGTTTAGATTTTTATAACGTAAGAAAGATTTTTTAAAAATAAAAGTAAAAAAGTAAAAAATAATTTAAAATTGATTTTTTTATTTTGAATTAAAAACTAAATAAAATAAATAAACTGCCCAGCCTGGGACCTGCTTGCCTGATTTGATCCTAAAAAACGGTCTGTGCCGGTCCTAAGAGTCTTGAACCACAGCCTAGGTCGGACCCGCCTGTCGGCCCATTAAGACTAGCCCGTCTAGGTGAAATAACCACTTGCCCGGACCAACCCAAACCAGGCCCACGGGTTCGGCCCAATGCCCATGCCTACATGTGAGGAAGTACTTGTGCGTTTATTTAGGAAGAAATTTTTAGGGGCTGAAGATTCTGTTACTGATCAGTGACTACACAAGTGACACATTTAGAAATTTATTAGATTGTGCCATAAAATACGGTGATGATTTGAGGCTCAGTTTTTTTGAAAGGGGGCTAAATTATTGAAAAATTGATACTGAGTTAAAACTATATGAACAATGTTTGGACTAATTTTCCAATTTCTTTATGTTGGGACAATTCGTATGAGTTTAATCTTATGTATTGAGACTAAATAGTTTTAAGTTCAGAAAACAAAAACCTAAAGTTACGAGATTTGTTCTATTAAAGTTCTAATATTTCTTTTGTGAGTAAATCCCCAACTTTCTCCTTTCATTAAAAGATGGATGGAAGTAAGCTTAATTCTTAAAATTTCCTTTCATGGAGAAAATTTTCAAAGGTTTAAGTTTGAAAACTCCTCAAAATTGAAGGTTTTGTCAATCAAAATCATACTTATTCAATCTTCTTAATAATTATATGATCTTCATTGACTATTTGAACTTAAATGTTTAAAGCAAGGTATTTAGGAATTATAAGCTTACTTCAATTAATCTATATATATATATATATATGAAAACAAAGAAATCCTACGTGGCGCACTTCTGCCACTTGGCGTCCATGTGGACACCTTCTCCTTTTTTCCTTCTATTCTATTATAAAAAAAAAAGAGGCATAATCATGAATTGGATATAGATAATGGGGGTCAATAAATCTAACTCGAGAATATATATAACGCGAAAAAATTCAAAAAACTTCATTTTTCACTATAAACTTTCTCTCTCTTCAACAAATCCGCTCACTTCTAAACTAAAAAAAATGACTATTTTAGCACAAAAAATTTTCTGGCCAAAAATGCTCGGGTCGCCTAGATCAGCGACTGGAAATGCAATTGGTTGTCCGATCCAGCGACCGGGATGGTCATTTGACCGCTCGTCCAGTAATCGCACAAGTTCCGCCTCCTCCAACGATCCACTTTGTTCGCGGTTACCGGTTCACACGGCCGCCAAGTTTTTTTTTATTTTTTTATTTTGTGTTTATTATTTATTATTTTGTTATTTTGTTATTTTTATTTTTATTTTTTATTTTTTTTATTTTTTAAATTTTTTTTTGTTTTTTTTAACGTTTGTTTATGCTAATATGTTTGTTTATGTCTATTTATTTAATTTAGAGTTTATATTATGTTATTTAATTTGTTTAATTTTTTTATTTTTTAACATTTGTTTATGATTGTGTTGTTATAATTAATGATGATGTTAATGTTTTTAAAATTATGATTACATTTATGTTTATTAGTTTAATTTGGAGTTTATGTTATGTTATTTTATTTATTTATTTTTTTTAGGATTTTTTTATGATTATGTTATTATAATTAATTATTATGTGATTTTTTAAAAATTATTAGTACATTTATGTTTATTTGTTTAATTTAAAGGTTATATTATGTTCGGTATAATTTTTTTATGTTTATTAGGGTGCCTGTAGATTTGACTGATTGTATAATTTTGTTCATTTAGAGTTTAGGGTTTAGGGTTTATATAAATAACACGACTTTATAAACAAATGTCATAAACAAATTTCATAAATAAGGGTTTATGCAATTTGGGTTTAGGGTTTTATATTGAAAGATTTTATGTGTTTAGGGTTAACACAATCTAATAAAAAAAGTGTGAAGTGTTCAAATGCGATAATAAATATAACTATAATGAATTTAGCTTAATGCACGACTTTAACTTAATAATATAAATATGAAGAAAAATGCATTACTTGTTTTGTATAAAAATATGATGAATTAGACAAATATGATGTAAGGTCATTGAGGAAAATGTTTGATAATTTGTTTAGATGGTTTGGCCCGTAGCACGTAGGGGTGATGATGATTTAGGTCCTGTGACAGACAAGACCGGTCGGGTTGAAGGTCGTGCAGTGACTGTGTCATCCCTTGGTGTGACGGGACGCCATAGTATTTCAGACATACCGTCCACTTCTGCACCTATTAGACCGAGTATGTATTATGACCCTGGTACACCGGGTCTTCCACCCAGCCACCCCTATATCGTTTAGGACCCGTCCTCCTAGTACATCACACCATCTGTACACCCCGTACCCTATGACCTTTATGGATATTCTTAGCCACCACAAATATCATATGATCCATATACACATGCTCTTTCTTTTCCTATTCGTATGCTTGGCCTGGATACAACACAGTATTTTTCTAAAACTCAAATTCCATTAAATAAGGTCAGTAGTCCAGGGTTGCAGTTAGGTACATAGTGTTGGAATCCGTAGGCAAAAACAAAGTAAAATAAAACTACGGAAATCCACCAACAGGATCTGCACATACTAGAAAAACCGATTGGATAGAAATTACCTCAATGTTTTGATTGTTCGTTGTCGAGGCGCTGTTTTGTACGCTTTGCCCTCCACTGGTATCCACGCGACGAATTCCTCTGCAAGCGATCGAGATGCTAGCCCCTTCTGTGTTCTGAAAACTGTTCAGAACTAATCCTGACTATCTGGTAATCGGTCGTTTTTCGGAGAGGTGGCTAGATACTATATCGCCGTTCTAGGGTTTAGGGTTTTGTTTTTCTTTAATCAGATAAAGGACGGCCACCAAGAAAAGGTTAACATAACCTTTTATAGCTGTCAATATCAAAACCCTAACTGTCATCTAATGACAGTTTAATCTCGTCCGTCTATTCCTATAATCATCCAACGGTTGGATGAGTAATATTAAGTAATTAATTTCATTTATTCGATTAAATAAAATTAATTACTTATTAACTTACCAGAAAATACAATATGGAATCTGATTCCCCTTTTGTATACGTTCAACGAATCTGGACACAATCTAGATTCATTGAACGTGGACATTATGCTCACAAGATCGTCTATGCGTGTGACCCTGTAGGTTCACTTAACGTTGGCAGTGAATGAAAAATGTCCTAGACATTTATTCACAAAACATAAGCGGCCTCTAGCAAGACATTATGCTTACCCAAGTTAAGTAAATGTAATAATAACCTAGCATCAGATTTAATATTTAGTCCTTTTGTCACACGATATCCTAATTAAGTATAAGGCATGGACCAAGTCATCCTTATAAAACTTAATTAACCATTTACTTGATCACCAGGTAGACTGTTCCAACAAATAATATTAATAACACCTTATTAATACTTATTTGACCATGGCCATGCATATTTTCCAGTCTTCCTTATCAAGGGGCCCATGGATATCTCTCTCTAAAAGAGAGGGATAAATCTCTTTCACTATCTCCAATGTTCAAGCCATGACGAGAAAATAAGCCAACCAATAATCATAATGATCACCTAATTAAAAGTGATGTTTGACTATGTCAAAACATATTTTTCTCCCCATGCAAGAAACATTAGAAACATTAGGTCGAAGGACACCAAATATAAAACTGAGAAGAAATACTTATAACTTAAACCCATGCAATATTTCTTCTTTACTTTGGGTCATGTCCAATACAATATTCTCAATATGTATTTATGAATTGATTTTATATCTCATATTCATGATCAGTAAAACTTGACCATCAATCAACTTCACACTAGTTTACAAGATGTAATAAACTAGGGACAAATAAGAATAGTGTTTTATTAGCTAGAAGTGTTTTACTATCAAGTCACATACTTGATGACCAAGAGCATAAAATACAATTCAAAAATACATGCTTCATAAATCATAAATGTGAGTCAATTGGTCTTAAGGCATATACTAACAATCTCCCACTTGCCCTACCACCAATTTGACATGACTCTCAAATCCATTGACCTAGTATTACTCTCATGCTTAAGTTGTGGGAGTGGCTTTGTCAATGGATCTGCGACATTGTCATTTGTGTCTACTTTGCAAATTTTAACATCTCCACGCTCAATAATTTCTCGAATGAGATGGAAACGCCTGAGAATATGTTTGGATCGTTGATGAGATCTAGGTTCCTTAGCTTGTGCAATGGCTCCTGTATTATCACAATATAGGTCCACTGGGTTCACAATGCTAGGAATTACACCTAGTTCTGTGATGAACTTTCTGATCCAAACTGCCTCCTTGGCTGCATCAGAAGCAGCCACATACTCAGCCTCTGTAGTAGAATCGGCCACGGTATCTTGCTTTGAACTCTTCCAGCTCACAGCACCTCCATTCAAACAAAACACAAATCCAGATTGCGATCTAAAATCATCTACATCAGTCTGAAAGCTAGCATCCGTGTAACCATTTACATCAAGCTCTCCTTCCTGACCTCTGTAGATCAAAAACATCTCTTTAGTCCTTCTTAAGTACTTGAGAATATTTTTTACTGCAGTCCAATGCGGTTCACCATGATTTGACTGGAATCTGCTAGTCATGCTTAATGCATACGAGACATCTGGGCGAGTGCATAACATAGCGTACATGATAGATCTAATTGCGGAAGCGTAAGGAATCTTACTCATGCGTTCTGTATCTTCCCTTGTGGTAGGACTTTGAGACTTACTGAGTTTAACGCCATGTGACATTGGCAAGAATCCTCTCTTAGAATCTTGCATACTGAACCTTTTCAGTACCTTGTCAATATATCCACTCTGACTTAGGCCAATAAGCTTTTTAGATCTATCTCGATAGATCCTAATGCCTAGAATATAGGTTGCTTCGCCTGGATCTTTCATTGAAAAACACTTCCCCAACCAAGTTTTTACACTTTGCAAAGTGGGGATGTCATTCCCAATTAACAAGATGTCATCGACATAGAGTACTAAGAAGACTACTGCATTTTCTGTAACCCTTTTGTAGACACAAGGTTCATCATCATTATTGATGAAATTGAATTCTTTAATTGCTTCATCAAAACGAAGATTCCAACTTCGAGATGCTTGCTTCAAGCCATAAATGGATCTTTGAAGTTTACACACTTTACTAGAATTCGAAGGATGAATAAAACCTTCAGGTTGTGTCATGTACACATCCTCCAGTAGATTTCCATTAAGAAAAGCAGTTTTAACATCCATTTACCATATTTCATAATCATAATATGTTGCAATGGCAAGTAGAATTCTAATTGACTTAAGCATTACAACTGGAGAAAAGGTTTCATCATAGTCTATACCACGAGTTTGTCTATACCCTTTTGCTACCAATCGTGCTTTTTAAGTGTGCACATTGCCATCCATGTCAGTTTTCTTTTTGAAAACCCATTTACACCCTATGGTCTTGCAACCTTCAGGTGGATCAATCAAAGTCCAAACTTGATTATCATGCATGGATTGTATTTCTAATTTCATAGCCTCTAGCCATTTGCTAGATTTGGGACTATCAATAGCATCTTGGTAGGAATTAGGTTCACCTTGATTAATAAGATCAATATTATGATCCTCAGTCACCAGAAATCCATATCTCTGTGGTATCTGAGAAATCCTACTAGACCTTCTTGGCCCTTGTGTCATAGGTTCAGGCTCAGTATGAATACGTGAGTCCAACTGAGTATCCATACTCGGTTCAGAAATGGTCTGCTGTCCTTGAGCTTCTTCAAGATGGATTCTACTCCCACTGACTCTTTTGGAAACGAATTCCCTTTCAAGGAAAATTCCGTTCTGAGCAACAAACACTTTGTTTTCAGGTGGAAGATAAAAGTAGTATCCTTTAGTTTCCTTAGGATATCCCACAAACAGACACTTATCAGATTTGGGTGCTATTTTTTCAGATAATGATCGCTTCACATAAGCATCACATCCCCAAATTTTGAGAAATACTAAACTAGGTTGTTTCCCGGTCCATATCTCATATGGTGTTTTCTGAACAGCTTTAGATGGAACTCTATTTAATATGAATGCAGCAGTTTCTAGAGCATAACCCTAAAAAGAAATTGGAAGATCTGTTTGACTCATCATAGATCGAACCATATCCAATAGAGTTCGATTTCTGCGTTCAGACACACCATTCCATTGTGGTGTTCCTGGTGGAGTTAATTGTGATAATATCCCACAATTTTTTAGATGTTCGTCCAACTCTTGGCCTAAGTATTCACCACCTCGATCTGATCGAAGTAATTTGATACTCCTTCCAAGTTGATTCTGTACTTCATTTTGAAATTCCTTAAACTTTTGAAAGGAATCAGATTTATGTTTCATTAGATAGACATAACCATATCTACTGAAATCATCTGTGAATGTAATGAAATACTGAAAACCTCCTCTGGCTTGTGTGTTCATTGGACCACATACATCAGTATGTATAAGTTCCAATAAATCGTAGCCCTTTCACTTTGCCCTGTAAATGGACTTTTAGTCATTTTTCCCAATAAACAAGAATCACATTTTTCATAAGACTCAAGGTCGAATGAAGATAAAAGTCCATCTTGATGGAGTTTTGATTTGCGTTTCTCATTTATATGGCCCAAACGACAATGCCAGAAGTAAGTTTGATTTAAATCATTAGATTTAAATTTCTTTGTATTTATGTTATAGATGGGCTTACTAATGGAATCATGTAGGTTAAGAATGTAAAGTCCATTACATAAAGAGGCATCCCCATAGAAAATACCATTTTTATAAATAGAACTTTTACCATTCTTAGTATTAAACTCAAAACCATCAATATCCAAACAAGAAACTGAAATGATGTTCCTACTCATAGCAGGAACATAATAACAATCTTTAAGTTCAATTATAAGCCCAGTAGGCAAAAGTAAATCAAATGTCCCTGCAGCTACAGCAGCAACTTTTGCTCCATTTGCAACTCGTAGGTCCACCTCTCCCTTTGCCAAAGATCTAGTTCTTTTGAGTCCTTGCACATTTACACAAATGTGAGCTCCACATCCGGTATCTAATACCCATGAAGTAGGAGTAGACATATTAATTTCTATAACGAAAATACCTGAAGCGGCAGTCTCATTAGCCTTTTGCTTCTCCTTTTCTTCCAAGTAGAGCTTGCAATTCCTCTTCCAATGACCAGGTTCATTGCAGTGGAAGCAAATCCCTTCCTTTGGTGGTTTAACCTTGGGCTTGGGCTTCTGCTTGCCTTTACCCTTTTTGGCCATATCCTTTCCCTTTCCCTTTCCCTTGTTCTTCTTGAACGCGCCCTTACGAACCATCAGAACATTGGGAGTAGACTTCCTAATGTTTTGTTCAGCCTGCTTGAGCATCCCGTGCAATTCATTTATGGACTTTTCCATACTATGCATATTGAAGTTCATGACAAACTGATCATAGTCAGAGGTCAAAGAGGCCAAGATCATATCAGTAGCCAAGTCATGACTTACAGGTGCTCCAAGTTTTTCAAGCTGATCAAAATACCCTTTCATCTTAAAGACATGAGCACTAACTGAAGTGCCAGGGGTCACTTTGCAGCTGTTCAACGCCTTAGTGGTAAGATATCTCTCTTGACGTGCCTGCTCTTGGAAAATTTCCTTGAGCTATTTTATCATCTCATAAGCCTCAACTTCCTCGAATTGCTTTTGCAACTCAGATTCCATCGTAGCCAACATGAGACATGTCACATCGTTAGAATCATCCTTGTTCTTACTATAAGCATCCTTTTCGACTCTACTGGCATTGTTAGATGGTTGATTAGGGATAGGGTTCTCAAGTACATATAGCTTTTTTTCTTGTTTAAGGACAATCCTTAAATTTCGTGCCCAATCAAGAAAGTTAGTCCCACTAAGCTTATTCTTTTCAAGAACGGATCGCAACGATGTGTTTGAATTGTTTGAGGCCATTATCTACATAGAATTTGCAAAGTAAAATTAAATAAATGAAGCATTCAATTTTCCCTGAAATATTCAACACTTGATATAAATCATGGGTATAAAAAAATTCATTTTATTCTAATCATAAGTAAGCTTTGGCTGAACACCCATAATTAGAGAAAAATGTATTAATGGGATTTACATCTACATGTACCGGCAAAATCCCATATGATGTCCTAGGCTCAAAACCGTTTTGATAGCCTAGTTAAGCCAAACCATTCCAAGCATATGGAAATCACCATTTTCCATCTTCCCCTACTTAGGTAACCATTTATCTCTTGCTTTGGCAATGAGACAAAATGATGATCCAAGCATGGAGAAGTGCTTATGATCATGGAAGGCATTTTACGACTTAATTTTTTTTTTTTTTACATGGTTTCAAAAACCTTCTTCCTTTTTTTTTATTTGTATATTATTTCACAAAACATATATAAAAAATAAAAGGAAATAAACTAAACATCACATGCATAATATATATACATCAAATAAAACGTGTCATAGCATGGCCCCAATCCTATATTGACGCCCACGAGCCTCATAGAAGTCAAAGGTCAATCTAGGTAAGTCTTCATCTCCATTAGCTTGCCTCCAATGTCTTGGCCTTCTAATCTTGTTACATAGGACAGAAAATATACATAGGAATAGGAAATAAAATTAACCTATTCTGGTAAAGCTTGATAATATTACATCAACGAAAACAACGACACGCAGGCCGTATTTAAAAACATACAACCCATTAACAAAATAAGTCAATCAATCACAAGAGGTAAAGGGCCATGCTATGCACCATGCATCAAAAGATAGGAAGAAACATGCAAAGAAACAACAAGGGGGTTCCGGGGGCGTAGCCCCCGGAAGAAAACGGCGGTCCCGCTGGCCGCTGACCGGCCGGGGTCAAGGGGCAGCGCCCTTGTGGGGGTCTAAGGGGGCAGCGCCCCAGGAAAGAAAAAACGATTTTTCTTTCTAACTCATTGAATGAGTTATTGCCGTCATAAACCCTAAAATCATGCCGCAAAAAATTTTGTTTAACAGTTAAACATTAAATCATGTGATTCTGCATATTTGTTTAACAATTAAATTGCACAGATTACAGACTGTACACCAAACAATTTGGCAGTAACAACATTCTGTTTAATTAATCGCATTAATAAGTAAAACATAATATGATATATGCGAATCCTATAATTCAATTTACTCTGATTATTACACTAATCAGAAACCTTACTATAAGGCCGATTGAAAACAACACATGTAATCAAAGCGGTAACAGATAAAAATCAGTAAAACTAGTATGTACGAGGCTCTGATACCACTGTTGGAATCTGTAGGCGAAAACAAAGTAAAATAAAACTACGGAAATCCACCAACAGGATCTGCACATACTAGAAAAACCGATTGGATAGAAATTACCTCAATGTTTTGATTGTTCGTTGTGGAGGCGCTGCTTTGTACGCTTCGCCCTCTACTGGTATCCACGCAACGAACTCCTTTGCAAGCGATCGGGATGCTAGCCCCTTCTGTGTTCTGAAAACTATTCAGAACTAATCCTGACTATCTGGTAATCGGTCGTTTTTCGGAGAGATGAGGCTAGATACTATATCGCCGTTCTAGGTTTTAGGGTTTTGTTTTTCTTTAATCAGATAAAGGACCGCCACCAAGAAAAGGTTAACATAACCTTTTATAGCTGTCAATATCAAAACCCTAACTGTCATCTAATGACAGTTTAATCTCGTCCGTCTATTCCTATAATCATCCAACGGTTGGATGAGTAATATTAAGTAATTAATTTCATTTATTCGATTAAATAAAATTAATTACTTATTAACCTACCAGAAAATACAATATGGAATCTGATTCCCCTTTTGTATACGTTCAATGAATCTGGACACAATCTAGATTCATTGAACGTGGACATTATGCTCACAAGATCGTCTATGCGTGTGACCCTGTAGGTTCACTTAACGTTGGCAGTGAATGAAAAATGTCCTAGACATTTATTCACAAAACATAAGCGGCCTCTAGCAAGACATTATGCTTACCCAAGTTAAGTAAATGTAATAATAACCTAGCATCAGATTTAATATTTAGTCCTTTTGTCACACGATATCCTAATTAAGTATAAGGCATGGATCAAGTCATCCTTATAAAACTTAATTAACTATTTACTTGATCACCAGGTAGACTGTTCCAACAAATAATATTAATAACACCTTTTTAATACTTATTTGAGCATGGCCATGCATATTTTCTAGTCTTCCTTATTAAGGGGCCCATGGATATCTCTCTCTAAAAGAGAGGGATAAATCTCTTTCACTATCTCCAATGTTCAAGCCATGACGAGAAAATAAGCCAACCAATAATCATAATGATCACCTAATTAAAAGTGATGTTTGACTATGTCAAAACATATTTTTCTCCCCATGCAAGAAACATTAGAAACATTAGGTCGAAGGACACCAAATATAAAACTGAGAAGAGATACTTATAACTTAAACCCATGCAATATTTCTTCTTTACTTTGGGTCATGTCCAATACAATATTCTCAATATGTATTTATGAATTGATTTTATATCTCATATTCATGATCAGTAAAACTTGACCATCAATCAACTTCACACTGGTTTACAAGATGTAATAAACTAGGGACAAATAAGAATAGTATTTTATTAGCTAGAAGTGTTTTACTATCAAGTCACATACTTGATGACCAAGAGCATAAAATACAATTCAAAAATACATGCTTCATAAATCATAAATGTGAGTCAATTGGTCTTAGGGCATATACTAACACATAGTTCCTCGAGCAGCTTGCTGGATCCGTTCCGCTAGACTCATCTTACAGTGGTGCTTACTATGGAGCCACTGATTGTGGCGATACCTCATCTGATGTTGGGTTAGGTAGGAATTCTAGTACATCCCAGTCTGAGGAGGCTGTCAGGGTTGGTTCCCTTCACATTCATAGCAGTGAGGACGATGAGAACGAGGGTGAGGATGATGGTGGACATGATGATGATGATGATGATGATGATGATGATGATGGCGACGGTGACGGTGATGATGATGAGCCTGTTCTTGTGGCACAGGCCGTATCGTCCGGCCATAGACCTGCTCCAGGTAAGGGGAAAAGGTTGACTGGCAGTGTCATGTCAGTGATGAGTAAGATTGCTGGGTCGCGACAAAAAAAACTCGAGAAGTCGCGTCATCCTACAAGCCCTACGCAGAGGAAGAAAGAAAAGAATGATGGTTGGAGCAGACATGTCCAGTTAATGGAGGTCCACAGGATCCAATCCTTGTCCTTTCGTATAGTGGTCATGTTGCTGGTAGTATATGGCGTCGACAGGTAATTTGAATATTTTACATATTTTTTACTTTTGATTATAGATTTGAATATTTTTTTTATTTTTTATTTCTGGTATTTACATTAATTTTTTTGTTTAAAATGCAAGATAGAGGCATTTTGAAGTCGAGTTCCCAATACGTGTCCCTGACCAGTTGGACCCCTAGTGATCCTATAGTTATATAGTTTGCAGGGGAGACAGAATTATCACATTTGAGGTCCTGCATGTTCCAGCATCCGAACTCCTCTTTGTTATATGCTTTTGTGGAGAGGTGGCAGCTAGACACTAATAGTTTTCACATGCTCTGGGAGAGATGACAGTTACATTGCATGATGTTGAGTTGATTCTGGGCGTATCTTCTTACGGTAACGTCGTCAACCATCATTATTCCTGGGAGCAGTTAATTGCAATTATCCAAAGCGATCTCGATATCTCCGATTCCAATATCGGCATAAATGGTCAGGACTTGGCATTAGTTGCTCAATCACCTAGTAATGGACTGTCTATGAACCAGAGGGTCGCCTATTACGTTATGTATTTACTTGGTAGTTCGCTCTTCACCGACAAGAGTGGAAATAATGTCCCCAGGAAGCTGTGGCCGCTCATGAAGAATGTTCTTTCTGTTGGTGGATTTGCATGGGGTGCTGCTACACTTGCCTACTTGTACCGGAGTGTAGGGCAGGCCTCTCTTGTTAATACGAAGGAGTTGTCTAGTTGTTGTTGCTGCTTGAGGTAATGCCATTATAATCTTCATCCTGTTTAATTATTATTTACATTTTAGGGTTTAGTTTTGTCTAAAAATAGGATTGCTGATTTTTTAAAATTTTTTTCAAAGGCTTGGATATACCTGTATTTTCCTATGTTTGCACCTCAGGTGAGACCGGCAGCTAAGTGGTGCAAACTGTACATCCAGAGGTTTGCGATGTTGGGTTATAAAACGGAGCACAAATTAATCGACTTATGCATTCGTTTAGACACGATGACTGCTGACGAGGTCAGGTGGACTCCGTACAGAACTGATGAAATTACTGATGTATGGGTTTCTACATACCATGGGATGATTGCATACTTTGATTGTGTTGAGCCCTATATGCCCAATAGGGTTGTCAGATAGTTTGGGTGGTTCAATGCATTCCAGCTCATCCTATTCATCCTCAAGAGCACCATAGGCCAGCAAATAATATGGTGTACATGGTCAAGAATGTGTTCATAGAGGCATTGTGGTTGGAGGCATCGTCTCATCTGCTTACGTCTACATGGACCAGTATACCTGCTCTACCTCTATCTCGGTGCCTTGGTTTCTCCCCCACACTCATCCAAGGATTCAGAATCCGACAGGCTTCCCCATGACGTGCAATTGCCGACAACAGCTCCCATTACACTGCATGTTCTATTGGATATGATATCTCATGAGTTGAACTGTGACGATATTGATGATGCTACAAAGGTTGATAAGGCTTCAGACATGATCAAGAAGTATCATCAGACTCGACATTAGTTTGTTGTTCTATGTACTTGACTGGTTCTAGTTTATGACTTATTTTGTAGTGTTGTTGTTACTTGGTTGATGTAATTTTTTTTTATGCATTCAGTATTTTTACAATTGTAATAGAAAAAATATAAAGTACCCCAAACTCAAAACACATTAAATATAAAGATATTGAACCATAAACGAGTTTACATTAATCAAAAACCAGAAATATACCCAGAATGTTAACGTTTATATTTTTTAAAACCAAGTTAAAAAAGTTCATACGTAAAATTTTTTTTAATCAAAAAATAAATTCCTATTTACTTTCTATTTCTAGCAACCCTCGCGTTCCATTCTGCAATCCTCTCCTGATACGAATCCGCCCAATTGCTGACTCGTTCGGTACGACAATGAATCCATTGAACGTGTAAAAGAGGTATCGGACACCCATCATGCATCTGTAGATGTGTTAAACAAAGAGAAATATGTAAATGTCAGAAAAACCATAAACCCAAACAAAATATAATACAGAACAACGTAAAAACCCTATTGATATTCGACACTTACCTGAATAAGGTGTCGTTGTTCTATCAAGAGACCAACAACCAATGCACCTCCTGGATGATCCGAATACGAATAAAAAGGTAACACAGTTGTAGAACCAAGCAGTGCAATTAGTATCACACACAAATTGAATGTATTTGCTATAACGTAAAGCCAATCAGGTGTTTCCAATCAATGCTCGTACGGCATAGGTCCATCCTACGACTGTATCCTATGAACAAGCCCATTAACACGTTCCACCGAACCCACTAAATTAAGATACACATTCGTCAAATGCTCCAATTCATAAAGCATTCGTCTACGAACCTCTAGCCATTGATGTTTATCACCGAACACAAAATGTGCCACAACTCGATAACCACAATATCTATCACCAATCACGTTCTTCCAATTGCTGATGAAAGGATAAATGAAATTAGGGAAAGTGTTTGTATAAGGAAATATGGAACACAAGAGATGCATATATCACAGAAGATAAACCACTTCGGCCACGGTTGCGCCCTCTACCCCTTCCCCGAGGAGCTTGTGGCGGTTTCCCTCTCCCATGGGATCCTTACCCAGAATCCGAACCTGACCACGACCCAGATCCAGAGCCAGAACCAAAACCAGATTCGCTTGACTTTTGTATCTTTCTATGAGCAATTGACACGTACTCCCAATGTGACTTGTCTCTTTTTGTTGAGTTCGTCTTCTTCCGCACTTTAGTGACTGCTACCTCGAGAGGTGATGTCAATGTCACACCTGGATCTTCAAGCAAATCCGGACTCAATACCCCTTTCGCAAGAAAACGTATCTCTCTAACTTTTGATATGGGTCCTATACTTATCTGATGCAAAAGGCCAGTTAGAAAATGCATCTCAGAATCCATGTCTTGTTGCAGGGCTGAAGGATGATGACTGCCAATTTCTAGTGTCTTCCAAAAGGCCTAAATATCAGATAACTGTATAAGAAGAACGTGATCGAACCGTGTAATCAGCTTGCAAGCACAAGGGAGGCCGTGTGACGTCCTGAAATAGTGCCCGTACTTATTTTTGGGATCAGCATATATCCCGGTAGCTCTCAATATCTCAGACCATATCTTTTTCAATGTCAAGTGACTGATTTTATTACTTAGAATAAAAAATTTCTGATTGCTCTTCGTGTTGAACTTCTCTTTGGTCCTGGAAAACTCTAATGATGCCTTAATGTCTGCTATTTGACCTTCAATAAGCGAGTCAATATTAAGGAATGTTAGTATATGCCCTAAGACCAACTGACTCACATTTATGATTTATGAAGCATGTATTTTTCAATTGTATTTTATGCTCTTGGTCATCAAGTATGTGACTTGATAGTAAAACCCTTATAGCTAATAAAATACTATTCTTATTTGTCCCTAGTTTATTACATCTTGTAAACTAGTGTGAAGTTGATTGATGGTCAAGTTTTACTGATCATGAATATGAGATATAAAATCAATTCATAAATACATATTGAGAATATTGTATTGAACATGACCCAAAGTGAAGAAGAAATATTGTATGGGTTTAAGTTATAAGTATTTCTTCTCTATTTTATATTTGGTGTCCTTGGACTTGATGTTTCTAATGTTTCTTGCATGGGGAGAAAAATATGTTTTGACATAGTCAAACATCACTTTTAATTAGGTGATCATTATGATTATTGGTTGGCTTATTTTCTCGTCATGGCTTGAATATTGGAGATAGTGAAAGGGATTTGTCCCTCTCTTTTTAGAGAGAGATATCCATGGGCCCCTTGATAAGGAAGACTGGAAAATATGCATGGCCATGCTCAAATAAGTATTAATAAGGTGTTATTAATATTATTTGTTGGAACAGTCTGCCTGGTGATCAAGTAAATGGTTAATTAAGTTTTATAATGATGACTTGATCCATGCCTTATACTTAATTAGGATATCGTGTGACAAAAGGACTAAATATTAAATCTGATGCTAGGTTATTATTACATTTACTTAACTTGGGTAAGCATAATGTCTTGCTAGAGGCCGCTTATGTTTTGTGAATAAATGTCTAGGACATTTTTTCATTCACTGCCAACGTTAAGTGAACCTACTGGGTCACACGCATAGACGATCTTGTGAGCATAATGTCCACATTCAATTAATCTAGATTGTGTCCAGATTCGTTGAACGTATACAAAAGGGGAATCAGATTTCATATTGTATTTTCTGGTAGGTTAATAAGTAATTAATTTTATTTAATCGAATAAATGAAATTAATTACTTAATATTACTCAACCAACCGTTGGATGATTATAGGAATAGACGGACGAGATTAAACTGTCATTAGATGACAGTTAGGATTTTGATATTGACAGCTATAAAAAGTTATGTTAACCTTTTCTTGGGAGCCGTCCTTTATCTGATTAAAGAAAAACAAACCTAAACCCTAGAACGGCGATATAGTATCTAGCCTCCTCTCTCCGAAATACGACCGATTACCAGATAGTAAAGATCAGTTCTGAACAGTTTTCAGAACACAGAAGGGGCTAGCATCCCGATCGCTTGCAGAGGAGTTGGTCGCGTGGATACCAGTAGAGGGTGAAATTTACAAAGCAGCGCCTCCACAATGAACAGTAAAACACAGAGGTAATTTTTATCTAATCAGTTTTTCTAGTATGTGCAGATCCTGTTGGTGGATTTCCGTAGTTTTATTTTACTTTGTTTTTGCCTACGGATTCCAACAGTGGTATCAGAGCTTCGTACATACTAGTTTTACTGATTTTTATCTGTTACCACTTTGATTACATGTGTTGTTTTCAATCGGCCTTATAGTAAGGTTTCTGATTAGTGTAATAATCAGAGTAAATTGAATTATAGGATTCGCATATATCATATTATGTTTTACTTATTAATGCGATTAATTAAACAGAATGTTGTTACTGCCAAATTGTTTGGCGTACAGTCTGTAATCTGTGCAATTTAATTGTTAAACTAATATGCAGAATCACATGATTTAATGTTTAACTGTTAAACAAAATTTCTGGCGGCATGGTTTTAGGGTTTATGACGGCAATAACTCATTCAATGAGTTAGAAAGAAAAATCGTTTTTCTTTCCTGGGGCGCTGCCCCCTGAGTTTTTGAAACCATGTAAAAAAAAAAAAATTAAGTCGTAAAATGCCTTCCATGATCATAAGTACTTCTCCATGCTTGGATCATCATTTTGTCTCATTGCCAAAGCAAGAGATAAATGGTTACCTAAGTAGGGGAATATGGAAAATGGTGATTTCCATATGCTTGGAATGGTTTGGCTTAACTAGGCTATCAAAACGGTTTTGAGCCTAGGAGATCATATGGGATTTTGCCGGTACATGTAGATGTAAATCCCATTAATACATTTTTCTCTAATTATGGGTGTTAAGCCAAAGCTTACTTATGATTAGAATAAAATGAATGTTTTTACCCATGATTTATATCAAGTGTTGAATATTTCAGGAAAAATTTAATGCTTCATTTATTTAATTTTACTTCGCAAATTCTATGTATATAATGGTCTCAAACAATTCAAACACATCGTTGCGATCCGTGCTTGAAAAGAATAAGCTTAGTGGGACTAACTTTCTTGATTGGGCACAAAATTTAAAGATTGTCCTTAAACAAGAAAAAAAACTATATGTACTTGAGAACCCTATCCCTAATCAACCAGCTAACAATGCCCCTAGAGTAAAAAAGGATGCTTATAGTAAGCACAAGGATGATTCTAACGATGTGACATGTCTCATGTTGGCTACGATGGAATCTGAGTTGCAAAAGCAATTCGAGGAAGTTGAGGCTTATGAGATGATAAAATAGCTCAAGGAAATGTTCCAAGAGCAAGCACGTCAAGAGAGATATCTTACCACTAAGGCGTTGAATAGCTGCAAAATGACCCCTGGCACTTCAGTTAGTGCTCATGTCCTTAAGATGAAAAGGTATTTGATCAGCTTGAAAAACTTGGAGCACCTGTAAGTCATGACTTGGCTACTGATATGATCTTGGCCTCTTTGACCTCTGACTATGATCAGTTTGTCATGAACTTCAATATGCATAATATGGAAAAGTCCATAAATGAATTGCACGGGATGCTCAAGCAGGCTGAACAAAACATTATGAAGTCTACTCCTAATGTTCTGATGGTTCAGAAGGGGCAGTTCAAGAAGAACAAGGGAAAGGGAAAGGGAAAGGATATGGCCAAAAAGGGTAAAGGCAAGCAGAAGCCCAAGCCCAAGCCCAAGATTAAACCACCAAAGGAAGGGACTTGCTTCCACTGCAATAAACCTGGTCATTGGAAGAGGAATTGGAAGCTCTACTTGGAAGAAAAAAAGAAGCAAAAGGCCAGTGAGACTGCCGCTTCAGGTATTTTCGCTATAGAAATTAATATGTCTACTCCTACTTCATGGGTATTAGATACCGGATGTGGAGCTCACATTTGTGTAAATGTGCAGGGACTCAAAAGGAGTAGATCCTTGGCAAAGGGAGAGGGGGACCTACTAGTTGCAAATTGAGCAAAAGTTGCTGCTGTAGCTGTAGGGACATTTGATTTACTTTTGCCTACTGGGCTTATAATTGAACTTAAGGATTGTTATTATGTTCCTGCTATGAGTAGGAACATCATTTCAGTTTCTTGTTTGGATATTGATGGTTTTGAGTTTAATACTAAGAATGGTAAAAGTTCTATTTATAAAAATGGTATTTTCTATGGGGATGCCTCTTTATGTAATGGACTTTACATTCTTAACCTACATGATTCCATTAGTAAGCCCATCTATAACATAAATACAAAGAAATTTAAATCTAATGATTTAAATCAAACTTACTTCTGGCATTGTCGTTTTGGCCATATAAATGAGAAACGCATATCAAAACTCCATCAAGATTGACTTTTATCTTCATTCGACATTGAGTCTTATGAAAAATGTGATTATTGTTTGTTGGGAAAAATGACTAAAAGTCCATTTACAGGGCAAAGTGAAAGGGCTACCGATTTATTGGAACTTATACATACTGATGTATGTGGGCCAATGAACACACAAGCCAGAGGAGGTTTTCAGTATTTCATTACATTCACAGATGATTTCAGTAGATATGGTTATGTCTATCTAATGAAACATAAATCTGATTCCTTTCAAAAGTTTAACGAATTTCAAAATGAAGTACAGAATCAACTTGGAAGGAGTATCAAATTACTTCGATCAGATTGAGGTGGTGAATACTTAGGCCAAGAGTTTGACGAACATCTAAAAAATTGTGGGATATTATCACAATTAACTCCACCAGGAACACCACAATGGAATGGTGTGTCTGAACGCAGAAATGGAACTTTATTGGATATGGTTTGATCTATGATGAGTCAAACAGATCTTCGAATTTCTTTTTGGGGTTATGCTCTAGAAACTGCTGCATTCATATTAAATAGAGTTCCATCTAAAGCTGTTTAGAAGACACCATATGAGATATGGACTGGGAAACAACCTAGTTTAGCATTTCTCAAAATTTGGGGATGTGATGCTTATGTGAAGCGATCATTATCTAAAAACTAACACCCAAATCTGATAACTGTCTGTTTGTGGGATATCCTAAGAAAACTAAAGGATACTACTTTTATCTTCCATCTAAAAACAAAGTGTTTGTTGCTCGGAACGGAATTTTCCTTGAAAGGGAATTCGTTTCCAAAAGAGTTAGTGGGAGTAGAATCCATCTTGAAGAAGCTCAAGGACAGGAGACCATTTCTGAACCAAGTATGGATACTCAGTTGGACTCACGTATTCATACTGAGCCTGAACCTTTGACACAAGGGCCAAGAAGGTCTGGTAGGATTTCTCAGATACCACAGAGATATGGATTTCTGGTGACTGAGGATCATAATATTGATCTTATTGATCACGGTGAACCTAATTCCTACCAAGATGCTATTCATAGTCCTGAATCTAGTAAATGGCTAGAGGCTATGAAATCAGAAATGCAATCCATGCATGATAATCAAGTTTGGACTTTGATTGATCCACCTAAAGGTTGCAAGACCATAGGGTGTAAATGGGTTTTCAAAAAGAAAATTGACATGGATGGCAATGTGCACACTTACAAAGCACGATTGGTAGCAAAAGGGTATAGACAAACTCATGGTATAGACTATGATGAAACCTTTTCTCCAGTTGTAATGCTTAAGTCAATTAGAATTCTACTTGCCATTGCAGCATATTATGATTATGAAATATGGCAAATGGATGTTAAAAGTGCTTTTCTTAATGGAAATCTACTGGAGGATGTGTGTATGACACAACCTGAAGGTTTTATTCATCATTCGAATTCTAGTAAAGTGTGTAAACTTCAAAGATCCATTTATGGCTTGAAGCAAGCATCTCGAAGTTGGAATCTTCGTTTTGATGAAGCAATTAAAGAATTCAATTTCATCAAGAATGATGATGAACCTTGTGTCTACAAACGGGTTACAGAAAATGCAGTAGTCTTCTTAGTACTCTATGTCGATGACATCTTGTTAATTGGGAATGACATCCCCACTTTGCAAAGTGTAAAAACTTGGTTGGGGAAGTGTTTTTCAATGAAAGATTTAGGCGAAGCAGCCTATATTCTAGGCATTAGGATCTATCGAGATAGATCTAAAAAGCTTATTGGCCTAAGTCAGAGTGGATATATTGACAAGGTACTGAAAAGGTTCAGTAAGCAAAATTCTAAGAGAGGATTCTTGCCAATGTCACATGGCGTTAAACTCAGTAAGTCTCAAAGTCCTACCACAAGGGATGATACAGAACGCATGAGTAAGATTCCTTACGCTTCCGCAATTGGAACTATCATGTACGCCATGTTATGCACTCGTCCAGATGTCTCGTATGCATTAAGCATGACTAGCAGATTCCAGTCAAATCCTGGTGAACCGCATTGGACTGCAGTAAAAAACATTCTCAAGTACTTAAGAAGGACTAAAGAGATGTTTTTGATGTACAGAGGTCAGGAAGGAGAGCTTGTTGTAAATGGTTACACGGATGCTAGCTTTCAGACTGATGTAGATGATTTTAGATCGCAATCTGGATTTGTGTTTTGTTTGAATGGAGGTGCTGTGAGCTGGAAGAGTTCAAAGCAAGATACCGTGGCCGATTCTACTACAAAGGCTGAGTATGTGGCTGCTTCTGATGCAGCCAAGGAGGCAGTTTAGATCAGAAAGTTCATCACAAAACTAGCTGTAATTCATAGCATTGTGAACCCAGTGGACCTATATTGTGATAATACAGGAGCCATTGCACAAGCTAAGGAACCTAGATCTCATCAACGATCTAAACATATTCTCAGGCGTTTCCATCTCATTCGAGAAATTATTGAGCGTGGAGATGTAAAAATTTGCAAAGTAGACACCAATGACAATGTCACAGATCCATTGACAAAGCCACTCCCACAACTTTAGCATGAGAGTCATACTAGGTCAATGGGTTTGAGAGTTATGTGAAATTGGTGGTAGGGCAAGTGGGAGATTGTTAGTATATGCCCTAAGACCCATTGACTCACATTTATGATTTATGAAGCATGTATTTTTGAATTGTATTTTATGCTATTGATCATCAAGTATGTGACTTGATAGTAAAACCCTTATAGCTAATAAAATACTATTCTTATTTGTCCCTAGTTTATTACATCTTGTAAACTAGTGTGAAGTTGATTGATGGTCAAGTTTTACTAATCATGAATATGAGATATAAAATCAATTCATAAATACATATTGAGAATATTGTATTGGACATGACCCAAAGTGAAGAAGAAATATTGCACGGGTTTAAGTTATAAGAATTTCTTCTCAGTTTTATATTTGGTGTCCTTCGACTTGATGTTTCTAATGTTTCTTGCATGGGGAGAAAAATATGTTTTGACATAGTCAAACATCACTTTTAATTAGGTGATCATTATGATTATTGGCTTATTTTCTCGTCATGGCTTGAATATTGGAGATAGTGAAAGGGATTTGTCCCTCTCTTTTTAGAGAGAGATATCCATGGGCCCCTTGATAAGGAAGACTAGAAAATATCCATGGTCATACTCAAATAAGTATTAATAAGGTGTTATTAATATTATTTGTTGGAACAGTCTGCCTGGTGATCAAGTAAATGGTTAATTAAGTTTTATAAGGATGACTTGATCCATGCCTTATACTTAATTAGGATATCGTGTGACAAAAGGACTAAATATTAAATCTAATGCTAGGTTATTAATACATTTACTTAACTTGGGTAAGCATAATGTCTTACTAGAGGCCGCTTATGTTTTGTGAATAAATGTCTAGGACATTTTTTCATTCACTGCCAACGTTAAGTGAACCTACAGGGTCACACGCATAGACGATCTTGTGAGCATAATGTCCGCGTTCAATTAATCTAGATTGTGTCCAGATTCGTTGAACGTATACTATATGGGAATCAGATTCTATATTGTATTTTCTTGTAGATTAATAAGTAATTAATTTTATTTAATGGAATAAATGAAATTTATTACTTAATATTACTCATCCAACCGTTGGATGATTATAGGAATAGACGGACGAGATTAAACTGTCATTAGATGACAATTAGGGTTTTGATATTGACTGCTATAAAAGGTTATGTTAACCTTTTCTTGGGAGCCGTCCTTTATCTGATTAAAGAAAAACAAAACCCTAAACCCTAGAACGGCGATATAGTATCTAGCCTCCTCTCTCCGAAATACGACTGATTACCAGATAGTCAGGATCAGTTTTGAACAGTTTTCAGAACACAGAAGGGGCTAGCATCCCGATCGCTTGCAGAGGAGTTCGTGCGTGGATACCAATAGAGGGCGAAGCGTACAAAGCAGCGCCTCCACAATGAACAATAAAACACAGAGGTAATTTCTATCCAATCAATTTTTCTAGTATGTGCAGATCCTGTTAGTGGATTTTCGTAGTTTTATTTTACTTTGTTTTTGCCTACGAATTCCAACATATATCCCGGTAGCTCTCGATATCTCAGACCATATCTTTTTCAATGTCAAGTGACTGATTTTATTACTTACGATAAAAAATATCTGATTACTCTTCGCGTTAAACTTCCCTTTAGTCCTGGGAAACTCTAATGATGCCTTAATGTCTGCTATTTGACCTTCAATAAGCGAGTCAATATTAAAGAACACAGTATACAAATCACCATGGCTTGTTGAAAGCCATAGCTTCAACATTGGATGTTCACTCTCAGCTCGATGGGTGGTCTCTACCCCAAAATGCATATGACGCTTAGTCCAACATCTCACGAATTTATGAGCAAAGGGATTCAACCAATTGTTGAAGAAATAGTGTAGGAAGTCCGGCCTGCTCTTCCACTTCGTCTTTAGAGCATCCAATTTCCTTAAGTATTCATTCTCATTGATTTCATCGTACAATTTCTTCCATGACCCATTTACAAATCATGATGCAACCTCTTCATCTTTTGTCAACTCCGTTAATTTGGCCAACACGTTCTAATTGATGTGCCTTCTACATAGCATATGGTACGCTATACTTAACACATCACTGATCACGGGCATTAAACCGCATTCCTTATCTGTAATAATTACCTTTGGCTCATGATCACAAACATCTTCTTGATACTCCGTTGACATAGCATTTGAAAAGTATAGATATAGCCTACCTTAGGCGGTAGGTCGACTGCCTTGGTGCCGTTGGATTCATTTTTGTCGCTTTCACTCTCTTTTTGACCGTTTTCATTTATCTTCATTGTTTTCTATTTTTAAAGTGCCTAAGACAAGAATAAAGGGTATTAGTAAAAATATGAATTATATATATTAAAAACATCGTAAAACGATGAAATAACATATAGAAATATACACAATAAAGCACGTATCAACGCCTTTTCAACAAACACAAAGGGTTTTGCAGTTATGTACTCTACTAAAAGTGGCAAAACAAATTTTTTTTGCGCTTTTTGTAAGTAAGAGAAAAGGGGAAGAAATAAAAGTTTTTGAATTTTTAAATTTTCTGATTCTTTTGGGATTTTTCAAATAAGATACCAAAAGTAAAAAATCACAAGAAAGAAGGAAAAGGAAAGAAAAGACATAAATACCCCCACACATAAAACCACATTGTCCTCAATGTAGGTGCCAGACGAATAAAAAAGCAAACAAAAAACGTACATGGGAAGCCATCTTGCAGATATAAAGTGAGTAAACATATCGGGAAGCAATCCTCACACAAATACAAGAAAATAAGAAAAAGAAACAAGAAAAAGTAAAAGGAAAAGAAAAAGAAAGAAGGAAAAGAAAATAAAAGAAACTCTCCATTGAGGAACCAAGTCTGCGTCGCCACTTCCATAGATGCCCTGATCGGGTAAGAATCTGCTTCATAGTTGGGCTAGCATCACTTCTTGGAGGTGGATGGATGCTCTCTGATGTGCCACCTAGTTCGCGTAATGGTGAGTTAAGTTGACTATCTCTGCCAACTAGCCCCATAGATATCTTGAGTAACGTGGAGCTGTTTGAAAGCAGCCCGCATCTCAGTCTGGAACTCATCCATAGGAACTGTGGAGGTGTATCCTCAGCTGAAAGGTCATAGAACTCGTCGTCCTCGCTCTCAGCATAGGTGGGGCTGTGAAAAAGACGTTTTAATGTTGGTTTGTGTAGTTTTCTTAATTTATCGAAACTCGGCATAGTTACGTTCCCGCAGCCAATCCTCCTTAACCAGAGGGATCTATACTTTGTTGGCCTCGTCCCAGGAATAGCCACAGTTGCTGAAGGTTGTGAGTTTTATTATATGCAGCAGTCCTATTTATGATTGTCGTTCCCCTGTAAAATTTACATTAAAAGTGGCAAACACTCTAGATAGAATTACAGGGTAACGATGCACACATGTTTTAGTGTTGTCACACACATATCATCAAAGAAGCGATATAGAAGGGGGATTAATTGTGAAGTTTATGAAATATATAGAGATCACGAATACGAACATCACTTTGCCCGCCCCCCTTTTGAAATAATGTATGCTCGAAGAAGTAAGGGCACGGGGAAGGAGTGTGGGAAAATCACCCCCGTGGAGGATATGGCGATGTCTATCAGAAGCGGGAGGATCTAAAGCGATCACAGGTTGCCTCATAACTCCAGTTCGGGTCCACGTCGATCATTTTTCAGTTCGAGTCCACGGTGGCTAAGTTTTCCTCGTCCCTAATCCTATGAATGGATGCGATACATTCCCTAGTTAATATGATTCTAACCGTTTTAATGGTGGAAATGATAGTTTGAAGATCCTTGTCCATTTTATGGAGCATATTTGCATAAAATTCATAGACAAGGTTGGGGTAGAAATCTCCAAAAATACATAAAAAAGGGACCCAACTACCTCCCAAAAAGATGTTCTAATTCCAAATGTTTGATGACCGACTCATCGAACAACTTTTCGGTAACAACTGTCAGCGTCTCCCTATCGGCTACCCATTTCTAGGCTGCCGGAGAAAGACACTCTGGAAATGGAAGAATATCAGAGGTGGTGGGGTCGGGCAAGGACCCCTTATTCGAGCCCTTTTGGATTTTGAGGAGGGAGCGGTGGATTTCTTTGGAGCCATGAGGGAATGTAATCAAAAGAACGAAAAGGAGGAGTGAGAGGGAACAACAACATCGTGACACAAACAACACAACACAGTTATAAATGTAGAGCACAAAAACACACAAAAAGAATTATATTGATAAAAATCAACAAAAGGACCTCACAATCACTCCCTAAGTGTATGCATTCTTGTGATGAACACTCTTTTCACTCGTGTATACTCTGTACATGGCTTTTATTTTAATAGGCTCACTCTCTTGCCTTTTCCAAACTCTCACCTCTCAAGGATCCTTTGACCCTTCAAACTCCTTCCATCATAACTATCAAGGTAAGTAACAAAATATTAATCGAAACACTTAGTTGAGTTAATTAAAGGAATTCATAGAGAATTTTCAACAAACACTTGAAGTTCAAGAGTTTAAAAAATAATCCAAGACTAATTAGAGCCCATCGAAGACAATTAGTCATCACAAAGGTTTAGAAAACTGAAGGATAGAAAATAGATTTCAAAAACAATCAATCAAGACAAAGTTAAGCTACACAAAGAAGTAAAAGTACTAAACCAAACTTTTCTAGGAAACGGGGTACAATGACACCTTGTGACTGAAACGGCAGTATCTCCGAAAATATTAATCCAAACAGAGTCAAACAAGTTTAGATATATTCCTCACTCGAAGATAATGAATTTATGCAAAAATTGGGATTGAATTGGATCTGTATGTTGTGATATCTGATCATTATAATCCACACTTTGTTTTCTGCAACCAAGATCTCAAAACGCATTTCAGTTTTCAATTGAATTGATCAATAAAATTAATTCCAAATCAAGATTATTTTAGATAGAAGCACGATGAGGATGATATCAAGCACAAATTTCGTCCAATTTGAACCAGTAAATATGAGATATGATCAAACTAATCCACCACTATTCAATAGTCGGTTTCGGGATAGATTGAAAGTTTTGATCTAATTGACCAACCAAAGCAGATCCAAATCCAATGAAATTGATCAAAAATGATCACCAACTCACAGTATATGAGATCCATAAAATATTTTCGCTCAAAAACAATTCAAGCCACTTTCTTGGCATCATTTTTCTATCTAAAATTTTGCATGATCATCCTGTATTTTTTTCTCTTTCCTCATCATATACTTTTAAAAAAAATGCAGCAATTGAAAAAAATTTGAGCTTACTGGAAGGTATCTGTAATAATAAATGATATGAAATTTAATCTGCAATGTATCAATTCTTCAAATTATTCACCTACGGGCCTATGCCTCAGAGGCGGACTCGATTATCACCCAAAAATCCAACACCCTTAGCTCATCCCCATTGAATAATTTGTGATTGTAATGAGTAAGCATTTCCCTATATAACAATCAAACAATGGAGTTGATTACCCACTACCCAATTGGGCTCTATAGAGAAGACCTAGTCTAAGACAAATACAAGATTGTAAATATGATGTGTTATAAAACTTAAAACGGGGATATCCCTAACTACTACAATGCAACGCAAATGGACCTAATAATGAAGATTTGAGTTTCAACCGGAGTGTCGAATATCTCGAGGAATGGAAAAGGCTTAAGTACTAATCGTGTTTCTAATATTTAGTCTAAAAAGGTAATGTCATTGGAAAAAAGTAAAAAGAACAATTAAAAGAAAACAAGAAATGTACAAATGGTTTTAAAATTAAATAAAATGAGAGTTTGGAAGGTGGAATCCCCCTAATCCTTGTTACTAGTTCAATTGGAAAAAACTTTAATGAAAACGATGTTGTATTAATTAAGTTGGGTCATCACTCAAATCGGGCAATCCCTATCTCTAGGCGAAAGCCACCCTACTCACTAACTCTTAGAGGAAAATCTCTTTTCTCCCTAACAAATTACGAGCACAATAAAATTAGGTGATTTAAAAAGACCTAAAAGTGCAAAATCGTATCTCTAGTAATTGCCCTGATTAGCCCCCAATTGGTTGCTCTAGACCATTGTTCTTTTTTCAATTCTAAACAGCCTTACTATTAATCTAATATCGCGACAATTAAATTGCAAATAAACTCAATTGGAAGAGAATTTAAATCAAAACCAACATCGAAATCAAGAACTTAAGCCAAGAACTCCATAACCAAGAATTAGGATTCAACCCCAATCCAATCAATAATGAACTACTCAGTATTCATTATAATGAAACTGATATAAAACATAAAATTCCATAATAAGAAGAAAGAAAAAGAAAGCTTAGGATTAAAATCGAAGCTACAATTGAAATCCCGAACATCTTCGAAGCTCTCTTTCGAGTCACCAAGTTGAAGATTGAAATCTTGAAATTATGTCTTCAATTCTTGAATCCAAAAAACTAAATTGTAGAAATCTTGAAACTTTACTAACTAATTGAATGTATAAAAGCTGAAATTTTGGAGAGTGTTTATCTACTCTAATCTAATTAATCTATCTAATCCTATTCTAAAATCTTAAACTAATCTATCTAAGTATCTCTAATTTTGTATCTAAGTTGTATATTACAATAGCTGCATAAAGATCCCATATATAGAGGTGAAAAATACCAGAAAACCAAGTTGCAATTTGAATAAAATACAAGAACACCCAGTTTGTTTTGGACTCAACCGCCCTTGGCAGCCTACCCTACCGCCGATGGTAGGACGAGACCTACCGTTCAAGGTAGGTCTCGGTCTTCTGTGCTTGTTGCTTGCCAAGGAACCTATCAGCGGTGGTAGGGGATCCTACCTCGCACGCTAGGTTGGCTGCCTCGTTGCTGACGACTCCGTTTTTGTCATTTTCGCTTCGTTTTTGCCCCTTTTCAGAACGGTCACAAGCATTGGTAGCAAAAATAATCAAAACAAACTCATCAAAAACAAAAACTAAGAAAAATTAAAGATAAAACCACTCCAATAGAGTATTTTCTTGCCTAACTCCAAAGATAAATAAAAATAGACAAATGACAAAATCACCAAGTCCACCACAAGTCACCAAGAATCATTACCGATCAAAGGTGTGTATATGATTTGCTTATGCAGTCTTTCACAGAAAAAGAGGAATATTAAGTGATTAGCATAAAGAAACATTTTCAAATACAATACACACAACTCATACTTTTTTCTATCACTTAGGCACTCTAAAATCTATTTTAGGTCGTTCCCGGGTTAGGTAGGACTTTTTGTCTTGTAAGGTTTGGCTAGGGACATAAGTAGGTTACAAATGAAGGAAAAAAGAGACAAAAACAAATGAGACAGAGCTAACGTAATCGAAAAGAAAAGATAACAAAATAAACGAACCACTTTCTAGCGCCGTTTTCACTCTTCCCGCTCACTCTTGTACAACTTCATTCTTCTTAGATGCACATCCCATCTAACAACATACTTTCTCAGGAATTTCTTTTCAAGAATAAATAAAAATAACACACACAGAGAGAGAGAGAGAGAGAGAGAGAGAGAGAGAGAGAGAGATGCTTGAATTTTTTTTCTTTCAAGAATTAACTAGGAAATAAAAACATAATTTTTTCTTCATTTTCTGCTAATTTTTTCATTCTTTTTCGGCTTTTGCTCTTTTTTCTATTTTTTCCTTTTTTCAAGCATCAATTTTTTTCTTTCTTTCTCTCTTCTCAATAGCCAAAAGCACCGAACACATGAAATTACCCATAATATCCTTTTCTCTTGAATAGGGTTTTTCTTTCTTTCTTTCTTCACCCATTTACGCCCATACTTAAATAACACTTAGCTCCACAAATTGAGGTTTTATGTACTTAGGTTATCAGAACAGAAGGAATTAAAACCCTTGGCATGAAGGCACAAAAAGGGAACTAGGGATTGTTTGGATAATAGCAAGAAAGGCACAAACAGTTCAAAGAAGGCCTAAGACGATCATCTCCGGGACCATCCTAGACTAGACTTCTTTGTTTTTAAAGGTAGAGAAGATATGAAACTGCAGGCAAATACCCATAAATTATTATCGTTTTGCTAATTACCTAAGATTCCTAAGCTTCTATTACTCAAACAACATCACAAGTGCATAACAACCATTGATCATGTAAGAAATTTAGTAAAAAATGGTTTTCAAAGTAATTATATAATACGTCTTTTTCGAAAAACCTAATGAGTTTTACAATTTAATACTCTACCAAAAGTGATAAAATTAAAATATATTTGGATTTTTATAAGATAAAAAACAAAAGGAATAAAAGTTTTTTTGGAATTTTTCGAATAAGAGACTAACATAAAAAAAAACTTAAAAGAACGAAAAAGAAAAAGAGACTAACTGAAAAAAAATTAAAAGAAAGAAAATACCCTCCCCCTTCGTGCCCCTCCCCCCTCTCCCCAATTTAAGATCACATTGTCCTCAATGTGGGGGTTAGACTAAAGGAAAAACAAAAACAAGCACATACATGGGAAACAAACCCCGAAATATAAAAGGATAAAGCATAACAGGAAGCCATTCTCACTCAAAAAAAAACAAAAAAAAAAAACTATAAACATATACAAAGAAGAAGATAAAACAAGAAATAAAACCAAAAAACATAAAAAGAAATAAAAGACCATAAAAGGAAAAGCAAACTCCTTGTAATGAAAATGAAAGAATTTGAAATCTATCACAAGAAGAGGCCATTAAGATTGAGCTCAAGGAAGATATTATAAATTTCAAATAATTTCAATTTAAAGGAATACAGAAGATTAATGAGAGCTAAGGTTGAAGAAAAACATATTTGTGATTTTCCACAGTATAAGGGGCATTTTCTGTTAGCTCTCTCAAAATCTCCTTTGAGCTTCATGAGACGCCTCCTTTCCTCATCATTCTTCTTGGATTGCTTCCTTGATACCTGCACACATACATAATTCTTGACAAGAAAAGAGTTAGTTTCGTTAGTAAGGGAATTCACTTCCTCATTTTTTTTTATGGTCTCTAACTTTTTTTCTTGTCACTCTTCTATATGACTCTTTTGAATTTCTAGGAGACTTGTTTTCCTTTTCTGGCTCACCTTCCTCAAACTCACTCTTATTTTCTGGCAAGCACTCATCTTCCGTACTTTCTTCTGCTACACTTGTATTCGGTAAAGGTTCTTGAAATCATTGGGGAGTGGACTCCTCTGATTCTTGAGCAGTTTCAATCTTGTTATCCGTAAACATGGGAAACTTCATCACTTGTTCTTCTACATCTCATAAAGTGATCCTTATACTAGGTGTATTACTAGGTGGTTTTTCAACGATCATCTTTGCTAATAGTTCGAGTTATTTTCCATGTTGTGGAGGGAAGCCGTTTAGCCTCTCAGGACTACTTCTGTTCTTTTCACCCTGATGTTTGCCGAGTTGATATACTTTAAAACAAGCTCTTCTAGATTAGGTCTGGAGGTGATAAGTGTACCGATGGAGTGTAAATATATGTTGAATATTGAGAATAATCTCCCCAAGGATTGCTTGACTGAGTTCTCCATTTCGAACTATACTTGTTAGAATACGCATCGTATCCCTGCCAGTTTTCTTGGAACGTGGCCGATTGATAGTGCGTATATTGAGACTAAAAGGCCATGTTTTGCACTATTTGTTCTAACATTGATGCTCATCTGACTTCTATATATCATTGGCATTCCCTTCGTATTTTCCAAAACCTAGAATAAGCAATTGAATATGCAATTAATGCAAGTGCAACAGTAGAATGGAACAAAGTAAAATAACAATAACAAAAATGATGACTAAAGTACTAAATAAATGACTTTTCTTAATCTTGTCGTTCCTCACAACTGCGCCAAAAACTTGATATGTTATAAAACTTAAAACGGATATGTCCCTGACTATTACAATGCAAGGCAAGTGGACCTAATAATGGAGAGATGAGTTTCAACCCAAGTGCCGAGTCTCTCAAGGAAGGGAAAAGGCTTAGGTACTAATCGTGTTTCTAATATTTAATCTAGAAAGATAATATCATTGGAATAAAACTAAAAAGAACAATTAAAAGAAAACAAGCAATGTAAAAGCGGATTTAAAATTAATTAATGCAAGAGTTTGGAAGGTGGAATCCCCCTAATCCTTGTTACTTCTTCAATTGGAAAATACTTTAATGAAAACGATGTTGAATTAATTAAGTTGGGTCATAACTCAAATCGGGTAATCCCTCTTAAGGTGAAGCCACCTTACTCATTAACCCTTAGAGTAAAATCTCTTTTTTCCCTAACACGTTATGAGTACATTAAAATTAGATAATTTAAAAAGACCTAAAAGTGCAAAATCGTACTTTAGTCAATTGCCTCAATTAACCCCTAATTGATTGCCCTAGATCGTTCTTCCTTTTTCAATTCCAAACAACCTTGTGATTAATCTAATCTCACAACAATTAATTTGCAAAAAAGAAAAAACAAACTCAATTGGAAAACAACTTAAATCAAAACAAACATCGAAATCAAGAACTTAAACCAAGAACTCCATAGTCAAGAATTAGGGTTCCACCCCAATCCAAACAATAAAAAAAGACTCACTATTTATTACGATAAAACTAAAATAAAACATGAAATTCAATAACAAGAAAAACAAAGAGAAAGCTTAGGATTAAAATCAAAGCCGCAATTGAAACCCCAAACGTCTTCCAAGTTGAAGATCGAAATCTTGAAATTATGTCTTCTATTCTTGAATCCATGAAACTAAATTGTAGAAATCTTTAAACTTTACTAACTAGTTGAATGTATAAAAGCTGAAATTTATAGAGTGTTTAATCTACTCTAACCTAATTAATCTATCTTATCCTATTCTAAAATCTAAAACTAATCTATCTAAGTATCTCAAATTTTGTAACTAAGTTGTATCATACAATAGCTGCATAAAGACCCCTAATGTAGAGGTAAAGATACAAGAAAACCAAGTTGGAATTGGAATAAAATACAATAAAACCGAGTTTGTTTTGGAGTCAACCGCCCTTATAAGCCTACCCTACCACCGACGGTAGAGCGAGACCTACCATTCGCTGTACGTCTCTATTTGCCATGCCCGTTGCTTGCCAAGGAACCTATCGGCAAGGGTAGGGCAACCTACCTCGTGCAGTAGGTTGGCTATCTCGTTGCCGACGGTTCTGTTTTCGTCGTTTTCACTCCGTTTTTGCCCGTTTTCGTTTCCTTTCATTGTTTACACTTAAGAAGTGCACACCTAAGACAAGAGTAAGAGACATTAAGCTTTATATTCAAGTTATTTGGGTCTTCCATTTTTTCATCTCCTGAAGAAATTAGTTCAACACCATCCTACGCTAGTTCAACTCTAGCCATGCCATCAACATTGGCTTCATAAATATTTGCGGCAGGGCAGGCTAATGCTGTTTTTTATTCGTTTGCTTCAAATGCTTGTGAACTTGCACTTGCACACACACACACACACATACATACAAATGCCCCAACCCACCAACTCCTTTCTTCTCTTTTAGAACCCATATGATATCTTCTAGCTACAATCTTTGGAAGACTTTAAAGACCACACATAAGAAAAAACACTTTACAAGACAAATATATCAATTTGCCAACAAAGGAAACCAAGATAAAGATAGGTGTAAGTTAATGTACAAGTTTTTTTTATCATTACGGAAAAGAGTACCTTACCGTTAATATAAGCATCATCATTTTAAGTTTAACGTTACAAAATTTACAAAACCATACACTATGATAGAAATGAATTCACATTCAATCTAGAAACCCATTTGTCATCATTAGACCATTAAATATACAAGATTATATCGGATAAATTTCTCATGGCCTTCATCAGACAACTTTGCCATGAAGACTATAAAAATATCCTTGGACTTGTTTGAGATCGAAGGCGAATAACTTATACTGACACACAAAAACATACATGCACTTACCCACCCAGTAATTCTTCCCTTTTAGAACTCATACAAAATCTTCTAGTTGCAATCTTCAAAAGGCTTCTAAGACCACACATAAGAACAAAAACTTTACAAGACGAATACATGAATTTTCTAACAAAGGAAACCAAGACAAAGATAGTGTTAGTATATGCCCTAAGACTAATTAACTCACATTTATGATTTATGAAGCATGTACTTTTGAATTGTATTTTATGCTCTTTGTCATCAAGTATGTGACTTGATAGTAAAACCCTTATAGCTAATAAAATACTATTCTTATTTGTCTCTAGTTTATTACATCTTATAAACTAGTGTGAAGTTGATTGATGGTCAAGTTTTACTGATCATGAATATGAGATATAAAATCAATTCATAAATACATATTGAGAATATTGTATTGGACATGACCCAAAGTGAAGAAGAAATATTGCATGGGTTTAAGTTATAAGTATTTCTTCTCAGTTTTATATTTGGTGTCCTTTGACCTAATGTTTCTTGCATGGGGAGAAAATATGTTTTGACATAGTCAAACATCACTTTTAATTAGGTGATTATTATGACCATTGGTTGGCTTATTTTCTTGTCATGGCTTGAATATTGGAGATAGTGAAAGGGATTTGTCCCTCTCTTTTTAGAGAGAGATATCCATGGGCCCCTTGATAAGGAAGACTGGAAAATATGCATGGTCATGCTCAAATAAGTATTAATAAGGTGTTATTAATATTATTTGTTGGAACAGTCAGCCTGGTGATCAAGTAAATGGTTAATTAAGTTTTATAAGGATGACTTGATCCATGCCTTATACTTAATTAGGATATCGTGTGACAAAAGGACTAAATATTAAATCTGATGCTAGGTTATTATTGCATTTACTTAACTTGGGTAAGCATAATGTCTTGCTAGAGGCTGCTTATGTTTTGTGAATAAATGTCTAAGACATTTTTCATTCACTACCAACGTTAAGTGAACCTACAGGGTCAAGCGCATAGACGATCTTATGAGCATAATGTCCACGTTCAATGAATATAGATGTGTCCAGATTCGTTGAACGTATACAAAAGGGGAATCAGATTCCATATTGTATTTTCTGGTAAGTTAATAAGTAATTAATTTTATTTAATCAAATAAATAAAATTAATTACTTAATATTACTCATCCAACCGTTGGATGATTATAGGAATAGACGGACGAGATTAAACTATCATTAGATGACAGTTAGGGTTTTGATATTGACAGCTATAAAAGGTTATGTTAACCTTTTCTTGGCATCCGTCCTTTATTTGATTAAAGAAAAATAAAACCCTAAACCCTAGAACGGCGATATAGTATCTAGCCTTCTTTCTCTAAAATACGACCGATTACCAGATAGTCAAGGTCAATTCTGAACAGTTTTCAGAACACACAAGGGGCTAGCATCCCGATCTCTTGCAGAGTTGTCGTCGCGTAGATACCAGTAGAGGCCGAAGCATAAAAATCAGCGCCTCCACACCGAACAATCAAAACATTAAGGTAATTTCGATCCAATCGGTTTTTCTAGTATGTACAGATCCTGTTGGTGGATTTCCATAGTTTTATTTTATTTTGTTTTTGCCTACGGATTCCAACAGATAGATGTAGGTTAATGTACAAGTTTTTTTTTATTATTGCAAAATGACTACCTTTCCCTTTAAATAAAACCATCATCATTATTAAATTTACCATTACAAAATTTAAAAAACTATACAATAGAGATGGAAATGAAATCTCATTTTATCTAGAAAGCCATTTATAGTTATTAGACCATTTCTTTACCAAATTATATTGGAGAAATTTCTCATAGCAACCGATTAACAATAGTTGGCTACTGAGCTTCAAAACTTATTGTCAACAGTCGCTTGGTTTCATCAAACCACTTTGCCTATATGATTATAAAAATATCCTTTAAGTGGTTTCAAGTCGAAGGTGAACAATTTATAGTTATTATAACTTTAGTGATTCGATAGATTTTTCCAATGTTATAAAGTACACTCAGTGCCTGCCAAATCATTGCTAAGAATGTCAGTAGTTTCATGCCCTAGATTCTTAGCGATACCAAATGACAGTTGTTAGCTGCTTTAATATTTTCATCCTTTGTTGCAGTTGTTGGTGTCGCTTGCTCAAATCTCTTATTATAACCTGTCTTTCTCCTTTTAGCTCAAGTGTCAAGAACACTAGGAAGTAATTTTACACTAGTAGCGTTTGTTAGCTCGTTTAGTGGGCTAGCTTGTTTTAATACGACACCTTCTTGTGAATGCCCCAGGAATCTTTTCACATTCTTCTCATTGCAAGTTGTTTGGCCTTTAAGTTCACAAAGCTTTATATTCAAGTCATCTGGATCTTCCATTTCTTCATCTCTGGAAGAAACTGGTTCAACACCATTCTTAGCCAGTTCAACCCTAGGCACGCCATCAACATTGACTTCACCAATGTTTGCGGCAGGCTAATGCTGTTTTTTCTTGGTTGGCTTCAAATGCTTTTGAACTTGCACTTGCGTTTGCGTGCAGACTTCTTTCCTGAATTCAAGCTCCTTTTAAGCTATAAATTCAAATAAAAATATAGTATATTATTCACATAAATTCCATTATCTTAAGATACACGCATGAGCACTCAAATGCACACACACATATATAAAAATGCCCCAACCCACCAACTCTTTTCTTCTCTTTTAGAACCCATATGATATCTTCTAGCTATAATCTTTGGAAGTCTTTATACACCACACATAAGAAAAAACACTTTACAAGATGAATATACCAATTTTCCAACAAAACAAACCAAGATAAAGATGTAAGTTAATGTGCAAGTTTTTTTTTATCATTACGAAAAAGAGTACATTTCTATTTAAATACAAGCATCCTCATTTTCAATTTACCATTACAAAACTTATAAAGCCATACACTAAGATAGAAATGAATTCACATTCAATCTAGAAACCCATTTATCATCATTAGACCATTTCATATACATGATTATATCGGAGAAATTTCTCGTTGCTTTCATTAGACCACTTTGCCATGAAGACTATAAAAATATCCTTGGAGTTGTTTGAGATCGAAGGCAAATAACTTATACTAATGTTGATCTAATTAATTGGATAGATATTTTAGAAGTTTTCGGGTATGATCTTTGTGCCCTCCAATCATTACTAAGATTTTCACTGTTTGGTACCCTTGATTCTTAGGGATACAACAAGGACAATTATTAGTTGCTTTATTTTTTCCATCCTGGGTTGCAGTTGTTGGTGTCCCGTGTTTAAATCTCTTCACAAAACCTGTCTTTCATTTTTCAGCTCAAGTGTCATGAACATGAGAAATTTATTTTCAACCATTAGCTTTTGCTAACTCGTTTGGAGGGCTAGCTTGTTTTAATACTACACCCTCTTGTGAATGCCGTAGAGATGTTTCCACATTCTTCTTCATTTCAAGTTGTTGGGCCCTTCACTTCACTAAGCATAATATTAAAGTCATTTGAATTTTCCATTTCTTCGTCTCTAGAAAAAATTGATTCAACTACATTCTTAGAGTGTTTAGCTCAAGCCATGCCATGAATTTGGCTTGATCAATGTTTGCTTCAGGGAAGGGCTAACGTTACTGTTAGCCCTAAGGGCATTATTACTTATGATTTTGATTATGATTAACATATCCTTGTTTGAGTATTTTAGCTAACCTTTCATAGAACAAAAGAAGCACTTTTGAAGTCTCAAGTCTACATTTTCTAGAAGCAAAAGATCTTGATGATGAGGGCGAAATGAAGGAGAAAAGACCAAGCCATTCCAAGATCAAGTCATTGAAGACTTTGAAGACATTGAAGACCTTGTCTATGTTAGAGTGTGATAAGGTACTTTTTTGTAAAACTCCCTAATCTTACTCTTTGGCTATTCATCATATATGAAGCTCCTTTTTACGATTTTCTCAATATAAACTTTTCTTAAAATCTAAGTATTCTTGATTGAGGTTTTGATGCTTTTGAAAGGTTCTTCATATGTTTAAAATGATTATCAATAATACATGTTTTTGTAATGATGAGGAAAGCTTTTGTCTTAAAAGAAACTGCCTGTAAAAGCTCAAAAATTCGGTCATCTGGTTTTAGAACCAGTTGTCCGATTTTTTCTACACTTAGAAAAAATCGGCCGTCCGATTTCTAACAGGACAAGTCCAAATCTTTCTATTTAAGAACCGGTCGTCCGATTTTCGGAACCATTCGTCCGATTTTCTCATTTACTGTAAAAAATTATTACCGTTACACAAAGTGCAACGGTCACTTTTTTAATAAAATATATATATAGACTTTTTTTATCAGCCAAAAAGTAAGAAGTTTGGTGAAATTTTTATTGAGATCATTTAAGACTTTTAAAGAGCTTAAAAAAATACATTTATTGCAAATACTTTCAATCCCAAACAAAAAATCTTCTTGAGCTTCATTATTGATCATCATCAAAGAAGAAGAAAGGAGGAGCTTGTAGAAACATTCCATTGAGTTGTACCTACTATTTCTCAAGCTCAATTTGGTAACATTGTTCTTAGACATATCTTTCTCTCTTATTGATATCAAAGGTTTGTGTTGAAAAACCCCTTGGGTAATCCTTTGATTTACATTGTGTTATGAATTGAGGTTGTGTGCAAAACCCTTGTAGGGTGATCCTCATATTTGTAGTTGGTGTAATTTGTGTTTATAGTGGATTCGGAAAATCCTTGAGTGTTGACTCAACGTAGTGGATGTAACTCTTTGAGAGAGTGAACCACTATAAATCTTTGTGCCTTTCTTTCTAAGCTTCTTACTTATTTGTCTTAACCACAAGATTTTGTTTGGTTTGGAATTTTATTAAAAAGAGTTTTAGAATTCTCTTTCAAACAAAATTGGAGGTTTATCCTTTAATTAAAAAAGTTGTTTTCTAAAATTAGCCAAAAACATTATTCATCCCCCCCTCTAAGGTTTTTCAATTGGTATAAGAACAGGGCTTCTCTAAAAAAGGACTAACATCCTTGAAGCAAAAGACTTTTTTACTATGGCTAATATTTCTAATTTACCATATGTAGAAGGCTCTTCTATAAATAGACCTCCTCTTTTCAATGGAACAAATTATACTTTTTGGAAATCTAGAATTAAAATATATATATTTGTGCTATTAACTTTGACTTGTGGAGCATTGCAGAGAAAGGTCCTTAAATTCCCAAAATTGATGGAGTAGCCAAGAACGTTGAAGAATTTGATGAGTTTGACTCAAGAAAGATGACTCTAAACTTTCAAGCTATGAATATTCTTAGTTGTGCCTTGGATGCAAGTGAATATAATAGAGTGAGCGGATGCGATTCGGCTCATGAAATGTGGAAGTTACTTGAAGTAACTCACGAAGGCACCAATCAAGTAAAGGAGTCAAAGTTAGCCATGTTGGTGAGAGACTATGAGCTATTCATGATGAAACAAAACGAGAGCATTAGTGACATGTTCACAAGGTTCACAAACATCATAAACGGCCTAAAGGCATATGGAAAAGAGTACTCAAGATGAGAAGTGAACAGAAAGATTCTTGATGCACTTCCAAACGCATGGCAACCAAAAACACTTGCTATTGAGGAATCAAGGAATTTGAGACTACTTCCTATTGAAGAACTCATAGGATCACTACTCACCTATGAAATGAAAATAAAAAGATTGAATGAAATGGAAGATGAAGAAAAAGGAAGAAAAAGTATTGCACTCAAGGCAAATGAGGATGATCAAACATACTCATCAAACAATGAAAATGAGGTTGATGATGATGAGGAAATGGCCTTGATAATGAGAAAATTTAAAAGATTCTACAAGAAAGGTTTCAACAATAGAGGAAAGAAACCTCCATTCAAGAAAGGAGGACAAAGCTCATCACTCTTCAAGGCTAGGTGCTTTGAATGCAATAGCACCGATCATCTTGTAGCCGATTGTCCCAAGGCCATTAAAAAAGAAAAGGGAGCTTTAGAAGCCAAGCTTGAGGCATTAAAGAAGAAGAAGAAAGGCAAGGGCCTAATAGGAACTTAGGATCAAGACTCAAGCGAAAGTGAAGAAGAAGAAAAGGCCAACATATGCTTCATGGCACTAGAAAATGAAGTACAATCTTCACCCTCTAACTCATCCAATCTCATTGATGATATTTGTGATGATGATCCCTGTACCATGCTTATTGAAATGTATGGTGAATGCGAAAAGGTTTCCAAAAGAAACAAAGAGTTGAAAAACAAAAATAAAATTTTGCTTGAAGAAAACGAAAAACTTATTTGTGAAAACAAATCTCTCTTTGAGTCTCTAGAAATCTTGAAAAACGAAAGGGAGTGTTCAAACAATGATTTTCAAATACTTGCTTTAGAAAACAAGAAACTTTGTGAAAAAGTTCACACACTTGAAAAAAGCATGGTAGACTATGATGTTTTGAAGGAAAAGGTGAGTGATCTCACTATATGTGTTGAAAAGTTCACAAAAGGGAAAGAAAACTTTGAAAAACTTCTTGGCTCTCAAAGATCACCTTTTGATAAAAATGGTATTGGATGTAATGATTCCAATAATTTCTCAAAACAAACACGGTTTGTATGGGCTTCATCACCTCACTCACGCCTTTGTTGCACCTATTGTGAAAAAAGTGGTCATAAAGCCACAAAGTGTTTTATAAAGAAAAAGATTGAAAGGGGAGTGAAAACCATTCGGAAGGTTAAAGAAAATCCAACTAACATTCATGGACCCAAAAAGATGTGGGTACCAAAAGTCATCTATACTTCTTCTTTTGTAGGAACACAAATCAAGGCCATCTAAGTGGTACCTAGATAGCGGATGTTCAAGGCACATGACCGGGGACTCGTCACTTATGAGTGAACTCAAAGAAATCGAAAGTGGATTTGTCACATTTGGAGATAAGAACAAAGGAAAAATCATTGGTTTAGGCAATATTGGTAAAAATTCTTCCTCTCTTATTAAGGATGTTCTTCTAATTGATGGTTTAAAATTCAATTTGCTTAGTATTAGTCAATTATGTGATAGTGGGAAAAAGGTTTGTTTTTTAAAGTGATTCTTCCTCTATCATTGATAAGCATGAAAACAAAACTATTTTTGTTGCCAAAAGAGTTGGAAACGTCTATGTCTTTCATCTTGAAGATTTTCTTTCTCAAAACTTAAAGTGTCTCTCGGTTCATGATGATGATGCATTTTTGTGGCATAGAAGACTTGGTCATGTTAGTATGGATTTATTGAACCCACTATCTTTAAAAGAACTTGTTAGAGGCCTACCAAAACTTCATTTTGAGAAAACCAAACTTTGTGATGCTTGCCAATTTGGAAAACAAATTAAGACATCTTTTAAATCAAAGAACATGATTTCAACTTCAAAACCTTTGGAACTTGTGCACATGGACTTATTTGGACCAATGAGGACCACTAGTCTCGGTGGTAAGAGGTATGCTTTTGTCATAGTGGATGACTACTCTAGATTTACTTGGACTTTGTTTTTGAGCCAAAAAGATGATGCATTTCAAGAATTTGTAAAACTTTTCAAAAAGGTTCAAAACTCCCTTGATTGCAAATTGATTTCTATAAGAAGTGATAATGGGAGAGAATTTAACAACCAAGATTTTACAAAAGTTTGTGATGACCTTGGTATTTCACACAACTTTTCGGCTGCTAAAACCCCACAACAAAATGGTGTTGTGGAAAGGAAAAATCGCACTTTACAAGAAATGGCAAGATCAATGCTTTGTGAAAACTCCCTTCCTAAATACTTTTGGGCCGAGGCCGTTAACACCGCATGCTACGTTATGAATCGTGTTATCTTGAGACCTCTTTAAATAAAACTCCTTTTGAACTCATTTTTAATAAAACCCCCTCAATTGGCTATTTTAAAGTTTTTGGATGCAAATGCTTTATTTTAAACACCAAGGACAATCTTGGGAAGTTTGATTGAAAATCCGATGAGGGAATTTTTCTTGGTTATTCTTCAAACAAAAAGGCTTTTAGAATTTTCAACAAAAGAACCTTATGTGTTGAAGAGTCTATTCATGTTAATTTTGATGAAACTAATATTTTTGACAAGAAAGTTGATGATGATGACGTAGATAACACTTTTAGTAACCAACCATTGTACACTCAAGCAATGGAAGAGCATGCTACGGAGGAAGAAGAGATTGAGGAAAAATAAGGAAACGATCAAGAAACTCAAAATCTTCCTCAAGATGTGATATATCCAAAGGGATACTCCAAGGATGAAATTATTGGTGATGTATCACAAGGGGTAAAAACAAGAAGGTATTTTATTGACAACTTTGCACTATTATCACAAATTGAACCTAAGTTTGTTGATAATGCTTTATGCTATGAGTTTTGGATTATTGCTATGCAAGAGGAGTTAAATCAATTTGAAAGAAACAAAGTTTGGACTTTAGTCCCTAGACCACGTAATCACCCCACTATTGGCACAAAATGGGTTTTTCGAAATAAACTAAATGAATCCGGAGAAGTTATTAGAAACAAAGTTAGACTTCTTGCCCAAGGATTCAATCAAGAAGAGGACATAGATTTTGACGAAACCTTTGCTCCGGTTGCTAGACTTGAATCCATTAGGATGCGTTTATCTTTTTCTTGTTTTAAAGGATTCAAACTTTTTCAAATGGATGTTAAGAGTGCTTTTTTAAATGGCGATATTGAGGAGGAAGTTTATGTTGAACAACCTCCCGGCGTTGTGCATGAAAAATTTCCAAATTATGTTTACAAACTTTCAAAAGCACTTTCTGGTTTAAAATAAGCTACAAGAGATTGATATGAAAAGTTAAGTGGTTTTCTTCTTTCAAATAACTTTTCAAGGGGTGTGATGGACACTACTCTTTTTACAAAAACCTCTTGTAAAAATGATTTTCTTCTTGTCCAAATTTATGTTGATGATATTATTTTTGGTACTACTAATGTCTCTTTATGTGAAGAATTTGCCTCACTTATGCAAAAAGAATTCGAAATGAGCATGATGGGAGAATTGACATACTTCCTCGGCCTACAAATCAAGCAAACGAAAGAAGAAATCTTCATCAATCAAGAGAAGCACATGAAGGAACTTCTCAAGAGATTTGGGATGAGCAATGCAAAAGGTATTGGCACTCCTATGAGCTTGTCATTGAAGCTTGACAAAGATGAAAAAGGTAAAACAGTTGATGAAAAGACATATAGAGCTATGATCGGTAGTTTACTTTATTTAACGGCTAGTAGGCCGGATATCATGTTTGCCGTATGTTTGTGTGCTAGATTCCAAGCTTGCCCCAAGGAATCTCATTTAATAGCTGTAAAACGTATTTTGAGATACTTAATTTCATCATATGATTATGGCTTGTGGTACTCTAAACAATCTTGCTTTGATCTTATTGCCTACACCGATGCGGACTATGCCGGATGTAAGGTAGAAAGGAAGAGTATAAGTGGAAATTGCCAATTCTTGGGAGGATGCTTAGTATCTTGGTACAGCAAGAAACAATCGTGCATGTCCCTATCAACCGCCAAAGCAGAATACATCGCAGCCGGTTGTTGCTGTGCTCAGTTACTTTGGATGAAACATACATTGATTGATTTTGGTGTTTCTTTTAAGTTCATACCTATTATGTGTGATAATACTAGTGCCATAAACATTTCCAAAAACCCTGTGCAATATTCAAAAACAAAACATATTGAAATCAAACATCACTTTATTAGAGATCATGTTGCTAGAGGTGATGTATTTTTAGAATATATTTGCATAGAGGATCAAATTGCCGATATTTTTACAAAACCTCTTTCGGAAGATCGCTTTTGCTATTTAAGAAAATTACTTGGTATCGAAAAATTTAATGAGTAATGTGTGTTGCTTGTATCTGTTTTTCCCTTACTTATGTTTCTCTTTTCTTGCTGAAAATTTTCCGAAAAAATTCGGACGCCAATTTTAAAAATAGGACGTCCGGTTTTAAAACTGGACTCAAAGTTTTCTCTTCAAAAAATTCCAGAGATATTCGGACGATAAAACCAGACGCCTTCACAAAAAATCGGACGTCCGATTTCTTCAAATCACAAAATACCGAACAACCGATTTTTAAAAACGGTCGACCGAGTTCTGAAAAAGGGTCGGGTCTGTGTTTTTAAAATAAGATTTTTCTCAAACATTTCACACTTTTCTCTCAACTCTCTCTCACTCTCTCAACCAAAAACTCCCTCCCTCAAAAGACCCATCCGATTTCTTGTTACGATTTTCAATCTTCTTCTTCTTTTCCTCAAATTCATCTCTCAACACAGCAAAGAAACTATTCTTCTCTCTGTTTTGTTTGCTACAGTCTGCCAATCTCAAACTCTTCATCTCCTCTCAAACCCTACCCAAGTATTTCTCCAAAATGGTTAAAATAAAGAATGCTCAAGTTGGTCAAGGCCAAAATTCTGAAGAAGGAGGCACTAGTAGAGGGAAAGGAAAGGGAAAGAGGGTACCTTCTAGAACTGGGGTTTCTGCAGCTAGGGCTTCAGAGAGGTTTATTTCAGTGAAGGAGGCTGCCAAGTTTGAAGAATGGACTAGAAATCGACGGAAAATTGTTCCGGGTCATCGGGTGGACTTAAATGATGTGCGAGGCTATCCCACATCTTTTGAACTAATTGGTTAGATACCGTTGCTAATTGTGAATGAACTCTATTATGTGGATATGATATATGAGTTTTATGCAAATCTCTACAAGGGAAGAATTGAAAGAGTGGATAATATTCCACTCCGGGGGTAGGGATATTTCATTTGATGATAGATTGTTAAATGAAAATTTAAAAACTCCTCAAGATGGTATAAGATTCTACACCAAGAACAAAAAATGCTTTGATCCTAACTTATATAGTGAAAGACGGTTTGAGGAAATTTTCACTAGGGGAGAAGTTTTAAAGAGACATGATGATAGGAATGTTAACAAGCTTGGTGCTTATGGGAGATTGCTCCATCACATGATCTCTAATATCATTATTCCAAATGTTGGGCATAAATCATCTATCACCAACATGCACTCATTTGTGATACTAGACTTACATGAACATAGGAGGATGAATTTTGGATATATGGCTATAGAACATATGCTAGCTATACAATCCTCCTCAACAAAATGCTTGTCATATGGTTGCTTTATCACAAAACTCCTCCAACACTTTGTGATCAATTTGGTTGGCATTGGTGATCACATTGGCCATGGAAAAATCTACACTCAACAAACCTTCAAAAGAATGGGGTTTGAGAAAAATGATGATGGGACATTCATCCGAGGTGGACAATATGATGATGACGATGATGAGGAAGATGATGATGAAGATCAAGAGGGTATGAATGAGGAAGAAGAGGAAAGTGACGAAGAAATGGAGGTCGAAATCCAAAGAAGAGAAACAAGGCAAAAGAAGCAACAAGAAAGAACAGAGGAAGGCTCATCTTTGGGGAGCATGAGTCATCTAATGGATATGATAGCCTCTCTACAAACTTCAATAAACACTCGGTTTGACGCATTCGATGGTCTCTTTGAGGTTTTGGATGGGAAAGTCTCCAACATTCAAGAAAGGCTTGATACATTGGATCAAAAAATGACCGACACACAAGAACGGGTTCTGAGACTCGAGCAAGGAGGAGGATATAGAGTTGATTGAGATTTCTTTTATAAAACCTTCTCTTTTTCCCTTGTTTTGTCTATGACTCTTTTCAAACTCCTTGTGGTTTCCTTCTCCTAATGTTATGCCTTTTGACTTGATATATGTTATCTTAATTTACTTTTGTTATGCTAAGTGATCCATTTGTTGCTATCTTGTGTTGCTTGGACTCTTTTGTTATGGACTTCATGATGATCACCTAATGTTGAAAGTCCAATTGCTCCCTCTTCTATGATCCCTTAAAATTTCTCTCCTAAGATCCTTTTTTGATTTATGACAAAAGGGGGAGAAAATAGTGCAAGATGTAAGGGAGAGAAATCTTTGTAATATGTTATACGTTGATGCTTCTTCATGTTTATGCCTTGTTGGTGCCTTAGTATTTCTTATACTTTGTAGAGTTGCTATGGGCTATTTGGCTTAGTTTGGACTTGTGATCTTTCTTAGCCATATTTGATATGAAGCATGTTTTTAGGGGGAGTTATATCTCTCTTATGGCGATTGTTGTGCTTTGTTCTTATTATTGATCCTTTTTTAAGCATCACTATACTTTTACTCTTGCTCTTTTGTTCTTCTTGCATATATGTTTGTCATAATAAAAAAGGGGGAGATTGTTAGCCCTAAGGGCATTATTACTTATGATTTTGATTATGATTAACATATGCTTGTGTGAGTATTTTAGCTAACCTTTCAGAGAACAAAAGAAGCACTTTTGAAGTCTCAAGTCTACATTTTCTAAAAGCAAAAGATCTTGATGATGAGGGCAAAATGAAGGAGAAAAGACCAAGCCATTCCAAGATCAAGTCATTGAAGACTTTGAAGACATTGAAGACCTTGTCTATGTTAGAGTGTGATAAGGTACTTCTTTGTAAAACTCCATAATCTTACTCTTTGGCTATTCATCATATATGAAGCTCCTTTTACGATTTTCTCAATATAAACTTTTCTTAAAATCTAAGTATTCTTGATTGAGGTTTTGATGCTTTTGAAAGGTTCTTCTTATATCTAAAATTATTATCAATAATACATGTTTTTGAAATGATGAGGAAAGTTTTGTCTTAAAAGAAACTGGCTGTAAAAACTCAAAAATTCGGTCATCCGGATTTAGAACCGGTCGTCCGATTTTTTCTATACTTAGAAAAAATCGGCCGTCCGATTTCTAGCAGGACAAGTCCGAATCTTTCTATTTAAGAACCGGTCGTCTAATTTTCTCATTTACTGTAAAAAATTATTATCGTTATACTGAGTGCAACGGTCACTCTTTCAATAAAATATATATAGACTTTTTTTATCAGCCAAAAAGTAAGAAGTTTGGTGAAATATTTATTGAGATCATTTAAGACTTTTAAAGAGCTTAAAAACTACATTTACTGCAAACACTTTCAATCCCAAACAAAAAATTTCCTTGAGCTTCATTATTGATCATCATCGAAGAAGAAGAAAGGAGGAGCTTGTAGAAACATTCCATTCAGTTGTACCTACTATTTCTCAAGCTCAATTTGGTAATATTTTTCTTAAAACGATCTTTCTCTCTTATTGATATCAATGGTTTGTGTTGTAAAACCCCTTGGGTAATACTTTGATTTACATTGTGTTGTGAATTGAGGTTGTGTGCAAAACCCTTGTAGGGTGATCCTCATATTTGTAGTTGGTGTAATTTGTTTTTATAGTGGATTTGGAAAATCCTTGGGGGTTGACTCAAGGTACTGGATGTAAATCTTTGAGAGAGTGAACCACTTTAAATTTTTGTGTCTTTCTTTCTAAGCTTCTTACTTATTTGTCTTAACCACAAGATTTTGTTTGGTTTGGAATTTTATTAAAAGAGTTTTAGAATTCTCTTTCAAACGAAATTGGAGGTTTATCCTTTAATTAACAAAGTTGTTTTCTAAAATTAGCCAAAAACCTTATTCTCCCCCCAAGGTTTTTTAGTTACTATTTCCTCATATGGCATAAGGTGCTCATGCACTTGCACTTACATTTGCGTGCAGACTTCTTTCCTGACTTCAAGCTTCATTGAAACTAAAAAGTGAAACCTAAAATATAGTATATTATTCATGTAAATTCTATTACCTTAAGACACACACAAAGACGCACGCACACATGCATCCGCACAAAAATACACACTCACATACACATACACGCACTAACCCACCCACTAATTCTTCCCTTTTAGAACTCATACAAAATCTTCTAGCTGCAATCTCGAGAAGACTTCTAAGACCACACATAAGAACAAAAACTTTACAAGACGAATACATGAATTTTCTAACGAAGGAAACCAAGAGAAAGATAGATGTAAGTTAATGTACAATTTTTTTTCTTTATTATTGCGAAATGACTACCTTTCCCTTTAAATACAACCATCATCATTATTAAATTAACCATCACAAAATTTAAAAAACTTTACAATAGACACGCAAATGAAATCCATTTCATCTAGAAAGCAATTTATAGATCATTAGACCATTTCTTTTACCAAATTATATCGAAGAAATTTCTTGTAGGAACCAATTAACTATTATTGGCTGCTGAGCTTCAAAGCTTATTGTCAATAGTCGCTTGGTTTCATCAAAATAGTTTGCCTATATGATTATAAAAATATCCTTGGGGTGGTTTCAAGTCGAAGGTGAACAGTTTATAGTTATTATAACGTTAGTGATTGGATAGATTTTTTAAATGTTATCAGGTACACTCAGTGCCTACCAAATCATTGCTAAGAATGTCAGTACTTTCATGCCCTAGATTCTCAGCAATACCAACGGACAGTTGTTAGCTGCTTTAATATTTTCATCCTCTGTTGAGTTGTTGGTGTCGCTTGCTCAAATCTCTTATCAAAACCTGTCTTTCTTATTTTAGCTCCAATGTCAAGAACACTAGGATATAATTTTACACCAGTAGCATTTGCTAGCTCATTTAGTGGGCTAGCTTGTTGTAATACAACACCTTCTTGTGAATACCCCAGGAACCTTTTCACATTCTTCTCATTGCAAGTTGTTTGGCCTTTAAGTTCACAAAGTTTTATATTCAAGTCATCTGGATCTTCCATTTCTTCATCTCTGGAACAAATTGGTTCAACACTAATCTTAGCCAGTTCAACCCTAGTCGTGCCATCAGTATTGGCTTCACCAATTTTTGCGGAAGGGGAGGGCTAATGCTGTTTTTTCTTGGTTTGCTTCCAATTCTTTTGAACTTGCACTTGCATTTGCATGCAGATTTCTTTCCTAACCTCACGCTTCTTTTAAACTATAAATTAGAATACAAAGTACAGTATATTGTTCACATAAATTCCATTATCTTAAGACACACATATGCGCACTCAAGTGTACACACACACAAATGCCCCAGCCCACCAGCTCTTTTCTTCTCTTTTCGAACCCATATGATATTTTATAGCTACAATCTTTGAAAGACTTTATAGACCACACATAAGAAAAAACACTTTACAAGACAAATATACCAATTTTCCATCAAAGGAGACCAAGATAAAGAGAGATGTTAGTTAATCTAGAAGTTTTTTTTTATCATTACGAAGAAGAGTACATTTCCATTTAAATACAAGCATCATCATTTTCAATTTACCGTTTCAAAATTTAGAAAACCATACACTAAGATTGAAATGAAATTCACATTCAAACTAGAAACCCATTTATCTTCATTAGACCATTTCATATACAATATTATATCGGAGAAATTTCTCGTTGCTTTCATCAGACCACTTTTCCATGAAGACTATAAAAATATCCTTGGAGTTGTTTGAGATTGAAGGCAAATAACTTATACTGATGTTGATCTAATTAATTGGATAGATATTTTAAAAGTTATCCGGTATGATATTTGTGCCCACAAATCAATACTAAGATTGTCATTGTTTTGTTACCCTTGATTCTTAGGGATACAACAAGGACAATTATTAGTTGCTTTATTTTTTCCATCCTTTGTTGCAATTGCTGGTGTTGCTTGCTTAAATCTCTTTACGAAACTTGTGTTTCATTTTTTAGCTCAAGTGGCATGAACATGAAAATTTTATTTTACACCATTAGCATTTGCTAACTCGTTTGGAGGGCTAGTTTGTTTTAATACTGCACCCTCTTGTTAACGCCCTAGAGATTTTTCCACATTCTTCTTCATTGCAAGTTGTTGGTCCCTTCAGTTAACTAAGCTTAGTATTAAAGTCTTTTGATTTTTCCATTTCTTCATCTCTAGGAAAAAACTGATTAAACAACATTCTTAGAGAGTTCAGCTGATGTGAACCCATTAGACATGCAAGAACATGAAGGAGTTGTGACAAGAGAAGGCAAAACAACTAAAGAGTCACAAGGATCAAATTCAGCAAGAGAAGTTTCAAGGCTTAAATTTTAATGTCCAAGACTTTATGGGGCTTAAATTTTGATGTTCAATACTTTATGGGACAATATCCTAAAGTTTTTAATAAGTTAGAAATTGAAAATTCACCTTGGTAGGTGGTTGGAAGCACTTTTGCCCAAGCTGGAAAATTGACTCCTATTTTTGGCAATGCGTTGACTAGTGCTCTAGAATAGTACAAATACAATTAAAACACCTTTATTGTCTTATCAAGTATATGTATAGGTTATATCTATCCTTTGGGCTTAAATATGAGAGGGAAAATTTCCTATTTTCTCCCTCAAGTCTCTATAAATATGTAGTCTTCTATTTTGAAGAACCTAATTAAGAAAATTTTCAAGACAAAGGTTCTTCTCTTAGTATTCTTAGTTTTTAGCTTAGTTTTTTTATCTTCTTCAAGGGTGAACTTCCTTGAAAGAAAAATCACTTTGAAGACTAGTTGAAAGTTCCAAGAGCTTCAAGGTTGATCATCAAAATTCCTTCATACTAGTTACTACACTCTTGTAGAAATCTAGTCTTGAGGTCCTCTTCCTGTTTCATTGAGGTCTAAGGTCCAAAGTACCTTAGGTTGCTTGAACTTTGAAGAATAGATTTTTTTTAATCCTTCTTGAGGTCTTGAATTTAATAAATCCAAGGTTGCTAGAAGTTTAACATTTTCAAGTACTTTCAAAGGCACTTTCTCTCTTCTACTTGTTACACTTGTTTTGTTTGTTCTCTCCCTCACTTCTTGGACGAAATTTCATGCAGTTGAAGATCATTCCACATCATTTGGTATCAAATCCACCTTAAAGTAAGTCTTTTTGAGATATCTTACTTTCAAAAAAAATAAATACATGAAAAAAAAAAGAGAAAAGTGACAAGATTGCTTGAAAATGTCATCACAAAAATAGAGTGCTTGAACGACCTGGAATATGACTAGAACTTTGCAATATGTTTAGATGAAGTTATACTAAATTGACCTGAGAAACAAATGAAACAAGTCTCATCTAATTTGGACTTCATTTGATATCTCAAAATAGCCAAAACTTGAAGGTCCACCTGGCTTTTCCGCAGACAAAAAGTACTGAAATGATCTGAGCATATCTTCATTTTTACTAATCCTTTTTCTTTGATTCTTGAGCCTAAAATCAAGAAGTTTGAGTGAGGATTAGTTCTGGACAAACCTCATTCAATTTATACTTGTGGTTCAATACCAGTTTTCAAAAGAAGCCAAGTATGTCATCTACTCTGCTTGCTGGAAACTTTTGTTGTGTATTCTTTTGTGTTCTTGAAGTATCCTAGCTTTGTGTTTGTATTTGTGGTCGAATTTCTTTCCTTTTTCAGTACTTATTTCTTCATTTGGTCAATCTACCATTATTGACTCAAATTCTCTTTGAAATATTGTTGAACTTCCTTAAAATGAATGGATGACTCAATATCATTTTCCTTGCTTCTCATATTTCTCAACTAGTTTTTGTTTGTAATTTTTTTTTATTTTGGTTGTTTTAAACTTGAGTAAAGGTGTTAAATATTTGTTAAGAACTCATACAACTCTTTGAGACTTGAACCTTTAGAAAAAGGCAAGAGTTGTGAGAATATCCTCAAAAAAAAGCCAAAGAGAGTTAAACAAGAGAGTTTTGTGAGGTAAACACTATCAAGATGTCAACCCAAGCTCAAGCACCAACTCTTTTTGGAGAAGAGTCTAGCAACTCCCAACATGATGACCCTTTGATGCTCATAATGCAACAGTTACAATCTCTAAGAGATGAGATGAAGGATATTAAAAAGGATTTCACTAATCTCTCTAATCAATAAAGGGAGGTTAGTCCTCATGGTAGTCTCAATGTTGCTACCCCAAGGAGCAATGGACCATTCAATTGCTCTAGGACAACCGAGTTCCACCAACCTCCACATTTTTATGAAAAACTTCATCCACTTCCTTACGGTGTAGAAGATGTGGTTTTGGAGGAAGAGGAGTGCCTAGACACTTTGAAGAAGATCCAAGACCACAAGCTAGGCATGAAGAGCCATTATATGATGATCATGAACATGTTCCATTTATTGCCAAATGTGGCAAAACAACTAAAGAATCACAAGGATCAAATTCAGCAAGAGAAGTTTCAAGGCTTAAATTTAATGTCCAAGACTTTATGGGGCTTAAATTTTGATATTCAATACTTTATGGGACAGTATCCTAAAGTTTTTAATAAGTTAGAAATTGAAAATTCACCTTGGTAGATGGTTGGAAGTTCTTTGCCCAAGCTAGAAAATTGACTCCTATTTTTGGCAATGCGTTGACTAGTGCTCTAGAATAGTACAAATGCAATTAAAACACCTTTATTGTCTTATCAAGTATATGTATAGGTTATATCTATCCTTTGGGCTTAAATATGAGAGGGAAAAATTCCTATTTTCTCCCTCAAGTCTCTGTAAATATGTAGTCTTCCATTTTGAAGAAGCTAATCAAGAAAATTTTCAAGACAAAGGTTATTCTCTTAGTATTCTTATTTCTTAGCTTAGTTTTTCTATCTTCTTCAAGGGTGAACTTCCTTGAAAGAAAAATCACTTTGAAGACTTGTTGAAAGTTCCAAAAGCTTCAAGGTTGATCATCAAAATTTCTTCATACTACTTACTACACTCTTGTAGAAAACTAGCCTTGAGGTCTTCTTCCTGTTTCATTGAGGTCTAAGGTTTAAAGTACCTTAGGTTGATTGAACTTTGAAGAAAATATTTTTGTTAAACCTTCTTAAGGTCTTGGATTTATTATATCCAAGGTTGCTAGAAGTTTAACATTTTCAAGTCTTTTCAAAGGCACTTTCTCTCATCTACTTGTTACACTTGTTTTGTTTGTTCTCTCCCATGCTTCTTGGACGAATTTTCATGCTCTGGAAGATCATTCCACATCATTAGCTCAAGCCATCCATCAATTTGGCTCAATCAATATTTGCTGCAGGGGAGGGCTAATATTACTATTTCCTCGTATGGCTTAAGGTGCTCGTGCACTTACGCTTGCGTTTGCATGCAGACTTCTTTCCTGACTTCAAGCTGTATTGAAACTAAAAAGTAAAGATTATATCGGAGAATTTCTTGTTGCTTTATTTTTCCATACTATGTTGCAGTTGTTGTTGTCGCTTGCTTAAATCTCTTTACAAAACCTGTCTTTCATTTTTTACCTCCAGTGGCAAGAACATGAGAAATTTATTTTACACCATCAGTATTTGCTAACTCGTTTTTAGGGCAAGCAAGTTTTAATACTATACCCTCTTCTAAATGCCCTAGAGATTTTTCCACATTCTTCTTCATGGTAAGTTGTTAGTCCCTTTAGTTCAATAAGCTTAATATTAAAGTCATTTGAATTTTCCATTTCTTCATCTCCATAAAAAACTGATTCAACAACATTCTCAGAGAGTTCAGCTCTGGCCATGCCATCAATTTAGCTTGATCAATGTTTGCTGCAGGGGACTGCTAATGTTACTATTTCCTCGTATGGGTTAAGGTGCCATTGTGCTTGCGCCTGGTTTGCATGCAGACTTTTTTCTAACTTCAAGCTTTATTGAAACTAAAAAGTCAAACCAAAAGTATAGTATATTATTAATGTAAATTCCATTAACTTAAGACACACGCAGAGACGCAAGCACGCATGCATCTGCAAAAAAAACACCAACTCACATACACATAGGCACACTAACCCACCCACTAATTCTTCCCTTTTAGACCTCATGCAAAATCTTTTAGCTGCAATCTTGAGAAGACTTCTAAGACCACATATAAGAAAAAAAACTTTACAAGACGAATACATGAATTTTCTAACATAGGAAACCAAGACAAAGATAGATGTAAGTTAATGTACAAGTTTTTTTTTATTATTAAGAAATGTCTACCTTTCCCTTTAAATAAAACAATCATCATTATTAAATTTACCATTACAAAAATTAAAAACTATACAATAGAGGGAAATTAAATCTCATTTAATATAGCAAGCCATTTATCATCATTAGACCATTTCTTATACCGGATTATATCAAAGAAATTTCTCGTAGCAACCGATCAACAATATTGGGCTACTGAGCTTCAAAACTTATTGTCAGTAATCGCTTGGTTTCATCAAACCACACTTCCAATATAATTATAAAAATATCCTTGGGGTGGTTTCAAGTGAAAGGTGAATAGTTTATAGTTATTATAACTTTAGTGATTGGATAGATATTTTAAATGTTATCAGGTACACTGAGTGCCTTCCAAATCATTGCTAAGAATCTCATTACTTTCATGCCCTAGATTCTCAACGATACCACAGGACAGTTCGTAGCGGCTTTAATATTTTCATACTCTGTGGCAGTTGTTGGTGTCTCTTGCTCATATCTCTTATCAAAACATGTCTTTCTCCTTTTAGATCCAGGGTCAAGAACATTACGAAGTAATTTTACACCAGTAGCATTTACTAGCTCGTTGAATGGGCTAGCTTGCTGTAATACGACACCTTCTTGTGAATGCCCTAGGACTCTTTTCACATTCTTCGCATTGGAAGTTGCTTGGAATTTAAGTTCACAAAGCTTTATATTCATGTTATCTGGATCTTCCATTTCTTCATATCTTGAAGAAACTGGTTCAATACCATTCTTAGCCAGTTCAACCCTTGTCGTGCCATCAACATTGGCTTCATCAATGTTTGTGGCAGGCCAGGGCTAATTCTGTTTTTCTTGGCTTGCATCAAATGCTTTTGAAATTGCCCTTGCATTTGCATGCAAACTTCTTTCCTGACTTCAAGGTTCTTTTAAACTATAAAGGCAAATACAAAGTATAGTATACTAGCCACATAAACTCCTTATCTTAAGACACAAATATACACACTAAAATGCAAACACACACACATAAAAATGCCCCAACCCACCAAATCTTTTCTTCTCTTTTAGAACCCATATGATATCTTCTGGCTACAAACTTTGGAAGACTTTAAAGACCACACATAAGAAACAACACTTTACAAGATGAATATATCAATTTGCCAACAAAGGAAACCAAGATAAAGATAGATGTAAGTTAATGTACAAGTTTTCTTTTATCATTACGAAAAAGAGTACCTTTCCATTTAAATACAAGCATCATCATTTTCAATTTACCATTACAAAATTTACAAAACCATACACTAAGATAGAAATGAATTCACATTCAATCTAGAAACGCATTTATCATCATTAGACCATTTCATATACAAGATTATATCAGAGAAATTTCTCGTTGCTTTTATCAGAGCACTTTACCATGAAGACTATAAAAATATCCTTGGAGTTTTTTAAGATCGAAGGCAAATAACTTATACTGATGTTGATCTAATTAATTGGGCAGATATTTTAAAAGTTATCGGGTATGATCTTTGTGCTTGCCAATCATTACTAAGATTGTCAGTGTTTGATACCCTTGATTCTTAGGGATTCAACAAGGACAAGTATTAGTTGCTTTATTTTTTCCATCCTTTGTTGCAGTTGTTGTTGTGGCTTGGTTAACTCTCTTTAGAAAACTTCTCTTTCATTTTTTTCGCTCCAGTGCCATGAACATGAGAAATTTATTTTACACCATTAGCATTTGCTAACTCATTTTTAGGGCTAGCATGTTTTAACACTACACCTTCTTGTAAATGCCCTAGAGATTTTTCCACATTCTTCTTCATGGCAAGTTGTTAGTCCCTTCATTTCAATAAACTTAATATTAAAGTGATTTGAATTTTCCATTTCTTCAACTCTAGAGAAAACTGATTCAATAACATTCTTAGAGAGTTCAGCTCCAGCCATGCCGTCACATCAGCATGATCAATGTTTGCTGCAGGGGAGGGCTAATGTCAATATTTCCTCGTTTGGCTTAAGGAGCTCATGCGCTTACGCCTGCATTTGCGGCTGCGTTTGCGTGCAGACTTCTTTCCTGACTTCAAGCTTTATTGAAACTAAAAAGTCAAACAAAAGATACAAAATATTATTCATGTAAATTCCATTACCTTAAGACACACGCAGAGATGCACGCACGCAGCCACAAAAAAAACACACACTCACATACACATACACGCACTAACCAACCAGCTAATTCTTCCCTTTTAGGACTTATACAAAATCTTCTATCTGCAATCTTGAGAAGACTTCTAAGACCACACATAAGAACAAAAACTACGAATATATTAATTTTCTAACTAAGGAAACCAAGACAAAGATTGAAGTATGTTAATGTACAGGTTTTTTTTTTTTATTATTACCAAATGACTACCGTTCCCTTTAAATAAAACATCATCATTATTAAATTTACCATTACAAAATTTTAAAAACTATACAATAGAGATGGAAATGAAATCTCATTCTATCTACCGAGCCATTTATCATCATTAGACCATTTCTTTTATCGGATTATATTGGAGAAATTTCTCGTAGGAACCGATTAACAATAGTGGGCTACCGAGCTTCAAAACTTATTGTCAATAGTCGCTTGGTTTTATCAAACCACTTTACCTATAAAATTTACAAATATCCTAGGAGTGGTTTCAAGTCAAAGGTGAACAGTTTATAGTTATTATAAATTTAGTTATGGATAGATATTATCAATGTTATCAGGTACACTCAGTGCCTGCAAAATCATTGCTAAGAATGTCAGTACATTCATGCCCTAGATTCTCAGCGATACCAAAAGACAGTTGTTAGCTGATTTAATATTTTTATCCTCTGTTGCAGTTGTTGGTGTCGCTTGCTCAAATCTCTTATCAAAACCAGTTTTTCTCCTTTTGGCTCCAGTGTCAAGAACATTAGGAAGTAATATTACACAAGTAGCATTTGTTAGCTCGTTTAGTGGGCTAGCTTGTTGTAATACGACACCTTCATGTGAATGCCACAGGAATGTTTTCACATTCTTCGCAATTCAAGTTACTTGGAATTTAAGTTCACAAAGCTTTATATTCAAGTCATCTGGATCTTCTATTTCTTCATCTCTGGAAGAAACTGGTTCAATACCATTCTTAGCCACTTCAACCCCAGTCGTGCCATCAATATTGGCTTCATTAATGTTTGCGGCAAGACAGGGCTAATTCTGTTTTTTCTTAGTTTGCATCAAATGCTTTCGAAGTTGCACTTGCATTAGCGTGCAGACTTCTTTCCTGACTTCAAGCTTCTTTTAAAAATTAAGGCCAAATACAAAGTATAGGATATTATTTGCATAAAATCCATTACCTTAAGATACACACATGCGCACTCAAATGCACACATGCACACATATAAAAATGCCCGAACCCACCAAGTATTTTCTTCTCTTCTAGAACCTATATGATATCTTCTAGCTACAATGTTTGGAAGACTTTAAAGACCACACAAAAGAAACAACACTTTACAAGACAAATATATCAATTTGCCAACAACAGAGACCAAGATAAAGATAGATGTAAGTTAATGTACAAGTTCTTTTTATCATTACAAAAAAGAGTAACTTTCAATTTAAATACAAGCATCATCATTTTCAAATTACCGTTACAAAATTTACAAAACAATACACCAAGATAGAAATGAATTCACATTCAATCTAGAAACTCAATTATCAAGTATAGAACATTTCTTATACAAGACTATATCAGAATTTCTCGTTCCTTTCATCAAAGCTCTTTGCCATGAAGTTTATAAAAATATCCTCGGAGTTTTTTGAGATCGAAGGCAAATAACTTAAACTAATGTTGATCTAATTAATTGGACAGTAACTTTAAAAGTTATCGAGTATGATCTCTGAGCTTGCCAATCATTACTAAGATTGTCAGTGTTTGATACCCTTGATTCTTAGGGATACAACAAGGACAATTATTAGTTGCTTCATTTTTTCCATCCTGTGCTGCAATTGTCCTTGTCGCTTGCTTAAATCCTTTTACAAAACCTTTCTTTCATTTTTTAGCTCTAATGGCACGAACATGATAAATTTATTTTACACTATTAGCATTTGCTAACGAGTTTTAAGGGCTAGCATGTTTTAATACTACATCCTCGCGTAAATGCCCTAGAGATTTTTCCACATTCTTTTTCATGGCAACATGTTGGTCCCTTCAGTTAACTAAGCATAGTAAAAAAGTCATTTGAACTTTCAATAGCTTCATCTCTCGAAAAAACTGATTCAACAACATTCTTAGAGAGTTTAGCTCCAGCCATGCCATCAATTTAGCTTGATCAATGTTTGCTGCAAGGGAGGGCAAATGTTACTATTTCCTTGTATGGATTAAGGTGCTCATGCATTTTCGCTTGTGTCTGTGTTCGCGTGCAGACTTCTTTCTTGACTTCAAGCTTTATTGAAACTAAAAAGTCAAACCAAAAGTATAGTATATTATTCATGTAAATTCCATTACCTTAAGATACACGCAGAGATGCACGCACGCGCACATCCGCACAAAAACACACACTCACATACACAAACACGCACTGACCCACCCACTAATTCTTCCCCTTTAGAACTCATACAAAATCTTCTAGCTACAATCTTGAGAAGACTTCTAAGACCACACATAAGAACAAAAACTTTACAAGACGAATACATGAATTTTCTAACGAAGGAAACCAAGACAAAGATAGATGAAAGTTAATGAACAAGTTTTCTTTATTATTACGAAATGACTACCTTTCCCTTTAAATAAAATAATCATCATTATTAAATTTAGCATTACAAAATTTAAAAAACTATACAATAGAGATGGTAATGAAATCTCATTCTATCTACCAAGCCATCTATCTTCATTAGACCATTTCTTTTACAAGATTATATCAGAGAAATTTCTCGTAGCAACCGATTAACAATAGTGGGCTACTGAGCTTCAAAACTTATTGTCAATAGTCACTTGGTTTCATCAAACCACTTTGCCTATATAAGTATAAAATATCCTTGGGGTGGCTTCACGTGAAAGGTGAACAGTTAATAGTTATTATAACTTTAGTGATTAGATATATATTTTTAATGTTATCAGGTACACTCAGTGCCTTCCAAATCATTGCTAAGAATATCAGTAAATTCATGCCCAAGATTCTCAACGATACCAAAGGAGAATTGTTGTCGGCTTTAATATTTTCATCCTTTGTTGCAATTGTTGGTGTCGCTTGCTCAAATCTCTTATCAAAACATGTCTTTCTCTTTTTAGCTCCAGTGAGAAGAACATTAGGAAGTAATTTTGCACCAGTAGTATTTGCTAGCTCGTTTAGTGGGCTAGCTTGTTGTAATATGACACCTTCTAGTGAATGCCCCATAAATCTTTTCACATTCTTCGCATTGCAAGTTTCTTGGCATTTTAGTTCACAAAGCTTTATATTCAAGTCATCTGGATCTTCCATTTCTTCATCTCTGGAGGAAACTGGATCAACACCATTCTTAGCCATTTGAACCCTAGCTGTGCCATCAACATTGGCTGCATCAATATTTGCGGCAGGGCCGGTCAAATTTAGTTTTTTCTTGGTTTGTATCAAATTGCTTTTGAAGTTGCACTTGCCTTTGCGTGCAGACTTCTTTCTCCTGACTTCAAGCTTCTTTTAAACTATAAAGTCAAATACAAAGTATAGTATATTATTCACATAAATTCCATTCTCTTAAGGCACATGCATGCGAACTCAAATGCACACACACACACACACACATAAAAATGCCTGAACCCACCAACTCTTTTCTTCTCCTTTCGAACCCATATGATATCTTCTAGCCATAATCTTTGGAAGACTTTAAAGACAACACATAAGCAAAAACACTTTATAAGACGAATATATCAATTTGCCAACAAAGGAAACCAAGATAAAGATAGTGTAAGTTAATGTACAAATTTTTTTTATCATTACGAAAAAGGGTACCTTTCCATTTAAATACAAGCACAATCATATTCAAATTACCGTTACAAAATTTACAAAACAATACTCTAAGACAGAAATGAATTTATATTTAATCTAGAAACCTAATTATCATCATTAGACCATTTCATATACAAGATATATTGGAGAAATTTCTCGTTCCTTACATCATATCACTATGCCATGAAGACTATAAATATTTCCCCAGAGGTTTTTGAGAGCGATGGCAAATAACTTAAACTAATGTTGTTCTAATTAATTGGATAGTAACTTTAAAAGTTTTCGAGTATGATCTTTGAGCCTGCCAATCATTACTAAGATTGTCATTGTTTGATACCCTTGATTCTTAAGGATACAAGGAAAATTATTAGTTACTTTATTTTTTCCGTCCTGTGTTGCACTTGTTCTTTTCGCTTGCTTAAATCTCTTTACAAAACCTGTCTTTCATTTTTTAGCTTCAACGACATGAACATGAGAAATTTATTTTACACCATTAGCATTTGCTAATGCGTTTTTAGGGCTAGCATGTTTTAATATTACACCCTCTTGTAAATGCCCCAGAGATTTTTCCACATTCTTTTTCATGTCAAGGTGTTGGTCCCTTCAATTAACTAAGCTTATTATTAAAGTCATTTGAATTTTCCATATCTTCATCTCAAGAAAAACTGATTCAACAACATTCTTAGAAAGTTCAGCTCCAGCCATACCATCAATTTAGCTTGATCAGTGTTTGCTGCAGGGGAGGGCTGATGTTAATATTTCCATGTATGGATTAATGTGCTCATGCATTTTCGCTTGCACCTGCGTTTGTGTGCAGACTTCTTTCCTGACTTCAAGCTTTATTGAAACTAAAAAGTCAAACCAAAAGTACAGTATATTATTCATTTAAATTCCATAACCTTAAGACACACGTAGAGATGCAAGCACGCACGGATCCGGTAAAAAACACACACTCACATACACATACATGCATTAACCCACCCACTAATTCTTCCCTTTTAGAACTCATACAAAATCTTCTAGCTGCAATCTTGAGAAGACTTCTAAGACCACACATAAGAACAAAAACTTTACAAGACGAATACATGAATTTTCTAACGAAGGAAACCAAGACAAAGATATATGTAAGTTAATGTACTAGTTTTTTTTTTATTATTACCAAATGACAACCTTTCCCTTTAAATAAAACTATCACCACTATTAAATTTACCATTAAAAATTTTAAAAAACTATACAATTGAGATGGAAATGAAATCTCGTTCTATCTACCGAGTCATTCATCATCATTAGACCATTTCTTTTACCGGATTATATCGGAGAAATTTCTCGTAGCAACCGATTAACAATAGTGGGCTACCAAGCTTCAAAACTTATTGTCAATAGTCGCTTGGTATTATCAAACCACTTTGCCTATATAATTATAATAATATCCTTGGGGTGGTTTCAAGACAAAGGTGAACAGTTTATAGTTCTTATAACTTTAGTGATTGGACAGATATTTTCAACGTTATCAGGTAGACTCAGTGCCTGTAAAATCATTGATAGATACTCAGTACATTCATGCCCAAGATTCTCAGCAATACCAAAGGACAGTTGTTAGCGCCTTTAATATTTTCATCCTCTATTGCAAATGTCGGTGTTGCTTGCTCAAATCTCTTATTAAAACATGTCTTTCTCTTTTTAGCTCAAGTGTCAAGAACATTAGGAAGTAATTTTACACCAGTAGCATTTGCTAGCTCGTTTAGTGGGCTAGCTTGTTGTAATACGATACTTTATTGGGAATGGCCCAGAAATCTTGTCACATTCTTCGCATTGCAAGTTGCTTGGCATTTAAGTTCACAAAGCTTTATATTCAAGTAACCTGGATCCTCCATTTCTTCATCTCTGGAAGAAACTGGATCAATACCATTCTTAGCCAGTTAAAGCCTAGCCGTGCCATCAACATTGGCTTCATCCATTTTTGCGGCAGGGCAGGGCTAATTCCATTTTTTCTTGGTTGCATGAAATGCTTTTGAAGTTGCACTTAACTTTGCGTTCAAACTTCTGTCTCCTGACTTCAAGCTTCTTTTAAACTATAAAGTGAAATAAAAAGTATAGTATATTATTCACATAAATTCCATTCTCTTAGGGCACATGCATGCGAACTCAAATGCACACACACACACGTAAAAATTCCTGAACCCACCAACTCTTTTCTTCTCCTTTAGAACCCATATGATATATTTTAGGTACGATCTTTGGAAGACTTTAAAGACCTCACATAAGAAGAAACACTTTATAAGACGAATATATCAATTTGCCAACAAAGGAAACCAAGATAAAGGTAAGTGTAAGTTAATGTACAGGTTCATTTTGTCATTACGAAAAAGAGTACCTTTCCATTTAAATACAAGCATCATCATATTCAAATAACCGTTACAAAATTTACAAAACCATACACTAAGACAAATGAGTTCATATTCAATCTAGAAACCCAATAATCACCCTTAGACAATTTCATATGCAAGATATTTCGGAGGAATTTCTCGTTCCTTTCATCAGAGCACTTTGCCATGACGACTATAAAAATATCCTTACAGTTTTTTGAGATCGAAGGCAAGTAACTTAAACTAATGTTGTTCTATTTAATTGGATAGTAACTTTAAAAGTTATCGAGTATGATCTTTGAGCCTGCCAATCCTTACTAAGATTGTCAGTTTGATACCCTCGATTCTTAGGGAAACAATAAGGACAATTATTAGTTGCTTTATTTTTCCCATCCTGTGCTGTAGTTGTTCTTGTTGTTTGCTTAAATCTCTTTACAAAACCTGTCTTTTATTTTTTAGCTCCAATGGCATGAATATGAGAAATTTATTTTACACCATTAGCATTTGCTAACGCGTTTTTAGGGCTAGCATTTTTTAATACTACATCCTCTTGTAAATGCCCTAGAGATTTTTCCACATTCTCCTCATGGCAAGGTGTTGGTCCCTTCAGTTAACTAAGCTTAGTATTAAAGTCATTTGAATTTTACCTATCTTCATCTCTAGAAAAAATTGATTCAAAAACATTCTTAGAGAGTTCAGCTCCAGCCATGAAATCAATTTAACTTGATCAATGTTTTTCTGCAGGGGGGGCTAATGTTACTATTTCCTTGTATGGATCAAGGTGCTCATGCGTTTTCGCTTGCGCCTACGTTTGCCTTCTTTCCTGACTTCAAGCTTTATTGAAACGAAAAAGTCAAACCAAAAGTATAGTATATTACTCATGTAAATTCCCTTACCTTAAGACACACGCAGAGACGCACGCATGCACGCATCCGCACAAAAACACACGCTCACATACACATACACGCACTAACCCACCCACTAATTCTTCCCTCTTTGAACTCATACAAACTCTTCTAGCTGCAATCTTGAGAAGCCTTCTAAGACCACACATAAGAACAAAAACTTTACAAGTCGAATACATGAATTTTCTAACGAAGAAAACCAAGACAAAGATAGATGTAAGTTAATGTACGAGTTTTTTTATTATTAACAAATGACTACCTTTCACTTTAAATAAAACCATCATCATTATTGTATTTACGATTACAAAATTTAAAAAACTATACAATAGAGATGGAAATGAAATCTCATTCTATATACCGAGCCCTTTATCATCATTAGACCATTTCTCTTATTGGATTATATCGGAGAAATTTCTCGTAGCAACTGATCAACAATAGTGGGCTTCCGAGCTTCAAAACTTATTTTCAATAGTCGCTTGGTTTAATCAAACCACTTTCCCTATATAATTATAAGAATATCCTTTGGGTGGTTTCAAGTCAAAGGTGAACAATTTATAGTTATTATAACTTTAGTGATTGGACAGATATTTTCAATGTTATCATGTACACTCAGTGCCTGCAAAATCATTGCTAAGAAAGTCAGTATATTCACACCCAAGATTCTTAGAAATACCAGAGGACAGTTGTTAACGGCTTTAGTATTTTCATCCTCTGTTGCAGTTGTTGGTGTCGATTGCTCAAATCTACTATCTAAACATGTTTTTTTCTTTTTAGCTCCAGTGTCAAGAACATTAGGAAGTAAATTTACACCAATAGCATTTGCTAGCTTGGTCAGTGGGCTAGCTTGTTGTAATACGACACTTTCTTGTTAATGGCCCAGAAATCTTTTCACATTTTTCGCATTCCAACTTGCTTGGCATTTAAGTTCACAAAGCTTTATATTCAACTAATCTGGATCCTCCATTTCTTCATCTCTGGAGGAAACTGGATAAGTACCATTCTTACCCAGTTGAACCCTAGACGTGCCATTAACATTGGCTTCATCAATGTTTGCGGCAGGGCAGGACTAATTCCGTTTTTTCTTGGTTGCATCAAATGCTTTTGAAGTTGCACTTAACTTTGCGTTTAAACTTCTGTCTCCTGACTTCAAGCTTCTTTTAAACTATAAAGTGAAATACAAAGTATAGTATATTATTCACATAAATTCCATTCTCTTAAGGTACATGCATGCGAACTCAAATGCACACACACACACACGTAAAAATACCTGAACCCACCAACTCCTTTCTACTCCTTTAGAACCCATATGATATATTTTAGCTACGATCTTTGGAAGAGTTTAAAGACCTCACATAAGAAGAAACACTTTATAAGACGAATATATCAATTTGCCAACAAAGGAAACCAAGATAAAGATAAGTGTAAGTTAATGTACAGGTTCATTTTATCATTACGAAAAAGAGTACCTTTCCATTTAAATACAAGCATCATCATATTCAAATTACCGTTACAAAATTTACAAAACCATACACTAAGACAGAAATGAATTCATATTCAATCTAGAAACCCAATTATCACCCTTAGACAATTTCATATGCAAGATATTTCGGAGGAATTTCTCGTTCCTTTCATCAGAGCACTTTGCCATGACGACTATAAAAATATCCTTACAGTTTTTTGAGATCGAAGGCAAATAACTTAAACTAATGTTGTTCTATTTAATTGGATAGTAACTTTAAAAGTTATCGAGTATGATCTTTGAGCTCGCTAATCATTACTAAGATTGTCGGCGTTTGATACCCCTCGATTCTTAGGGATACAATAAGGACAATTATTAGTTGCTTTATTTTTTTCCATCCTGTGCTGTAGTTGTTCTTGTTGTTTGCTTAAATCTCTTTACAAAACCCGTCTTTCATTTTTTAGCTCCAATGGCATGAACATGAGAAATTTATTTTACACCATTAGCATTTGCTAACGCGTTTTTAGGGCTAGCATTTTTTAATACTACATCCTCTTGTAAATGCCCTAGAGATTTTTCCACATTCTCCTCATGGCAAGGTGTTGGTCCCTTCAGTTAACTAAGCTTAGTATTAAAGTCATTTGAATTTTACCTATCTTCATCTCTAGAAAAAATTGATTCAAAAACATTCTTAGAGAGTTCAGCTCCAGCCATGAAATCAATTTAGCTTGATCAATGTTTTCTCAGGGGGAGGGCTAATGTTACTATTTCCTTGTATTGATCAAGGTGCTCATGCGTTTTCGCTTGCGCCTACGTTTGCGTTCAGACTTCTTTCCTGACTTCAAGCTTTATTGAAACGAAAAAGTCAAACCAAAAGTATATTATATTATTCATGTAAATTCCCTTACCTTAAGACACACGCAGAGACGCACGCATGCACGCATCCGCACAGAAACACACACTCACATACACATACACGCACTAACCCACCCACTAATTCTTCCCTCTTAGAACTCATACAAAATCTTCTAGCTGCAATCTTGAGAAGCCTTCTAAGACCACACATAAGAACAAAAACTTTACAAGTCGAATACATGAATTTTCTAAAGAAGAAAACCAAGACAAAGATAGATGTAAGTTAATGTACGAGTTTTTTTATTATTAACAAATGACTACCTTTCCCTTTAAATAAAACCATCATCATTATTGTATTTACGATTACAAAATTTAAAAAACTATACAATAGAGATGGAAATGAAATCTCATTCTATCTACCGAGCCGTTTATCATCATTAGACCATTTCTTTTACTGGATTATATCGGAGAAATTTCTCGTAGCAACTGATCAACAATAGTGGGCTACCGAGCTCCAAAACTTATTTTCAATAGTCGCTTGGTTTCATCAAACCACTTTCCCTATATAATTATAAAAATATCCTTTGGGTGGTTTCAAGTCAAAGGTGAACAATTTATAGTTATTATAACTTTAGTGATTGGACAGATATTTTCAATGTTATCATGTACACTCGATGCTCGCAAAATCATTGCTAAGAATGCCAGTATATTCATGCCCAAGATTCTTAGCAATACCAAAGGACAGATTGTTAGCGGCTTTAGTATTTTCATCCTCTCGTTGCGCTTGTTGGTGTCGATTGCTCAAATCTACTATCTAAACATGTCTTTTTTCCCTTTAGCTCCAAAGTGTCAAGAACATTAGGAAGTAAATTTACACCAATAGCATTTGCTAGCGTGGTCGATGGGCTAGCTTGTTGTAATACGACACTTTCTTGTTAATGGCCCGTAAATCTTTTCACATTTTTCGCATTCCAACTTGCTTGGCATTTAAGTTCACAAAGCTTTATATTCAAGTGATCTCGGATCCTCCATTTCTTCATCTCTCGGTAGAAACTGGATCAATACAATTCTTAGCCGCTAAAGCCTAGCCGTGCCATCAACATTGGCTTCATCAATTTTTGCGGCGAGCAGGTGGCTAATTCCGTTTTTTTCTTGGTTGCATCAAATGCTTTTGAAGTTGCACTTAACTTTGCGTTCAAACTTCTGTCTCCTGACTTCAAGCTTCTTTTAAACTATAAAGTGAAATACAAAGTATAGTATATTATTCACATAAATTCCATTCTCTTAAGGCACATGCATGCGAACTCAAATGCAGACACACACACACGTAAAAATGCCTGAATCCACCAACTCCTTTCTTCTCCTTTAGAACCCATATGATATATTTTAGCTACGATCTTTGGAAGAGTTTAAAGACCTCACATAAGAAGAAACACTTTATAAGACGAATATATCAATTTGCCAACAAAGGAAACCAAGATAAAGATAAGTGTAAGTTAATGTACAGGTTCATTTTATCATTACGAAAAAGAGTACCTTTCCATTTAAATACAAGCATCATCATATTCAAATTACCGTTACAAAATTTACAAAACCATACACTAAGACAGAAATGAATTCATATTCAATCTAGAAACCCAATTATCACCCTTAGACAATTTCATATGCAAGATATTTCGGAGGAATTTCTCGTTCCTTTCATCAGAGCACTTTGCCATGACGACTATAAAAATATCCTTACAGTTTTTTGAGATCGAAGGCAAATAACTTAAACTAATGTTGTTCTATTTAATTGGATAGTAACTTTAAAAGTTATCGAGTATGATCTTTGAGCCTGCCAATCATTACTAAGATTGTTAGCGTTTGATACCCTCGATTCTTAGGGATACAATAAGGACAATTATTAGTTGCTTTATTTTTTCCATCCTGTGCTGTAGTTGTTCTTGTTGTTTGCTTAAATCTCTTTACAAAACCCGTCTTTCATTTTTTAGCTCCAATGGCATGAACATGAGAAATTTATTTTACACCATTAGCATTTGCTAACGCGTTTTTAGGGCTAGCATTTTTTAATACTACATCCTCTTGTAAATGCCCTAGAGATTTTTCCACATTCTCCTCATGGCAAGGTGTTGGTCCCTTCAGTTAACTAAGCTTAGTATTAAAGTCATTTGAATTTTACCTATCTTCATCTCTAGAAAAAATTGATTCAAAAACATTCTTAGAGAGTTCAGCTCCAGCCATGAAATCAATTTAGCTTGATCAATGTTTTCTGCAGGGGAGGGCTAATGTTACTATTTCCTTGTATTGATCAAGGTGCTCATGCGTTTTCGCTTGCGCCTACGTTTGCGTTCAGACTTCTTTCCTGACTTCAAGCTTTATTGAAACGAAAAAGTCAAACCAAAAGTATATTATATTATTCATGTAAATTCCCTTACCTTAAGACACACGCAGAGACGCACGCATGCACGCATCCGCACAGAAACACACACTCACATAAACATACACGCACTAACCCACCCACTAATTCTTCCCTCTTAGAACTCATACAAAATCTTCTAGCTGCAATCTTGAGAAGCCTTCTAAGACCACACATAAGAACAAAAACTTTACAAGTCGAATACATGAATTTTCTAAAGAAGAAAACCAAGACAAAGATAGATGTAAGTTAATGTACGAGTTTTTTTATTATTAACAAATGACTACCTTTCCCTTTAAATAAAACCATCATCATTATTGTATTTACGATTACAAAATTTAAAAAACTATACAATAGAGATGGAAATGAAATCTCATTCTATCTACCGAGCCGTTTATCATCATTAGACCATTTCTTTTACTGGATTATATCGGAGAAATTTCTCGTAGCAACTGATCAACAATAGTGGGCTACCGAGCTCCAAAACTTATTTTCAATAGTCGCTTGGTTTCATCAAACCACTTTCCCTATATAATTATAAAAATATCCTTTGGGTGGTTTCAAGTCAAAGGTGAACAATTTATAGTTATTATAACTTTAGTGATTGGACAGATATTTTCAATGTTATCATGTACACTCAGTGCCTGCAAAATCATTGCTAAGAATGCCAGTATATTCATGCCCAAGATTCTTAGCAATACCAAAGGACAGTTGTTAGCGGCTTTAGTATTTTCATCCTCTGTTGCAGTTGTTGGTGTCGATTGCTCAAATCTACTATCTAAACATGTCTTTTTCCCTTTAGCTCCAGTGTCAAGAACATTAGGAAGTAAATTTACACCAATAGCATTTGCTAGCGTGGTCAGTGGGCTAGCTTGTTGTAATACGACACTTTCTTGTTAATGGCCCAGAAATCTTTTCACATTTTTCGCATTCCAGCTTGCTTGGCATTTAAGTTCACAAAGCTTTATATTCAAGTGATCTGGATCCTCCATTTCTTCATCTCTGGTAGAAACTGGATCAATACAATTCTTAGCCAGTTAAAGCCTAGCCGTGCCATCAACATTGGCTTCATCAATTTTTGCGGCAGGGCAGGGCTAATTCCGTTTTTTCTTGGTTGCATCAAATGCTTTTGAAGTTGCACTTAACTTTGCGTTCAAACTTCTGTCTCCTGACTTCAAGCATCTTTTAAACTATAAAGTGAAATACAAAGTATAGTATATTATTCACATAAATTCCATTCTCTTAAGGCACATGCATGCGAACTCAAATGCACACACACACACACACGTAAAAATGCCTGAATCCACCAACTCCTTTCTTCTCCTTTAGAACCCATATGATATATTTTAGCTACGATCTTTGGAAGAGTTTAAAGACCTCACATAAGAAGAAACACTTTATAAGACGAATATATCAATTTGCCAACAAAGGAAACCAAGATAAAGATAAGTGTAAGTTAATGTACAGGTTCATTTTATCATTACGAAAAAGAGTACCTTTCCATTTAAATACAAGCATCATCATATTCAAATTACCGTTACAAAATTTACAAAACCATACACTAAGACAGAAATGAATTCATATTCAATCTAGAAACCCAATTATCACCCTTAGACAATTTCATATGCAAGATATTTCGGAGGAATTTCTCGTTCCTTTCATCAGAGCACTTTGCCATGACGACTATAAAAATATCCTTACAGTTTTTTGAGATCGAAGGCAAATAACTTAAACTAATGTTGTTCTATTTAATTGGATAGTAACTTTAAAAGTTATTGAGTATGATCTTTGAGCCTGCCAATCATTACTAAGATTGTCAGCGTTTGATACCCTCGATTCTTAGGGATACAATAAGGACAATTATTAGTTGCTTTATTTTTTCCATCCTGTGCCGTAGTTGTTCTTGTTGTTTGCTTAAATCTCTTTACAAAACCTGTCTTTCATTTTTTAGCTCCAATGGCATGAACATGAGAAATTTATTTTACACCATTAGCATTTGCTAACGCGTTTTTAGGGCTAGCATTTTTTAATACTACATCCTCTTGTAAATGCCCTAGAGATTTTTCCACATTCTCCTCATGGCAAGGTGTTGGTCCCTCCAGTTAACTAAGCTTAGTATTAAAGTCATTTGAATTTCACCTATCTTCATCTCTAGAAAAAAATTGATTCAAAAACATTCTTAGAGAGTTCAGCTCCAGCCATGAAATCAATTTAGCTTGATCAATGTTTTCTGCAGGGGAGGGCTAGTGTTACTATTTCCTTGTATGGATCAAGGTGCTCATGCGTTTTCGCTTGCGCCTACGTTTGCATTCAGACTTCTTTCCTGACTTCAAGCTTTATTGAAACGAAAAAGTCAAACCAAAAGTATATTATATTATTCATGTAAATTCCCTTACCTTAAGACACACGCAGAGACGCACGCATGCACGCATCCGCACAGAAACACACACTCACATACACATACACGCACTAACCCACCCACTAATTCTTCCCTCTTAGAACTCATACAAAATCTTCTAGCTGCAATCTTGAGAAGCCTTCTAAGACCACACATAAGAACAAAAACTTTACAAGTCGAATACATGAATTTTCTAACGAAGAAAACCAAGACAAAGATAGATGTAAGTTAATGTACGAGTTTTTTTATTATGAACAAATGACTACCTTTCCCTTTAAATAAAACCATCATCATTATTGTATTTACGATTACAAAATTTAAAAAACTATACAATAGAGATGGAAATGAAATCTCATTCTATCTACTGAGCCGTTTATCATCATTAGACCATTTCTTTTTACTCGGATTATATCGGAGAAATTTCTCGTAGCAACTGATCAACAATAGTGGGCTACCGAGCTCCAAAACTTATTTTCAATAGTCGCTTGGTTTCATCAAACCACTTTCCCTATATAATTATAAAAATATCCTTTGGGTGGTTTCAAGTCAAAGGTGAACAATTTATAGTTACTATAACTTTAGTGATTGGACAGATATTTTCAATGTTATCATGTACACTCGGTGCTCGCAAAATCATTGCTAAGAATGCCAGTATATTCATGCCCAAGATTCTTAGCAATACCAAAGGACAGTTGTTAGCGGCTTTAGTATTTTCATCCTCTGTTGCAGTTGTTGGTGTCGATTGCTCAAATCCACTATCTAAACATGTCTTTTTCTTTTTAGCTCCAGTGTCAAGAACATTAGGAAGTAAATTTACACCAATAGCATTTGCTAGCTTGGTCAGTGGGCTAGCTTGTTGTAATACGACACTTTCTTGTTAATGGCCCAGAAATCTTTTCACATTTTTCGCATTCCAACTTGCTTGGCATTTAAGTTCACAAAGCTTTATATTCAAGTGATCTGGATCCTCCATTTCTTCATCTCTGGTAGAAACTGGATCAATACAATTCTTAGCCAGTTAAAGCCTAGCCGTGCCATCAACATTGGCTTCATCAATTTTTGCGGCAGGGCAGAGCTAATTCCGTTTTTTCTTGGTTGCATCAAATGCTTTTGAAGTTGCACTTAACTTTGCGTTTAAACTTCTGTCTCCTAACTTCAAGCTTCTTTTAAACTATAAAGTGAAATACAAAGTATAGTATATTATTCACATAAATTCCATTCTCTTAAGGTACATGCATGCGAACTCAAATGCACACACACACACACGTAAAAATGCGTGAACCCACCAACTCTTTTCTTCTCCTTTAGAACCCATATGATATATTTTAGCTACGATCTTTGGAAGACTTTAAAGTCCTCACATAAGAAGAAACACTTTATAAGACGAATATATCAATTTGCCAACAAAGGAAACCAAGATAAAGATAAGTGTAAGTTAATGTACAGGTTCATTTTATCATTACGAAAAAGAGTACCTTTCCATTTAAATACAAGCATCATCATATTCAAATTACCGTTACAAAATTTACAAAACCATACACTAAGACAGAAATGAATTCATATTCAATCTAGAAACCCAATTATCACCCTTAGACAATTTCATATGCAAGATATTTCGGAGGAATTTCTCGTTCCTTTCATCAGAGCACTTTGCCATGACGACTATAAAAAATATCCTTACAGCTTTTTTTGAGATCGAAGGCAAATAACTTAAACTAATGTTGTTCTATTTAATTGGATAGTAACTTTAAAAGTTATCGAGTATGATCTTTGAGCTCGCTAATCATTACTAAGATTGTCGGCGTTTGATACCCTCGATTCTTAGGGATACAATAAGGACAATTATTAGTTGCTTTATTTTTTCCATCCTGTGCCGTAGTTGTTCTTGTTGTTTGCTTAAATCTCTTTACAAAACCTGTCTTTCATTTTTAGGCTCCAATGGCATGAACATGAGAAATTTATTTTACACCATTAGCATTTGCTAACGCGTTTTTTAGGGCTAGCATTTTTTTAATACTACATCCTCTTGTAAATGCCCTAGAGATTTTTCCACATTCTCCTCATGGCAAGGTGTTGGTCCCTCCAGTTAACTAAGCTTAGTATTAAAGTCATTTGAATTTTACCTATCTTCATCTCTAGAAAAAAAATTGATTCAAAAAACATTCTTAGAGAGTTCAGCTCCAGCCATGAAATCAATTTAGCTTGATCAATGTTTTTCTCGCAGGGGAGGGCTAGTGTTACTATTTCCTTGTATGGATCAAGGTGCTCATGCGTTTTCGCTTGCGCCTACGTTTGCGTTCAGACTTCTTTCCTGACTTCAAGCTTTATTGAAACGAAAAAGTCAAACCAAAAGTATATTATATTATTCATGTAAATTCCCTTACCTTAAGACACACGCAGAGACGCACGCATGCACGCATCCGCACAGAAACACACACTCACATACACATACACGCACTAACCCACCCACTAATTCTTCCCTCTTAGAACTCATACAAAATCTTCTAGCTGCAATCTTGAGAAGCCTTCTAAGACCACACATAAGAACAAAAACTTTACAAGTCGAATACATGAATTTTCTAAAGAAGAAAACCAAGTCAAAGATAGATGTAAGTTAATGTACGAGTTTTTTTATTATGAACAAATGACTACCTTTCCCTTTAAATAAAACCATCATCATTATTGTATTTACGATTACAAAATTTAAAAAACTATACAATAGAGATGGAAATGAAATCTCATTCTATCTACCGAGCCGTTTATCATCATTAGACCATTTCTTTTACTGGATTATATCGGAGAAATTTCTCGTAGCAACTGATCAACAATAGTGGGCTACCGAGCTCCAAAACTTATTTTCAATAGTCGCTTGGTTTCATCAAACCACTTTCCCTATATAATTATAAAAATATCCTTTGGGTGGTTTCAAGTCAAAGGTGAACAATTTATAGTTATTATAACTTTAGTGATTGGACAGATATTTTCAATGTTATCATGTACACTCAGTGCCTGCAAAATCATTGCTAAGAATGCTAGTATATTCATGCCCAAGATTCTTAGCAATACCAAAGGACAGTTGTTAGCGGCTTTAGTATTTTCATCCTCTGTTGCAGTTGTTGGTGTCGATTGCTCAAATCTACTATCTAAACATGTCTTTTTCTTTTTAGCTCCAGTGTCAAGAACATTTGGAAGTAAATTTACACCAATAGCATTTGCTAGCTTGGTCAGTGGGCTAGCTTGTTGTAATACGACACTTTCTTGTTAATGGCCCAGAAATCTTTTCACATTTTTCGCATTCCAACTTGCTTGGCATTTAAGTTCACAAAGCTTTATATTCAAGTGATCTGGATCCTCCATTTCTTCATCTCTGGTAGAAACTGGATCAATACAATTCTTAGCCAGTTAAAGCCTAGCCGTGCCATCAACATTGGCTTCATCAATTTTTGCGGCAGGGCAGAGCTAATTCCGTTTTTTCTTGGTTGCATCAAATGCTTTTGAAGTTGCACTTAACTTTGCGTTTAAACTTCTGTCTCCTAACTTCAAGCTTCTTTTAAACTATAAAGTGAAATACAAAGTATAGTATATTATTCACATAAATTCCATTCTCTTAAGGCACATGCATGCGAACTCAAATGCACACACACACACACACGTAAAAATACCTGAACCCACCAACTCCTTTCTTCTCCTTTAGAACCCATATGATATATTTTAGCTACGATCTTTGGAAGAGTTTAAAGACCTCACATAAGAAGAAACACTTTATAAGACGAATATATCAATTTGCCAACAAAGGAAACCAAGATAAAGATAAGTGTAAGTTAATGTACAGGTTCATTTTATCATTACGAAAAAGAGTACCTTTCCATTTAAATACAAGCATCATCATATTCAAATTACCGTTACAAAATTTACAAAACCATACACTAAGACAGAAATGAATTCATATTCAATCTAGAAACCCAATTATCACCCTTAGACAATTTCATATGCAAGATATTTCGGAGGAATTTCTCGTTCCTTTCATCAGAGCACTTTGCCATGATGACTATAAATATATCCTTACAGTTTTTTGAGATCGAAGGCAAATAACTTAAACTAATGTTGTTCTATTTAATTGGATAGTAACTTTAAAAGTTATCGAGTATGATCTTTGAGCACTCGCTAATCATTACTAAGATTGTCGGCGTTTGATACCCTCGATTCTTAGGGATACAATAAGGACAATTATTAGTTGCTTTATTTTTTCCATCCTGTGCTGTAGTTGTTCTTGTTGTTTGCTTAAATCTCTTTACAAAACCCGTCTTTCATTTTTTAGCTCCAATGGCATGAACATGAGAAATTTATTTTACACCATTAGCATTTGCTAACGCGTTTTTAGGGCTAGCATTTTTTAATACTACATCCTCTTGTAAATGCCCTAGAGATTTTTCCACATTCTCCTCATGGCAAGGTGTTGGTCCCTTCAGTTAACTAAGCTTAGTATTAAAGTCATTTGAATTTTACCTATCTTCATCTCTAGAAAAAATTGATTCAAAAAACATTCTTAGAGAGTTCAGCTCCAGCCATGAAATCAATTTAGCTTGATCAATGTTTTCTCGCGGGGAGGGCTAGTGTTACTATTTCCTTGTATGGATCAAGGTGCTCATGCGTTTTCGCTTGCGCCTACGTTTGCGTTCGAGACTTCTTTCCCCGACCTCAAGCTTTATTGAAACGAAAAAAGTCAAACCAAAAGTATATTATATTATTCATGTAAATTCCCTTACCTTAAGACACACGCAGAGACGCACGCATGCACGCATCCGCACAGAAACACACACTCACATACACATACACGCACTAACCCACCCACTAATTCTTCCCTCTTAGAACTCATACAAAATCTTCTAGCTGCAATCTTGAGAAGCCTTCTAAGACCACACATAAGAACAAAAACTTTACAAGTCGAATACATGAATTTTCTAAAGAAGAAAACCAAGACAAAGATAGATGTAAGTTAATGTACGAGTTTTTTTATTATTAACAAATGACTACCTTTCCCTTTAAATAAAACCATCATCATTATTGTATTTACGATTACAAAATTTAAAAAACTATACAATAGAGATGGAAATGAAATCTCATTCTATCTACCGAGCCGTTTATCATCATTAGACCATTTCTTTTTACTTGGATTATATCGGAGAAATTTCTCGTAGCAACTGATCAACAATAGTGGGCTACCGAGCTCCAAAACTTATTTTCAATAGTCGCTTGGTTTCATCAAACCACTTTCCCTATATAATTATAAAAATATCCTTTGGGTGGTTTCAAGTCAAAGGTGAACAATTTATAGTTATTATAACTTTAGTGATTGGACAGATATTTTCAATGTTATCATGTACACTCAGTGCCTGCAAAATCATTGCTAAGAATGCCAATATATTCATGCCCAAGATTCTTAGCAATACCAAAGGACAGTTGTTAGCGGCTTTAGTATTTTCATCCTCTGTTGCAGTTGTTGGTGTCGATTGCTCAAATCTACTATCTAAACATGTCTTTTTCTTTTTAGCTCCAGTGTCAAGAACATTAGGAAGTAAATTTACACCAATAGCATTTGCTAGCTTGGTCAGTGGGCTAGCTTGTTGTAATACGACACTTTCTTGTTAATGGCCCAGAAATCTTTTCACATTTTTCGCATTCCAACTTGCTTGGCATTTAAGTTCACAAAGCTTTATATTCAAGTGATCCGGATCCTCCATTTCTTCATCTCTCGGTAGAAAGCTGGATCAATACAATTCTTAGCCAGTTATAGCCTAGTCGTGCCATCAACATTGGCTACATCAATTTTTGCGGCAGGGCAGGGCTAATTCCGTTTTTTCTTGGTTGCATCAAATGCTTTTGAAGTTGCACTTAACTTTGCGTTCAAACTTCTGTCTCCTGACTTCAAGCTTCTTTTAAACTATAAAGTGAAATACAAAGTATAGTATATTATTCACATAAATTCCATTCTCTTAAGGCACATGCCTGCGAACTCAAATGCACACACACACACACGTAAAAATGCCTGAACCCACCAACTCTTTTCTTCTCCTTTAGAACCCATATGATATATTTTAGCCACGATCTTTGGAAGAGTTTAAAGACCTCACATAAGAAGAAACACTTTATAAGACGAATATATCAATTTGCCAACAAAGGAAACCAAGATAAAGATAAGTGTAAGTTAATGTACAGGTTCATTTTATCATTACGAAAAAGAGTACCTTTCCATTTAAATACAAGCATCATCATATTCAAATTACCGTTACAAAATTTACAAAACCATACACTAAGACAGAAATGAATTCATATTCAATCTAGAAACCCAATTATCACCCTTAGACAATTTCATATGCAAGATATTTCGGAGGAATTTCTCGTTCCTTTCATCAGAGCACTTTGCCATGATGACTATAAATATATCCTTACAGTTTTTTGAGATCGAAGGCAAATAACTTAAACTAATGTTGTTCTATTTAATTGGATAGTAACTTTAAAAGTTATCGAGTATGATCTTTGAGCCTGCCAATCATTACTAAGATTGTCAGCGTTTGATACCCTCGATTCTTAGGGATACAATAAGGACAATTATTAGTTGCTTTATTTTTTCCATCCTGTGCTGTAGTTGTTCTTGTTGTTTGCTTAAATCTCTTTACAAAACCCGTCTTTCATTTTTTAGCTCCAATGGCATGAACATGAGAAATTTATTTTACACCATTAGCATTTGCTAACGCGTTTTTAGGGCTAGCATTTTTTAATACTACATCCTCTTGTAAATGCCCTAGAGATTTTTCCACATTCTCCTCATGGCAAGGTGTTGGTCCCTTCAGTTAACTAAGCTTAGTATTAAAGTCATTTGAATTTTACCTATCTTCATCTCTAGAAAAAAATTGATTCAAAAAACATTCTTAGAGAGTTCGGCTCCGACCATGAAATCAATTTAGCTTGATCAATGTTTTTACGCGGGGGAGGGCTAATGTTACTATTTCCTTGTATGGATCAAGGTGCTCATGCGTTTTCGCTTGCGCCTACGTTTGCGTTCAGACTTCTTTCCTGACCTCAAGCTTTATTGAAACGAAAAAGTCAAACCAAAAGTATATTATATTATTCATGTAAATTCCCTTACCTTAAGACACACGCAGAGACGCACGCATGCACGCATCCGCACAGAAACACACACTCACATACACATACACGCACTAACCCACCCACTAATTCTTCCCTCTTAGAACTCATACAAAATCTTCTAGCTGCAATCTTGAGAAGCCTTCTAAGACCACACATAAGAACAAAAACTTTACAAGTCGAATACATGAATTTTCTAAAGAAGAAAACCAAGACAAAGATAGATGTAAGTTAATGTACGAGTTTTTTTATTATTAACAAATGACTACCTTTCCCTTTAAATAAAACCATCATCATTATTGTATTTACGATTACAAAATTTAAAAAAACTATACAATAGAGATGGAAATGAAATCTCATTCTATCTACCGAGCCGTTTATCATCATTAGACCATTTCTTTTACTGGATTATATCGGAGAAATTTCTCGTAGCAACTGATCAACAATAGTGGGCTACCGAGCTCCAAAACTTATTTTCAATAGTCGCTTGGTTTCATCAAACCACTTTCCCTATATAATTATAAAAATATCCTTTGGGTGGTTTCAAGTCAAAGGTGAACAATTTATAGTTATTATAACTTTAGTGATTGGACAGATATTTTCAATGTTATCATGTACACTCAGTGCCTGCAAAATCATTGCTAAGAATGCCAATATATTCATGCCCAAGATTCTTAGCAATACCAAAGGACAGTTGTTAGCGGCTTTAGTATTTTCATCCTCTGTTGCAGTTGTTGGTGTCGATTGCTCAAATCTACTATCTAAACATGTCTTTTTCTTTTTAGCTCCAGTGTCAAGAACATTAGGAAGTAAATTTACACCAATAGCATTTGCTAGCTTGGTCAGTGGGCTAGCTTGTTGTAATACGACACTTTCTTGTTAATGGCCCAGAAATCTTTTCACATTTTTCGCATTCCAACTTGCTTGGCATTTAAGTTCACAAAGCTTTATATTCAAGTGATCCGGATCCTCCATTTCTTCATCTCTCGGTAGAAACTGGATCAATACAATTCTTAGCCAGTTAAAGCCTAGCCGTGCCATCAACATTGGCTTCATCAATTTTTGCGGCAGGGCAGGGCTAATTCCGTTTTTTCTTGGTTGCATCAAATGCTTTTGAAGTTGCACTTAACTTTGCGTTCAAACTTCTGTCTCCTGACTTCAAGCTTCTTTTAAACTATAAAGTGAAATACAAAGTATAGTATATTATTCACATAAATTCCATTCTCTTAAGGCACATGCATGCGAACTCAAATGCACACACACACACACGTAAAAATGCACGAACCCACCAACTCTTTTCTTCTCCTTTAGAACCCATATGATATATTTTAGCTACGATCTTTGGAAGAGTTTAAAGACCTCACATAAGAAGAAACACTTTATAAGACGAATATATCAATTTGCCAACAAAGGAAACCAAGATAAAGATAAGTGTAAGTTAATGTACAGGTTCATTTTATCATTACGAAAAAGAGTACCTTTCCATTTAAATACAAGCATCATCATATTCAAATTACCGTTACAAAATTTACAAAACCATACACTAAGACAGAAATGAATTCATATTCAATCTAGAAACCCAATTATCACCCTTAGACAATTTCATATGCAAGATATTTCGGAGGAATTTCTCGTTCCTTTCATCAGAGCACTTTGCCATGACGACTATAAAAATATCCTTACAGTTTTTTGAGATCGAAGGCAAATAACTTAAACTAATGTTGTTCTATTTAATTGGATAGTAACTTTAAAAGTTATCGAGTATGATCTTTGAGCCTGCCAATCATTACTAAGATTGTCAGCGTTTGATACCCTCGATTCTTAGGGATACAATAAGGACAATTATTAGTTGCTTTATTTTTTTCCATCTGTCTCTGTAGTTGTTCTTGTTGTTTGCTTAAATCTCTTTACAAAACCCGTCTTTCATTTTTTAGCTCCAATGGCATGAACATGAGAAATTTATTTTACACCATTAGCATTTGCTAACGCGTTTTTAGGGCTAGCATTTTTTAATACTACATCCTCTTGTAAATGCCCTAGAGATTTTTCCACATTCTCCTCATGGCAAGGTGTTGGTCCCTTCGGTTAACTAAGCTTAGTATTAAAGTCATTTGAATTTTACCTATCTTCATCTCTAGAAAAAAATTGATTCAAAAAACATTCTTAGAGAGTTCGGCTCCAGCCATGAAATCAATTTAGCTTGATCAATGTTTTTACGCGGGGGAGGGCTAATGTTACTATTTCCTTGTATGGATCAAGGTGCTCATGCGTTTTCGCTTGCGCCTACGTTTGCGTTCGAGACTTCTTTCACGACTTCAAGCTTTATTGAAACGAAAAAAGTCAAACCAAAAGTATATTATATTATTCATGTAAATTCCCTTACCTTAAGACACACGCAGAGACGCACGCATGCACGCATCCGCACAGAAACACACACTCACATACACATACACGCACTAACCCACCCACTAATTCTTCCCTCTTAGAACTCATACAAAATCTTCTAGCTGCAATCTTGAGAAGCCTTCTAAGACCACACATAAGAACAAAAAACTTTACAAGTCGAATACATGAATTTTCTAACGAAGAAAACCAAGACAAAGATAGATGTAAGTTAATGTACGAGTTTTTTTATTATTAACAAATGACTACCTTTCCCTTTAAATAAAACCATCATCATTATTGTATTTACGATTACAAAATTTAAAAAAACTATACAATAGAGATGGAAATGAAATCTCATTCTATCTACTGAGCCGTTTATCATCATTAGACCATTTCTTTTTCTTGGATTATATCGGAGAAATTTCTCGTAGCAGCGATCAACAATAGTGGGCTACCGAGCTCCAAAACTTATTTTCAATAGTCGCTTGGTTTCATCAAACCACTTTCCCTATATAATTATAAAAAATATCCTTTGGGTGGTTTCAAGTCAAAGGTGAACAATTTATAGTTATTATAACTTTAGTGATTGGACAGATATTTTCAATGTTATCATGTACACTCAGTGCCTGCAAAATCATTGCTAAGAATGCCAATATATTCATGCCCAAGATTCTTAGCAATACCAAAGGACAGTTGTTAGCGGCTTTAGTATTTTCATCCTCTGTTGCAGTTGTTGGTGTCGATTGCTCAAATCTACTATCTAAACATGTCTTTTTCCCTTTAGCTCCAGTGTCAAGAACATTAGGAAGTAAATTTACACCAATAGCATTTGCTAGCTTGGTCAGTGGGCTAGCTTGTTGTAATACGACACTTTCTTGTTAATGGCCCAGAAATCTTTTCACATTTTTCGCATTCCAACTTGCTTGGCATTTAAGTTCACAAAGCTTTATATTCAAGTGATCTGGATCCTCCATTTCTTCATCTCTGGTAGAAACTGGATCAATACAATTCTTAGCCAGTTAAAGCCTAGCCAGTGCCATCAACATTGGCTTCATCAATTTTTGCGGCGGGCGGGGGCTAATTCCGTTTTTTCTTGGTTGCATCAAATGCTTTTGAAGTTGCACTTAACTTTGCGTTCAAACTTACGTCTCCCGACTTCAAGCTTCTTTTAAACTATAAAGTGAAATACAAAGTATAGTATATTATTCACATAAATTCCATTCTCTTAAGGCACATGCATGCGAACTCAAATGCACACACACACACACGTAAAAATGCACGAACCCACCAACTCTTTTCTTCTCCTTTAGAACCCATATGATATATTTTAGCTACGATCTTTGGAAGAGTTTAAAGACCTCACATAAGAAGAAACACTTTATAAGGCGAATATATAAATTTGCCAACAAAGGAAACCAAGATAAAGATAAGTGTAAGTTAATGTACAGGTTCATTTTATCATTACGAAAAAGAGTACCTTTCCATTTAAATACAAGCATCATCATATTCAAATTACCGTTACAAAATTTACAAAACCATACACTAAGACAGAAATGAATTCATATTCAATCTAGAAACCCAATTATCACCCTTAGACAATTTCATATGCAAGATATTTCGGAGGAATTTCTCGTTCCTTTCATCAGAGCACTTTGCCATGACGACTATAAAAAATATCCTTACGGGTTTTTTGAGATCGAAGGCAAATAACTTAAACTAATGTTGTTCTATTTAATTGGATAGTAACTTTAAAAGTTATCGAGTATGATCTTTGAGCCTGCCAATCATTACTAAGATTGTCAGCGTTTGATACCCTCGATTCTTAGGGATACAATAAGGACAATTATTAGTTGCTTTATTTTTTTCCATCTGTCTTTGTAGTTGTTCTTGTTGTTTGCTTAAATCTCTTTACAAAACCCTGTCTTTCATTTTTTTAGCTCCAATGGCATGAACATGAGAAATTTATTTTACACCATTAGCATTTGCTAACGCGTTTTTAGGGCTAGCATTTTTTTAATACTACATCCTCTTGTAAATGCCCTAGAGATTTTTCCACATTCTCCTCATGGCAAGGTGTTGGTCCCTTCGAGTTAACTAAGCTTAGTATTAAAGTCATTTGAATTTTACCTATCTTCATCTCTAGAAAAAAATTGATTCAAAAAACATTCTTAGAGAGTTCGGCTCCAGCCATGAAATCAATTTAGCTTGATCAATGTTTTTACGCGGGGGAGGGCTAATGTTACTATTTCCTTGTATGGATCAAGGTGCTCATGCGTTTTCGCTTGCGCCTACGTTTGCGTTCAGACTTCTTTCCTGACTTCAAGCTTTATTGAAACGAAAAAGTCAAACCAAAAGTATATTATATTATTCATGTAAATTCCCTTACCTTAAGACACACGCAGAGACGCACGCATGCACGCATCCGCACAGAAACACACACTCACATACACATACACGCACTAACCCACCCACTAATTCTTCCCTCTTAGAACTCATACAAAATCTTCTAGCTGCAATCTTGAGAAGCCTTCTAAGACCACACATAAGAACAAAAAACTTTACAAGTCGAATACATGAATTTTCTAACGAAGAAAACCAAGACAAAGATAGATGTAAGTTAATGTACGAGTTTTTTTTATTATTAACAAATGACTACCTTTCCCTTTAAATAAAACCATCATCATTATTGTATTTACGATTACAAAATTTAAAAAAACTATACAATAGAGATGGAAATGAAATCTCATTCTATCTACCGAGCCGTTTATCATCATTAGACCATTTCTTTTTCTTGGATTATATCGGAGAAATTTCTCGTAGCAGCGATCAACAATAGTGGGCTACCGAGCTCCAAAACTTATTTTCAATAGTCGCTTGGTTTCATCAAACCACTTTCCCTATATAATTATAAAAAATATCCTTTGGGTGGTTTCAAGTCAAAGGTGAACAATTTATAGTTATTATAACTTTAGTGATTGGACAGATATTTTCAATGTTATCATGTACACTCAGTGCCTGCAAAATCATTGCTAAGAATGCCAGTATATTCATGCCCAAGATTCTTAGCAATACCAAAGGACAGTTGTTAGCGGCTTTAGTATTTTCATTCTCTGTTGCAGTTGTTGGTGTCGATTGCTCAAATCTACTATCTAAACATGTCTTTTTTCCCTTTAGCTCCGAGTGTCAAGAACATTAGGAAGTAAATTTACACCAATAGCATTTGCTAGCTTGGTCAGTGGGCTAGCTTGTTGTAATACGACACTTTCTTGTTAATGGCCCAGAAATCTTTTCACATTTTTCGCATTCCAACTTGCTTGGCATTTATGTTCACAAAGCTTTATATTCAAGTAATCTGGATCCTCCATTTCTTCATCTCTGGAAGAAACTGGATCAATACCATTCTTAGCCAGTTAAAGCCTAGCCGTGCCATCAACATTGGCTTCATCAATTTTTGCGGCGGGCGGGGGCTAATTCCGTTTTTTCTTGGTTGCATCAAATGCTTTTGAAGTTGCACTTAACTTTGCGTTCAAACTTACGTCTCCCGACTTCAAGCTTCTTTTAAACTATAAAGTGAAATACAAAGTATAGTATATTATTCACATAAATTCCATTCTCTTAAGGCACATGCATGCGAACTCAAATGCACACACACACACACGTAAAAATGCCTGAACCCACCAACTCTTTTCTTCTCCTTTAGAACCCATATGATATATTTTAGCTACGATCTTTGGAAGAGTTTAAAGACCTCACATAAGAAGAAACACTTTATAAGACGAATATATCAATTTGCCAACAAAGGAAACCAAGATAAAGATAAGTGTAAGTTAATGTACAGGTTCATTTTATCATTACGAAAAAGAGTACCTTTCCATTTAAATACAAGCATCATCATATTCAAATTACCGTTACAAAATTTACAAAACCATACACTAAGACAGAAATGAATTCATATTCAATCTAGAAACCCAATTATCACCCTTAGACAATTTCATATGCAAGATATTTCGGAGGAATTTCTCGTTCCTTTCATCAGAGCACTTTGCCATGACGACTATAAAAAATATCCTTACGGGTTTTTTGAGATCGAAGGCAAATAACTTAAACTAATGTTGTTCTATTTAATTGGATAGTAACTTTAAAAGTTATCGAGTATGATCTTTGAGCACATGCCAATCATTACTAAGATTGTCGGCGTTTGATACCCTCGATTCTTAGGGATACAATAAGGACAATTATTAGTTGCTTTATTTTTTCCATCTGTCTTTGTAGTTGTTCTTGTTGTTTGCTTAAATCTCTTTACAAAACCCTGTCTTTCATTTTTTTAGCTCCAATGGCATGAACATGAGAAATTTATTTTACACCATTAGCATTTGCTAACGCGTTTTTAGGGCTAGCATTTTTTTAATACTACATCCTCTTGTAAATGCCCTAGAGATTTTTCCACATTCTCCTCATGGCAAGGTGTTGGTCCCTTCGAGTTAACTAAGCTTAGTATTAAAGTCATTTGAATTTTACCTATCTTCATCTCTAGAAAAAAATTGATTCAAAAAACATTCTTAGAGAGTTCGGCTCCAGCCATGAAATCAATTTAGCTTGATCAATGTTTTTACGCGGGGAGGGCTAATGTTACTATTTCCTTGTATGGATCAAGGTGCTCATGCGTTTTCGCTTGCGCCTACGTTTGCGTTCGAGACTTCTTTCCCGACTTCAAGCTTTATTGAAACGAAAAAGTCAAACCAAAAGTATATTATATTATTCATGTAAATTCCCTTACCTTAAGACACACGCAGAGACGCACGCATGCACGCATCCGCACAGAAACACACACTCACATACACATACACGCACTAACCCACCCACTAATTCTTCCCTCTTAGAACTCATACAAAATCTTCTAGCTGCAATCTTGAGAAGCCTTCTAAGACCACACATAAGAACAAAAAACTTTACAAGTCGAATACATGAATTTTCTAACGAAGAAAACCAAGACAAAGATAGATGTAAGTTAATGTACGAGTTTTTTTTATTATTAACAAATGACTACCTTTCCCTTTAAATAAAACCATCATCATTATTGTATTTACGATTACAAAATTTAAAAAAACTATACAATAGAGATGGAAATGAAATCTCATTCTATCTACTGAGCCGTTTATCATCATTAGACCATTTCTTTTACTGGATTATATCGGAGAAATTTCTCGTAGCAACTGATCAACAATAGTGGGCTACCGAGCTCCAAAACTTATTTTCAATAGTCGCTTGGTTTCATCAAACCACTTTCCCTATATAATTATAAAAATATCCTTTGGGTGGTTTCAAGTCAAAGGTGAACAATTTATAGTTATTATAACTTTAGTGATTGGACAGATATTTTCAATGTTATCATGTACACTCAGTGCCTGCAAAATCATTGCTAAGAATGTCAGTATATTCATGCCCAAGATTCTTAGCAATACCAAAGGACAGTTGTTAGCGGCTTTAGTATTTTCATCCTCTGTTGCAGTTGTTGGTGTCGATTGCTCAAATCTACTATCTAAACATGTCTTTTTCCCTTTAGCTCCAGTGTCAAGAACATTAGGAAGTAAATTTACACCAATAGCATTTGCTAGCTTGGTCAGTGGGCTAGCTTGTTGTAATACGACACTTTCTTGTTAATGGCCCAGAAATCTTTTCACATTTTTCGCATTCCAACTTGCTTGGCATTTAAGTTCACAAAGCTTTATATTCAAGTAATCTGGATCCTCCATTTCTTCATCTCTGGAAGAAACTGGATCAATACCATTCTTAGCCAGTTAAAGCCTAGCCGTGCCATCAACATTGGCTTCATCAATTTTTGCGGCAGGGCAGGGCTAATTCCGTTTTTTCTTGGTTGCATCAAATGCTTTTGAAGTTGCACTTAACTTTGCGTTCAAACTTCTGTCTCCTGACTTCAAGCTTCTTTTAAACTATAAAGTGAAATACAAAGTATAGTATATTATTCACATAAATTCCATTCTCTTAAGGCACATGCATGCGAACTCAAATGCACACACACACACACGTAAAAATGCCTGAACCCACCAACTCTTTTCTTCTCCTTTAGAACCCATATGATATATTTTAGCTACGATCTTTGGAAGAGTTTAAAGACCTCATATAAGAAGAAACACTTTATAAGGCGAATATATAAATTTGCCAACAAAGGAAACCAAGATAAAGATAAGTGTAAGTTAATGTACGGGGTTCATTTTATCATTACGAAAAAAGAGTACCTTTCCATTTAAATACAAGCATCATCATATTCAAATTACCGTTACAAAATTTACAAAACCATACACTAAGACAGAAATGAATTCATATTCAATCTAGAAACCCAATTATCACCCTTAGACAATTTCATATGCAAGATATTTCGGAGGAATTTCTCGTTCCTTTCATCAGAACACTTTGCCATGACGACTATAAAAATATCCTTACGAGTTTTTTTGAGATCGAAGGCAAATAACTTAAACTAATGTTGTTCTATTTAATTGGATAGTAACTTTAAAAGTTATCGAGTATGATCTTTGAGCCTGCCAATCATTACTAAGATTGTCAGCGTTTGATACCCTCGATTCTTAGGGATACAATAAGGACAATTATTAGTTGCTTTATTTTTTTCCATCTGTCTTTGTAGTTGTTCTTGTTGTTTGCTTAAATCTCTTTACAAAACCCTGTCTTTCATTTTTTTAGCTCCAATGGCATGAACATGAGAAATTTATTTTACACCATTAGCATTTGCTAACGCGTTTTTAGGGCTAGCATTTTTTTAATACTACATCCTCTTGTAAATGCCCTAGAGATTTTTCCACATTCTCCTCATGGCAAGGTGTTGGTCCCTTCGAGTTAACTAAGCTTAGTATTAAAGTCATTTGAATTTTACCTATCTTCATCTCTAGAAAAAAATTGATTCAAAAAACATTCTTAGAGAGTTCGGCTCCGGCCATGAAATCAATTTAGCTTGATCAATGTTTTTACGCGGGGGAGGGCTAATGTTACTATTTCCTTGTATGGATCAAGGTGCTCATGCGTTTTCGCTTGCGCCTACGTTTGCGTTCAGACTTCTTTCCTGACTTCAAGCTTTATTGAAACGAAAAAGTCAAACCAAAAGTATATTATATTATTCATGTAAATTCCCTTACCTTAAGACACACGCAGAGACGCACGCATGCACGCATCCGCACAGAAACACACACTCACATACACATACACGCACTAACCCACCCACTAATTCTTCCCTCTTAGAACTCATACAAAATCTTCTAGCTGCAATCTTGAGAAGCCTTCTAAGACCACACATAAGAACAAAAACTTTACAAGTCGAATACATGAATTTTCTAACGAAGAAAACCAAGACAAAGATAGATGTAAGTTAATGTACGAGTTTTTTTATTATTAACAAATGACTACCTTTCCCTTTAAATAAAACCATCATCATTATTGTATTTACGATTACAAAATTTAAAAAACTATACAATAGAGATGGAAATGAAATCTCATTCTATCTCTGAGCCGTTTATCATCATTAGACCATTTCTTTTCTTGGATTATATCGGAGAAATTTCTCGTAGCAGCTGATCAACAATAGTGGGCTACCGAGCTCCAAAACTTATTTTCAATAGTCGCTTGGTTTCATCAAACCACTTTCCCTATATAATTATAAAAATATCCTTTGGGTGGTTTCAAGTCAAAGGTGAACAATTTATAGTTATTATAACTTTAGTGATTGGACAGATATTTTCAATGTTATCATGTACACTCAGTGCCTGCAAAATCATTGCTAAGAATGCCAGTATATTCATGCCCAAGATTCTTAGCAATACCAAAGGACAGTTGTTAGCGGCTTTAGTATTTTCATGCTCTGTTGCAGTTGTTGGTGTCGATTGCTCAAATCTACTATCTAAACATGTCTTTTTCCCTTTAGCTCCAGTGTCAAGAACATTAGGAAGTAAATTTACACCAATAGCATTTGCTAGCTTGGTCAGTGGGCTAGCTTGTTGTAATACGACACTTTCTTGTTAATGGCCCAGAAATCTTTTCACATTTTTCGCATTCCAACTTGCTTGGCATTTAAGTTCACAAAGCTTTATATTCAAGTAATCTGGATCCTCCATTTCTTCATCTCTGGAAGAAACTGGATCAATACCATTCTTAGCCAGTTAAAGCCTAGCCGTGCCATCAACATTGGCTTCATCAATTTTTGCGGCAGGGCAGGGCTAATTCCGTTTTTTCTTGGTTGCATCAAATGCTTTTGAAGTTGCACTTAACTTTGCGTTCAAACTTCTGTCTCTTGACTTCAAGCTTCTTTTAAACTATAAAGTGAAATACAAAGTATAGTATATTATTCACATAAATTCCATTCTCTTAAGGCACATGCATGCGAACTCAAATGCACACACACACACACGTAAAAATGCCTGAACCCACCAACTCTTTTCTTCTCCTTTAGAACCCATATGATATATTTTAGCTACGATCTTTGGAAGAGTTTAAAGACCTCACATAAGAAGAAACACTTTATAAGACGAATATATCAATTTGCCAACAAAGGAAACCAAGATAAAGATAAGTGTAAGTTAATGTACGGGGTTCATTTTATCATTACGAAAAAAGAGTACCTTTCCATTTAAATACAAGCATCATCATATTCAAATTACCGTTACAAAATTTACAAAACCATACACTAAGACAGAAATGAATTCATATTCAATCTAGAAACCCAATTATCACCCTTAGACAATTTCATATGCAAGATATTTCGGAGGAATTTCTCGTTCCTTTCATCGAGCACTTTGCCATGACGACTATAAAAAATATCCTTACGGTTTTTTGAGATCGAAGGCAAATAACTTAAACTAATGTTGTTCTATTTAATTGGATAGTAACTTTAAAAGTTATCGAGTATGATCTTTGAGCCTGCCAATCATTACTAAGATTGTCAGCGTTTGATACCCTCGATTCTTAGGGATACAATAAGGACAATTATTAGTTGCTTTATTTTTTTCCATCTGTCTTTGTAGTTGTTCTTGTTGTTTGCTTAAATCTCTTTACAAAACCTGTCTTTCATTTTTTTAGCTCCAATGGCATGAACATGAGAAATTTATTTTACACCATTAGCATTTGCTAACGCGTTTTTTAGGGCTAGCATTTTTTTAATACTACATCCTCTTGTAAATGCCCTAGAGATTTTTCCACATTCTCCTCATGGCAAGGTGTTGGTCCCTTCGAGTTAACTAAGCTTAGTATTAAAGTCATTTGAATTTTACCTATCTTCATCTCTAGAAAAAAATTGATTCAAAAAACATTCTTAGAGAGTTCGGCTCCGGCCATGAAATCAATTTAGCTTGATCAATGTTTTTACGCGGGGGAGGGCTAATGTTACTATTTCCTTGTATGGATCAAGGTGCTCATGCGTTTTCGCTTGCGCCTACGTTTGCGTTCGAGACTTCTTTCCCGACTTCAAGCTTTATTGAAACGAAAAAGTCAAACCAAAAGTATATTATATTATTCATGTAAATTCCCTTACCTTAAGACACACGCAGAGACGCACGCATGCACGCATCCGCACAGAAACACACACTCACATACACATACACGCACTAACCCACCCACTAATTCTTCCCTCTTAGAACTCATACAAAATCTTCTAGCTGCAATCTTGAGAAGCCTTCTAAGACCACACATAAGAACAAAAAACTTTACAAGTCGAATACATGAATTTTCTAACGAAGAAAACCAAGACAAAGATAGATGTAAGTTAATGTACGAGTTTTTTTTATTATTAACAAATGACTACCTTTCCCTTTAAATAAAACCATCATCATTATTGTATTTACGATTACAAAATTTAAAAAAACTATACAATAGAGATGGAAATGAAATCTCATTCTATCTACTGAGCCGTTTATCATCATTAGACCATTTCTTTTTCTTGGATTATATCGGAGAAATTTCTCGTAGCAGCGATCAACAATAGTGGGCTACCGAGCTCCAAAACTTATTTTCAATAGTCGCTTGGTTTCATCAAACCACTTTCCCTATATAATTATAAAAAATATCCTTTGGGTGGTTTCAAGTCAAAGGTGAACAATTTATAGTTATTATAACTTTAGTGATTGGACAGATATTTTCAATGTTATCATGTACACTCAGTGCCTGCAAAATCATTGCTAAGAATGCCAGTATATTCATGCCCAAGATTCTTAGCAATACCAAAGGACAGTTGTTAGCGGCTTTAGTATTTTCATCCTCTGTTGCAGTTGTTGGTGTCGATTGCTCAAATCTACTATCTAAACATGTCTTTTTTCCCTTTAGCTCCGAGTGTCAAGAACATTAGGAAGTAAATTTACACCAATAGCATTTGCTAGCTTGGTCAGTGGGCTAGCTTGTTGTAATACGACACTTTCTTGTTAATGGCCCAGAAATCTTTTCACATTTTTCGCATTCCAACTTGCTTGGCATTTAAGTTCACAAAGCTTTATATTCAAGTAATCTGGATCCTCCATTTCTTCATCTACGGAAGAAACTGGATCAATACCATTCTTAGCCAGTTAAAGCCTAGCCGTGCCATCAACATTGGCTTCATCAATTTTTGCGGCAGGGCAGGGCTAATTCCGTTTTTTCTTGGTTGCATCAAATGCTTTTGAAGTTGCACTTAACTTTGCGTTCAAACTTCTGTCTCCTGACTTCAAGCTTCTTTTAAACTATAAAGTGAAATACAAAGTATAGTATATTATTCACATAAATTCCATTCTCTTAAGGCACATGCATGCGAACTCAAATGCACACACACACACACGTAAAAATGCACGAACCCACCAACTCTTTTCTTCTCCTTTAGAACCCATATGATATATTTTAGCTACGATCTTTGGAAGAGTTTAAAGACCTCACATAAGAAGAAACACTTTATAAGGCGAATATATCAATTTGCCAACAAAGGAAACCAAGATAAAGATAAGTGTAAGTTAATGTACGGGGTTCATTTTATCATTACGAAAAAAGAGTACCTTTCCATTTAAATACAAGCATCATCATATTCAAATTACCGTTACAAAATTTACAAAACCATACACTAAGACAGAAATGAATTCATATTCAATCTAGAAACCCAATTATCACCCTTAGACAATTTCATATGCAAGATATTTCGGAGGAATTTCTCGTTCCTTTCATCGAGCACTTTGCCATGACGACTATAAAAAATATCCTTACGAGTTTTTTTGAGATCGAAGGCAAATAACTTAAACTAATGTTGTTCTATTTAATTGGATAGTAACTTTAAAAGTTATCGAGTATGATCTTTGAGCACGCCAATCATTACTAAGATTGTCGGCGTTTGATACCCTCGATTCTTAGGGATACAATAAGGACAATTATTAGTTGCTTTATTTTTTCCATCTGTCTTTGTAGTTGTTCTTGTTGTTTGCTTAAATCTCTTTACAAAACCTGTCTTTCATTTTTTTAGCTCCAATGGCATGAACATGAGAAATTTATTTTACACCATTAGCATTTGCTAACGCGTTTTTTAGGGCTAGCATTTTTTTAATACTACATCCTCTTGTAAATGCCCTAGAGATTTTTCCACATTCTCCTCATGGCAAGGTGTTGGTCCCTTCGAGTTAACTAAGCTTAGTATTAAAGTCATTTGAATTTTACCTATCTTCATCTCTAGAAAAAAATTGATTCAAAAAACATTCTTAGAGAGTTCAGCTCCGGCCATGAAATCAATTTAGCTTGATCAATGTTTTTACGCGGGGGAGGGCTAATGTTACTATTTCCTTGTATGGATCAAGGTGCTCATGCGTTTTCGCTTGCGCCTACGTTTGCGTTCAGACTTCTTTCCTGACTTCAAGCTTTATTGAAACGAAAAAGTCAAACCAAAAGTATATTATATTATTCATGTAAATTCCCTTACCTTAAGACACACGCAGAGACGCACGCATGCACGCATCCGCACAGAAACACACACTCACATACACATACACGCACTAACCCACCCACTAATTCTTCCCTCTTAGAACTCATACAAAATCTTCTAGCTGCAATCTTGAGAAGCCTTCTAAGACCACACATAAGAACAAAAACTTTACAAGTCGAATACATGAATTTTCTAACGAAGAAAACCAAGACAAAGATAGATGTAAGTTAATGTACGAGTTTTTTTATTATTAACAAATGACTACCTTTCCCTTTAAATAAAACCATCATCATTATTGTATTTACGATTACAAAATTTAAAAAAACTATACAATAGAGATGGAAATGAAATCTCATTCTATCTACTGAGCCGTTTATCATCATTAGACCATTTCTTTTTCTTGGATTATATCGGAGAAATTTCTCGTAGCAACTGATCAACAATAGTGGGCTACCGAGCTCCAAAACTTATTTTCAATAGTCGCTTGGTTTCATCAAACCACTTTCCCTATATAATTATAAAAATATCCTTTGGGTGGTTTCAAGTCAAAGGTGAACAATTTATAGTTATTATAACTTTAGTGATTGGACAGATATTTTCAATGTTATCATGTACACTCAGTGCCTGCAAAATCATTGCTAAGAATGTCAGTATATTCATGCCCAAGATTCTTAGCAATACCAAAGGACGAGTTGTTAGCGGCTTTAGTATTTTCATCCTCTGTTGCGAGTTGTTGGTGTCGATTGCTCAAATCTACTATCTAAACATGTCTTTTTTCCCTTTAGCTCCGAGTGTCAAGAACATTAGGAAGTAAATTTACACCAATAGCATTTGCTAGCTTGGTCGAGTGGGCTAGCTTGTTGTAATACGACACTTTCTTGTTAATGGCCCCGGAAATCTTTTCACATTTTTCGCATTCCAACTTGCTTGGCATTTAAGTTCACAAAGCTTTATATTCAAGTAATCTGGATCCTCCATTTCTTCATCTCTGGAAGAAAGCTGGATCAATACCATTCTTAGCCGGTTAAAGCCTAGCCAGTGCCATCAACATTGGCTTCATCAATTTTTGCGGCGGGCGGGGGCTAATTCCGTTTTTTCTTGGTTGCATCAAATGCTTTTGAAGTTGCACTTAACTTTGCGTTCAAACTTACGTCTCCCGACTTCAAGCTTCTTTTAAACTATAAAGTGAAATACAAAGTATAGTATATTATTCACATAAATTCCATTCTCTTAAGGCACATGCATGCGAACTCAAATGCACACACACACACACGTAAAAATGCACGAACCCACCAACTCTTTTCTTCTCCTTTAGAACCCATATGATATATTTTAGCTACGATCTTTGGAAGAGTTTAAAGACCTCACATAAGAAGAAACACTTTATAAGACGAATATATCAATTTGCCAACAAAGGAAACCAAGATAAAGATAAGTGTAAGTTAATGTACGGGAGTTCATTTTATCATTACGAAAAAGAGTACCTTTCCATTTAAATACAAGCATCATCATATTCAAATTACCGTTACAAAATTTACAAAACCATACACTAAGACAGAAATGAATTCATATTCAATCTAGAAACCCAATTATCACCCTTAGACAATTTCATATGCAAGATATTTCGGAGGAATTTCTCGTTCCTTTCATCGAGCACTTTGCCATGACGACTATAAAAAATATCCTTACGGTTTTTTGAGATCGAAGGCAAATAACTTAAACTAATGTTGTTCTATTTAATTGGATAGTAACTTTAAAAGTTATCGAGTATGATCTTTGAGCCTGCCAATCATTACTAAGATTGTCAGCGTTTGATACCCTCGATTCTTAGGGATACAATAAGGACAATTATTAGTTGCTTTATTTTTTCCATCTGTCTTTGTAGTTGTTCTTGTTGTTTGCTTAAATCTCTTTACAAAACCTGTCTTTCATTTTTTTAGCTCCAATGGCATGAACATGAGAAATTTATTTTACACCATTAGCATTTGCTAACGCGTTTTTTAGGGCTAGCATTTTTTTAATACTACATCCTCTTGTAAATGCCCTAGAGATTTTTCCACATTCTCCTCATGGCAAGGTGTTGGTCCCTTCGGTTAACTAAGCTTAGTATTAAAGTCATTTGAATTTTACCTATCTTCATCTCTAGAAAAAAAATTGATTCAAAAAACATTCTTAGAGAGTTCGGCTCCAGCCATGAAATCAATTTAGCTTGATCAATGTTTTACGCGGGGGAGGGCTAATGTTACTATTTCCTTGTATGGATCAAGGTGCTCATGCGTTTTCGCTTGCGCCTACGTTTGCGTTCAGACTTCTTTCCTGACTTCAAGCTTTATTGAAACGAAAAAGTCAAACCAAAAGTATATTATATTATTCATGTAAATTCCCTTACCTTAAGACACACGCAGAGACGCACGCATGCACGCATCCGCACAGAAACACACACTCACATACACATACACGCACTAACCCACCCACTAATTCTTCCCTCTTAGAACTCATACAAAATCTTCTAGCTGCAATCTTGAGAAGCCTTCTAAGACCACACATAAGAACAAAAACTTTACAAGTCGAATACATGAATTTTCTAACGAAGAAAACCAAGACAAAGATAGATGTAAGTTAATGTACGAGTTTTTTTATTATTAACAAATGACTACCTTTCCCTTTAAATAAAACCATCATCATTATTGTATTTACGATTACAAAATTTAAAAAACTATACAATAGAGATGGAAATGAAATCTCATTCTATCTCCGAGCCGTTTATCATCATTAGACCATTTCTTTTCTTGGATTATATCGGAGAAATTTCTCGTAGCAAGCGATCAACAATAGTGGGCTACCGAGCTCCAAAACTTATTTTCAATAGTCGCTTGGTTTCATCAAACCACTTTCCCTATATAATTATAAAAAATATCCTTTGGGTGGTTTTCAAGTCAAAGGTGAACAATTTATGGTTATTATAACTTTAGTGATTGGACAGATATTTTCAATGTTATCATGTACACTCAGTGCCTGCAAAATCATTGCTAAGAATGTCAGTATATTCATGCCCAAGATTCTTAGCAATACCAAAGGACAGTTGTTAGCGGCTTTAGTATTTTCATCCTCTGTTGCAGTTGTTGGTGTCGATTGCTCAAATCTACTATCTAAACATGTCTTTTTTCCCTTTAGCTCCGAGTGTCAAGAACATTAGGAAGTAAATTTACACCAATAGCATTTGCTAGCTTGGTCAGTGGGCTAGCTTGTTGTAATACGACACTTTCTTGTTAATGGCCCAGAAATCTTTTCACATTTTTCGCATTCCAACTTGCTTGGCATTTAAGTTCACAAAGCTTTATATTCAAGTAATCTGGATCCTCCATTTCTTCATCTCCGGAAGAAAGCTGGATCAATACCATTCTTAGCCGGTTAAAGCCTAGCCAGTGCCATCAACATTGGCTTCATCAATTTTTGCGGCGGGGCGGGGGCTAATTCCGTTTTTTCTTGGTTGCATCAAATGCTTTTGAAGTTGCACTTAACTTTGCGTTCAAACTTACGTCTCCGACTTCAAGCTTCTTTTAAACTATAAAGTGAAATACAAAGTATAGTATATTATTCACATAAATTCCATTCTCTTAAGGCACATGCATGCGAACTCAAATGCACACACACACACACGTAAAAATGCCTGAACCCACCAACTCTTTTCTTCTCCTTTAGAACCCATATGATATATTTTAGCTACGATCTTTGGAAGAGTTTAAAGACCTCACATAAGAAGAAACACTTTATAAGACGAATATATCAATTTGCCAACAAAGGAAACCAAGATAAAGATAAGTGTAAGTTAATGTACGGAGTTCATTTTATCATTACGAAAAAAGAGTACCTTTCCATTTAAATACAAGCATCATCATATTCAAATTACCGTTACAAAATTTACAAAACCATACACTAAGACAGAAATGAATTCATATTCAATCTAGAAACCCAATTATCACCCTTAGACAATTTCATATGCAAGATATTTCGGAGGAATTTCTCGTTCCTTTCATCAGAGCACTTTGCCATGACGACTATAAAAATATCCTTACAGTTTTTTGAGATCGAAGGCAAATAACTTAAACTAATGTTGTTCTATTTAATTGGATAGTAACTTTAAAAGTTATCGAGTATGATCTTTGAGCCTGCCAATCATTACTAAGATTGTCAGCGTTTGATACCCTCGATTCTTAGGGATACAATAAGGACAATTATTAGTTGCTTTATTTTTTTCCATCTGTCTTTGTAGTTGTTCTTGTTGTTTGCTTAAATCTCTTTACAAAACCTGTCTTTCATTTTTTAGCTCCAATGGCATGAACATGAGAAATTTATTTTACACCATTAGCATTTGCTAACGCGTTTTTAGGGCTAGCATTTTTTAATACTACATCCTCTTGTAAATGCCCTAGAGATTTTTCCACATTCTCCTCATGGCAAGGTGTTGGTCCCTTCGAGTTAACTAAGCTTAGTATTAAAGTCATTTGAATTTTACCTATCTTCATCTCTAGAAAAAAATTGATTCAAAAACATTCTTAGAGAGTTCGGCTCCAGCCATGAAATCAATTTAGCTTGATCAATGTTTTTACGCGGGGGAGGGCTAATGTTACTATTTCCTTGTATGGATCAAGGTGCTCATGCGTTTTCGCTTGCGCCTACGTTTGCGTTCAGACTTCTTTCCTGACTTCAAGCTTTATTGAAACGAAAAAGTCAAACCAAAAGTATATTATATTATTCATGTAAATTCCCTTACCTTAAGACACACGCAGAGACGCACGCATGCACGCATCCGCACAGAAACACACACTCACATACACATACACGCACTAACCCACCCACTAATTCTTCCCTCTTAGAACTCATACAAAATCTTCTAGCTGCAATCTTGAGAAGCCTTCTAAGACCACACATAAGAACAAAAACTTTACAAGTCGAATACATGAATTTTCTAACGAAGAAAACCAAGACAAAGATAGATGTAAGTTAATGTACGAGTTTTTTTATTATTAACAAATGACTACCTTTCCCTTTAAATAAAACCATCATCATTATTGTATTTACGATTACAAAATTTAAAAAAACTATACAATAGAGATGGAAATGAAATCTCATTCTATCTACTGAGCCGTTTATCATCATTAGACCATTTCTTTTTCTTGGATTATATCGGAGAAATTTCTCGTAGCAAGCGATCAACAATAGTGGGCTACCGAGCTCCAAAACTTATTTTCAATAGTCGCTTGGTTTCATCAAACCACTTTCCCTATATAATTATAAAAAATATCCTTTGGGTGGTTTCAAGTCAAAGGTGAACAATTTATAGTTATTATAACTTTAGTGATTGGACGAGATATTTTCAATGTTATCATGTACACTCAGTGCCTGCAAAATCATTGCTAAGAATGTCAGTATATTCATGCCCAAGATTCTTAGCAATACCAAAGGACAGTTGTTAGCGGCTTTAGTATTTTCATCCTCTGTTGCAGTTGTTGGTGTCGATTGCTCAAATCTACTATCTAAACATGTCTTTTTTCCCTTTAGCTCCAGTGTCAAGAACATTAGGAAGTAAATTTACACCAATAGCATTTGCTAGCTTGGTCAGTGGGCTAGCTTGTTGTAATACGACACTTTCTTGTTAATGGCCCAGAAATCTTTTCACATTTTTCGCATTCCAACTTGCTTGGCATTTAAGTTCACAAAGCTTTATATTCAAGTAATCTGGATCCTCCATTTCTTCATCTCCGGAAGAAAGCTGGATCAATACCATTCTTAGCCGGTTAAAGCCTAGCCAGTGCCATCAACATTGGCTTCATCAATTTTTGCGGCGGGCGGGGGCTAATTCCGTTTTTTCTTGGTTGCATCAAATGCTTTTGAAGTTGCACTTAACTTTGCGTTCAAACTTACGTCTCCCGACTTCAAGCTTCTTTTAAACTATAAAGTGAAATACAAAGTATAGTATATTATTCACATAAATTCCATTCTCTTAAGGCACATGCATGCGAACTCAAATGCACACACACACACACGTAAAAATGCCTGAACCCACCAACTCTTTTCTTCTCCTTTAGAACCCATATGATATATTTTAGCTACGATCTTTGGAAGAGTTTAAAGACCTCACATAAGAAGAAACACTTTATAAGACGAATATATCAATTTGCCAACAAAGGAAACCAAGATAAAGATAAGTGTAAGTTAATGTACAGGTTCATTTTATCATTACGAAAAAGAGTACCTTTCCATTTAAATACAAGCATCATCATATTCAAATTACCGTTACAAAATTTACAAAACCATACACTAAGACAGAAATGAATTCATATTCAATCTAGAAACCCAATTATCACCCTTAGACAATTTCATATGCAAGATATTTCGGAGGAATTTCTCGTTCCTTTCATCGAGCACTTTGCCATGACGACTATAAAAAATATCCTTACAGTTTTTTGAGATCGAAGGCAAATAACTTAAACTAATGTTGTTCTATTTAATTGGATAGTAACTTTAAAAGTTATCGAGTATGATCTTTGAGCCTGCCAATCATTACTAAGATTGTCAGCGTTTGATACCCTCGATTCTTAGGGATACAATAAGGACAATTATTAGTTGCTTTATTTTTTTCCATCTGTCTTTGTAGTTGTTCTTGTTGTTTGCTTAAATCTCTTTACAAAACCTGTCTTTCATTTTTTAGCTCCAATGGCATGAACATGAGAAATTTATTTTACACCATTAGCATTTGCTAACGCGTTTTTAGGGCTAGCATTTTTTTAATACTACATCCTCTTGTAAATGCCCTAGAGATTTTTCCACATTCTCCTCATGGCAAGGTGTTGGTCCCTTCGAGTTAACTAAGCTTAGTATTAAAGTCATTTGAATTTTACCTATCTTCATCTCTAGAAAAAAATTGATTCAAAAAACATTCTTAGAGAGTTCGGCTCCAGCCATGAAATCAATTTAGCTTGATCAATGTTTTTACGCGGGGGAGGGCTAATGTTACTATTTCCTTGTATGGATCAAGGTGCTCATGCGTTTTCGCTTGCGCCTACGTTTGCGTTCGAGACTTCTTTCTCGACTTCAAGCTTTATTGAAACGAAAAAAGTCAAACCAAAAGTATATTATATTATTCATGTAAATTCCCTTACCTTAAGACACACGCAGAGACGCACGCATGCACGCATCCGCACAGAAACACACACTCACATACACATACACGCACTAACCCACCCACTAATTCTTCCCTCTTAGAACTCATACAAAATCTTCTAGCTGCAATCTTGAGAAGCCTTCTAAGACCACACATAAGAACAAAAAACTTTACAAGTCGAATACATGAATTTTCTAACGAAGAAAACCAAGACAAAGATAGATGTAAGTTAATGTACGAGTTTTTTTATTATTAACAAATGACTACCTTTCCCTTTAAATAAAACCATCATCATTATTGTATTTACGATTACAAAATTTAAAAAAACTATACAATAGAGATGGAAATGAAATCTCATTCTATCTACAGAGCCGTTTATCATCATTAGACCATTTCTTTTCTTGGATTATATCGGAGAAATTTCTCGTAGCAGCGATCAACAATAGTGGGCTACCGAGCTCCAAAACTTATTTTCAATAGTCGCTTGGTTTCATCAAACCACTTTCCCTATATAATTATAAAAATATCCTTTGGGTGGTTTTCAAGTCAAAGGTGAACAATTTATAGTTATTATAACTTTAGTGATTGGACGAGATATTTTCAATGTTATCATGTACACTCAGTGCCTGCAAAATCATTGCTAAGAATGTCAGTATATTCATGCCCAAGATTCTTAGCAATACCAAAGGACAGTTGTTAGCGGCTTTAGTATTTTCATCCTCTGTTGCAGTTGTTGGTGTCGATTGCTCAAATCTACTATCTAAACATGTCTTTTTTCCCTTTAGCTCCGAGTGTCAAGAACATTAGGAAGTAAATTTACACCAATAGCATTTGCTAGCTTGGTCGAGTGGGCTAGCTTGTTGTAATACGACACTTTCTTGTTAATGGCCCCGGAAATCTTTTCACATTTTTCGCATTCCAACTTGCTTGGCATTTAAGTTCACAAAGCTTTATATTCAAGTAATCTGGATCCTCCATTTCTTCATCTCCGGAAGAAAGCTGGATCAATACCATTCTTAGCCGGTTAAAGCCTAGCCCAGTGCCATCAACATTGGCTTCATCAATTTTTGCGGCGGGCGGGGGCTAATTCCGTTTTTTCTTGGTTGCATCAAATGCTTTTGAAGTTGCACTTAACTTTGCGTTCAAACTTACGTCTCCCGACTTCAAGCTTCTTTTAAACTATAAAGTGAAATACAAAGTATAGTATATTATTCACATAAATTCCATTCTCTTAAGGCACATGCATGCGAACTCAAATGCACACACACACACACGTAAAAATGCCGAACCCACCAACTCTTTTCTTCTCCTTTAGAACCCATATGATATATTTTAGCTACGATCTTTGGAAGAGTTTAAAGACCTCACATAAGAAGAAACACTTTATAAGACGAATATATCAATTTGCCAACAAAGGAAACCAAGATAAAGATAAGTGTAAGTTAATGTACGGGGTTCATTTTATCATTACGAAAAAAGAGTACCTTTCCATTTAAATACAAGCATCATCATATTCAAATTACCGTTACAAAATTTACAAAACCATACACTAAGACAGAAATGAATTCATATTCAATCTAGAAACCCAATTATCACCCTTAGACAATTTCATATGCAAGATATTTCGGAGGAATTTCTCGTTCCTTTCATCGAGCACTTTGCCATGACGACTATAAAAAATATCCTTACGGTTTTTTGAGATCGAAGGCAAATAACTTAAACTAATGTTGTTCTATTTAATTGGATAGTAACTTTAAAAGTTATCGAGTATGATCTTTGAGCCTGCCAATCATTACTAAGATTGTCAGCGTTTGATACCCTCGATTCTTAGGGATACAATAAGGACAATTATTAGTTGCTTTATTTTTTCCATCTGTCTTTGTAGTTGTTCTTGTTGTTTGCTTAAATCTCTTTACAAAACCTGTCTTTCATTTTTTTAGCTCCAATGGCATGAACATGAGAAATTTATTTTACACCATTAGCATTTGCTAACGCGTTTTTTAGGGCTAGCATTTTTTTAATACTACATCCTCTTGTAAATGCCCTAGAGATTTTTCCACATTCTCCTCATGGCAAGGTGTTGGTCCCTTCGAGTTAACTAAGCTTAGTATTAAAGTCATTTGAATTTTACCTATCTTCATCTCTAGAAAAAAATTGATTCAAAAAACATTCTTAGAGAGTTCGGCTCCAGCCATGAAATCAATTTAGCTTGATCAATGTTTTTACGCGGGGGAGGGCTAATGTTACTATTTCCTTGTATGGATCAAGGTGCTCATGCGTTTTCGCTTGCGCCTACGTTTGCGTTCGAGACTTCTTTCACGACTTCAAGCTTTATTGAAACGAAAAAAGTCAAACCAAAAGTATATTATATTATTCATGTAAATTCCCTTACCTTAAGACACACGCAGAGACGCACGCATGCACGCATCCGCACGAAACACACACTCACATACACATACACGCACTAACCCACCCACTAATTCTTCCCTCTTAGAACTCATACAAAATCTTCTAGCTGCAATCTTGAGAAGCCTTCTAAGACCACACATAAGAACAAAAAACTTTACAAGTCGAATACATGAATTTTCTAACGAAGAAAACCAAGACAAAGATAGATGTAAGTTAATGTACGAGTTTTTTTTATTATTAACAAATGACTACCTTTCCCTTTAAATAAAACCATCATCATTATTGTATTTACGATTACAAAATTTAAAAAAACTATACAATAGAGATGGAAATGAAATCTCATTCTATCTACAGAGCCGTTTATCATCATTAGACCATTTCTTTTACTGGATTATATCGGAGAAATTTCTCGTAGCAACTGATCAACAATAGTGGGCTACCGAGCTCCAAAACTTATTTTCAATAGTCGCTTGGTTTCATCAAACCACTTTCCCTATATAATTATAAAAATATCCTTTGGGTGGTTTCAAGTCAAAGGTGAACAATTTATAGTTATTATAACTTTAGTGATTGGACAGATATTTTCAATGTTATCATGTACACTCAGTGCCTGCAAAATCATTGCTAAGAATGTCAGTATATTCATGCCCAAGATTCTTAGCAATACCAAAGGACAGTTGTTAGCGGCTTTAGTATTTTCATCCTCTGTTGCAGTTGTTGGTGTCGATTGCTCAAATCTACTATCTAAACATGTCTTTTTTCCCTTTAGCTCCGAGTGTCAAGAACATTAGGAAGTAAATTTACACCAATAGCATTTGCTAGCTTGGTCAGTGGGCTAGCTTGTTGTAATACGACACTTTCTTGTTAATGGCCCAGAAATCTTTTCACATTTTTCGCATTCCAACTTGCTTGGCATTTAAGTTCACAAAGCTTTATATTCAAGTAATCTGGATCCTCCATTTCTTCATCTCCGGAAGAAAGCTGGATCAATACCATTCTTAGCCGGTTAAAGCCTAGCCAGTGCCATCAACATTGGCTTCATCAATTTTTGCGGCGGGCGGGGGCTAATTCCGTTTTTTCTTGGTTGCATCAAATGCTTTTGAAGTTGCACTTAACTTTGCGTTCAAACTTACGTCTCCCGACTTCAAGCTTCTTTTAAACTATAAAGTGAAATACAAAGTATAGTATATTATTCACATAAATTCCATTCTCTTAAGGCACATGCATGCGAACTCAAATGCACACACACACACACGTAAAAATGCCGAACCCACCAACTCTTTTCTTCTCCTTTAGAACCCATATGATATATTTTAGCTACGATCTTTGGAAGAGTTTAAAGACCTCACATAAGAAGAAACACTTTATAAGACGAATATATCAATTTGCCAACAAAGGAAACCAAGATAAAGATAAGTGTAAGTTAATGTACAGGTTCATTTTATCATTACGAAAAAAGAGTACCTTTCCATTTAAATACAAGCATCATCATATTCAAATTACCGTTACAAAATTTACAAAACCATACACTAAGACAGAAATGAATTCATATTCAATCTAGAAACCCAATTATCACCCTTAGACAATTTCATATGCAAGATATTTCGGAGGAATTTCTCGTTCCTTTCATCGAGCACTTTGCCATGACGACTATAAAAAATATCCTTACGAGTTTTTTGAGATCGAAGGCAAATAACTTAAACTAATGTTGTTCTATTTAATTGGATAGTAACTTTAAAAGTTATCGAGTATGATCTTTGAGCCTGCCAATCATTACTAAGATTGTCAGCGTTTGATACCCTCGATTCTTAGGGATACAATAAGGACAATTATTAGTTGCTTTATTTTTTCCATCTGTCTTTGTAGTTGTTCTTGTTGTTTGCTTAAATCTCTTTACAAAACCTGTCTTTCATTTTTTTAGCTCCAATGGCATGAACATGAGAAATTTATTTTACACCATTAGCATTTGCTAACGCGTTTTTTAGGGCTAGCATTTTTTTAATACTACATCCTCTTGTAAATGCCCTAGAGATTTTTCCACATTCTCCTCATGGCAAGGTGTTGGTCCCTTCGAGTTAACTAAGCTTAGTATTAAAGTCATTTGAATTTTACCTATCTTCATCTCTAGAAAAAAATTGATTCAAAAAACATTCTTAGAGAGTTCGGCTCCAGCCATGAAATCAATTTAGCTTGATCAATGTTTTTACGCGGGGGAGGGCTAATGTTACTATTTCCTTGTATGGATCAAGGTGCTCATGCGTTTTCGCTTGCGCCTACGTTTGCGTTCGAGACTTCTTTCACGACTTCAAGCTTTATTGAAACGAAAAAGTCAAACCAAAAGTATATTATATTATTCATGTAAATTCCCTTACCTTAAGACACACGCAGAGACGCACGCATGCACGCATCCGCACAGAAACACACACTCACATACACATACACGCACTAACCCACCCACTAATTCTTCCCTCTTAGAACTCATACAAAATCTTCTAGCTGCAATCTTGAGAAGCCTTCTAAGACCACACATAAGAACAAAAACTTTACAAGTCGAATACATGAATTTTCTAACGAAGAAAACCAAGACAAAGATAGATGTAAGTTAATGTACGAGTTTTTTTATTATTAACAAATGACTACCTTTCCCTTTAAATAAAACCATCATCATTATTGTATTTACGATTACAAAATTTAAAAAAACTATACAATAGAGATGGAAATGAAATCTCATTCTATCTACCGAGCCGTTTATCATCATTAGACCATTTCTTTTACTGGATTATATCGGAGAAATTTCTCGTAGCAACTGATCAACAATAGTGGGCTACCGAGCTCCAAAACTTATTTTCAATAGTCGCTTGGTTTCATCAAACCACTTTCCCTATATAATTATAAAAAATATCCTTTGGGTGGTTTCAAGTCAAAGGTGAACAATTTATAGTTATTATAACTTTAGTGATTGGACGAGATATTTTCAATGTTATCATGTACACTCGGTGCACTGCAAAATCATTGCTAAGAATGTCAGTATATTCATGCCCAAGATTCTTAGCAATACCAAAGGACAGTTGTTAGCGGCTTTAGTATTTTCATCCTCTGTTGCAGTTGTTGGTGTCGATTGCTCAAATCTACTATCTAAACATGTCTTTTTCCCTTTAGCTCCAGTGTCAAGAACATTAGGAAGTAAATTTACACCAATAGCATTTGCTAGCTTGGTCAGTGGGCTAGCTTGTTGTAATACGACACTTTCTTGTTAATGGCCCAGAAATCTTTTCACATTTTTCGCATTCCAACTTGCTTGGCATTTAAGTTCACAAAGCTTTATATTCAAGTAATCTGGATCCTCCATTTCTTCATCTCACGGAAGAAAGCTGGATCAATACCATTCTTAGCCGGTTAAAGCCTAGCCAGTGCCATCAACATTGGCTTCATCAATTTTTGCGGCAGGGCAGGGCTAATTCCGTTTTTTCTTGGTTGCATCAAATGCTTTTGAAGTTGCACTTAACTTTGCGTTCAAACTTCTGTCTCCTGACTTCAAGCTTCTTTTAAACTATAAAGTGAAATACAAAGTATAGTATATTATTCACATAAATTCCATTCTCTTAAGGCACATGCATGCGAACTCAAATGCACACACACACACACGTAAAAATGCCTGAACCCACCAACTCTTTTCTTCTCCTTTAGAACCCATATGATATATTTTAGCTACGATCTTTGGAAGAGTTTAAAGACCTCACATAAGAAGAAACACTTTATAAGACGAATATATCAATTTGCCAACAAAGGAAACCAAGATAAAGATAAGTGTAAGTTAATGTACAGGTTCATTTTATCATTACGAAAAAGAGTACCTTTCCATTTAAATACAAGCATCATCATATTCAAATTACCGTTACAAAATTTACAAAACCATACACTAAGACAGAAATGAATTCATATTCAATCTAGAAACCCAATTATCACCCTTAGACAATTTCATATGCAAGATATTTCGGAGGAATTTCTCGTTCCTTTCATCAGAGCACTTTGCCATGACGACTATAAAAAATATCCTTACGGTTTTTTTGAGATCGAAGGCAAATAACTTAAACTAATGTTGTTCTATTTAATTGGATAGTAACTTTAAAAGTTATCGAGTATGATCTTTGAGCCTGCCAATCATTACTAAGATTGTCAGCGTTTGATACCCTCGATTCTTAGGGATACAATAAGGACAATTATTAGTTGCTTTATTTTTTTCCATCTGTCTTTGTAGTTGTTCTTGTTGTTTGCTTAAATCTCTTTACAAAACCTGTCTTTCATTTTTTTAGCTCCAATGGCATGAACATGAGAAATTTATTTTACACCATTAGCATTTGCTAACGCGTTTTTAGGGCTAGCATTTTTTTAATACTACATCCTCTTGTAAATGCCCTAGAGATTTTTCCACATTCTCCTCATGGCAAGGTGTTGGTCCCTTCGAGTTAACTAAGCTTAGTATTAAAGTCATTTGAATTTTACCTATCTTCATCTCTAGAAAAAAATTGATTCAAAAAACATTCTTAGAGAGTTCAGCTCCAGCCATGAAATCAATTTAGCTTGATCAATGTTTTTACGCGGGGGAGGGCTAATGTTACTATTTCCTTGTATGGATCAAGGTGCTCATGCGTTTTCGCTTGCGCCTACGTTTGCGTTCGAGACTTCTTTCACGACTTCAAGCTTTATTGAAACGAAAAAGTCAAACCAAAAGTATATTATATTATTCATGTAAATTCCCTTACCTTAAGACACACGCAGAGACGCACGCATGCACGCATCCGCACAGAAACACACACTCACATACACATACACGCACTAACCCACCCACTAATTCTTCCCTCTTAGAACTCATACAAAATCTTCTAGCTGCAATCTTGAGAAGCCTTCTAAGACCACACATAAGAACAAAAACTTTACAAGTCGAATACATGAATTTTCTAACGAAGAAAACCAAGACAAAGATAGATGTAAGTTAATGTACGAGTTTTTTTATTATTAACAAATGACTACCTTTCCCTTTAAATAAAACCATCATCATTATTGTATTTACGATTACAAAATTTAAAAAAACTATACAATAGAGATGGAAATGAAATCTCATTCTATCTACTGAGCCGTTTATCATCATTAGACCATTTCTTTTCTTGGATTATATCGGAGAAATTTCTCGTAGCAACTGATCAACAATAGTGGGCTACCGAGCTCCAAAACTTATTTTCAATAGTCGCTTGGTTTCATCAAACCACTTTCCCTATATAATTATAAAAATATCCTTTGGGTGGTTTCAAGTCAAAGGTGAACAATTTATAGTTATTATAACTTTAGTGATTGGACAGATATTTTCAATGTTATCATGTACACTCAGTGCCTGCAAAATCATTGCTAAGAATGTCAGTATATTCATGCCCAAGATTCTTAGCAATACCAAAGGACAGTTGTTAGCGGCTTTAGTATTTTCATCCTCTGTTGCGAGTTGTTGGTGTCGATTGCTCAAATCTACTATCTAAACATGTCTTTTTTCCCTTTAGCTCCAGTGTCAAGAACATTAGGAAGTAAATTTACACCAATAGCATTTGCTAGCTTGGTCAGTGGGCTAGCTTGTTGTAATACGACACTTTCTTGTTAATGGCCCAGAAATCTTTTCACATTTTTCGCATTCCAACTTGCTTGGCATTTAAGTTCACAAAGCTTTATATTCAAGTAATCTGGATCCTCCATTTCTTCATCTCCGGAAGAAAGCTGGATCAATACCATTCTTAGCCGGTTAAAGCCTAGCCAGTGCCATCAACATTGGCTTCATCAATTTTTGCGGCGGGCGGGGGCTAATTCCGTTTTTTCTTGGTTGCATCAAATGCTTTTGAAGTTGCACTTAACTTTGCGTTCAAACTTACGTCTCCCGACTTCAAGCTTCTTTTAAACTATAAAGTGAAATACAAAGTATAGTATATTATTCACATAAATTCCATTCTCTTAAGGCACATGCATGCGAACTCAAATGCACACACACACACACGTAAAAATGCACGAACCCACCAACTCTTTTCTTCTCCTTTAGAACCCATATGATATATTTTAGCTACGATCTTTGGAAGAGTTTAAAGACCTCACATAAGAAGAAACACTTTATAAGACGAATATATCAATTTGCCAACAAAGGAAACCAAGATAAAGATAAGTGTAAGTTAATGTACAGGTTCATTTTATCATTACGAAAAAGAGTACCTTTCCATTTAAATACAAGCATCATCATATTCAAATTACCGTTACAAAATTTACAAAACCATACACTAAGACAGAAATGAATTCATATTCAATCTAGAAACCCAATTATCACCCTTAGACAATTTCATATGCAAGATATTTCGGAGGAATTTCTCGTTCCTTTCATCGAGCACTTTGCCATGACGACTATAAAAAATATCCTTACGGTTTTTTGAGATCGAAGGCAAATAACTTAAACTAATGTTGTTCTATTTAATTGGATAGTAACTTTAAAAGTTATCGAGTATGATCTTTGAGCCTGCCAATCATTACTAAGATTGTCAGCGTTTGATACCCTCGATTCTTAGGGATACAATAAGGACAATTATTAGTTGCTTTATTTTTTCCATCTGTCTTTGTAGTTGTTCTTGTTGTTTGCTTAAATCTCTTTACAAAACCTGTCTTTCATTTTTTTAGCTCCAATGGCATGAACATGAGAAATTTATTTTACACCATTAGCATTTGCTAACGCGTTTTTTAGGGCTAGCATTTTTTTAATACTACATCCTCTTGTAAATGCCCTAGAGATTTTTCCACATTCTCCTCATGGCAAGGTGTTGGTCCCTTCGAGTTAACTAAGCTTAGTATTAAAGTCATTTGAATTTTACCTATCTTCATCTCTAGAAAAAAATTGATTCAAAAAACATTCTTAGAGAGTTCGGCTCCGGCCATGAAATCAATTTAGCTTGATCAATGTTTTACGCGGGGGAGGGCTAATGTTACTATTTCCTTGTATGGATCAAGGTGCTCATGCGTTTTCGCTTGCGCCTACGTTTGCGTTCAGACTTCTTTCTTGACTTCAAGCTTTATTGAAACGAAAAAGTCAAACCAAAAGTATATTATATTATTCATGTAAATTCCCTTACCTTAAGACACACGCAGAGACGCACGCATGCACGCATCCGCACGGGAAACACACACTCACATACACATACACGCACTAACCCACCCACTAATTCTTCCCTCTTAGAACTCATACAAAATCTTCTAGCTGCAATCTTGAGAAGCCTTCTAAGACCACACATAAGAACAAAAAAACTTTACAAGTCGAATACATGAATTTTCTAACGAAGAAAACCAAGACAAAGATAGATGTAAGTTAATGTACGAGTTTTTTTATTATTAACAAATGACTACCTTTCCCTTTAAATAAAACCATCATCATTATTGTATTTACGATTACAAAATTTAAAAAACTATACAATAGAGATGGAAATGAAATCTCATTCTATCTACAGAGCCGTTTATCATCATTAGACCATTTCTTTTTCTTGGATTATATCGGAGAAATTTCTCGTAGCAAGCGATCAACAATAGTGGGCTACCGAGCTCCAAAACTTATTTTCAATAGTCGCTTGGTTTCATCAAACCACTTTCCCTATATAATTATAAAAAATATCCTTTGGGTGGTTTCAAGTCAAAGGTGAACAATTTATAGTTATTATAACTTTAGTGATTGGACGAGATATTTTCAATGTTATCATGTACACTCGGTGCTGCAAAATCATTGCTAAGAATGTCGGTATATTCATGCCCAAGATTCTTAGCAATACCAAAGCACGAGTTGTTAGCGGCTTTAGTATTTTCATCCTCTGTTGCGAGTTGTTGGTGTCGATTGCTCAAATCTACTATCTAAACATGTCTTTTTTCCCTTTAGCTCCGAGTGTCAAGAACATTAGGAAGTAAATTTACACCAATAGCATTTGCTAGCTTGGTCGAGTGGGCTAGCTTGTTGTAATACGACACTTTCTTGTTAATGGCCCCAGAAATCTTTTCACATTTTTCGCATTCCAACTTGCTTGGCATTTAAGTTCACAAAGCTTTATATTCAAGTAATCTGGATCCTCCATTTCTTCATCTACGGGAAGAAAGCTGGATCAATACCATTCTTAGCCGGTTAAAGCCTAGCAGTGCCATCAACATTGGCTTCATCAATTTTTGCGGCGGGGCGGGGGCTAATTCCGTTTTTTCTTGGTTGCATCAAATGCTTTTGAAGTTGCACTTAACTTTGCGTTCAAACTTACTGTCTCCCGACTTCAAGCTTCTTTTAAACTATAAAGTGAAATACAAAGTATAGTATATTATTCACATAAATTCCATTCTCTTAAGGCACATGCATGCGAACTCAAATGCACACACACACACACGTAAAAATGCACGAACCCACCAACTCTTTTCTTCTCCTTTAGAACCCATATGATATATTTTAGCTACGATCTTTGGAAGACTTTAAAGACCTCACATAAGAAGAAACACTTTATAAGACGAATATATCAATTTGCCAACAAAGGAAACCAAGATAAAGATAAGTGTAAGTTAATGTACGAGGTTCATTTTATCATTACGAAAAAAGAGTACCTTTCCATTTAAATACAAGCATCATCATATTCAAATTACCGTTACAAAATTTACAAAACCATACACTAAGACAGAAATGAATTCATATTCAATCTAGAAACCCAATTATCACCCTTAGACAATTTCATATGCAAGATATTTCGGAGGAATTTCTCGTTCCTTTCATCGAGCACTTTGCCATGACGACTATAAAAAATATCCTTACGAGTTTTTTTTTGAGATCGAAGGCAAATAACTTAAACTAATGTTGTTCTATTTAATTGGATAGTAACTTTAAAAGTTATCGAGTATGATCTTTGAGCCTGCCAATCATTACTAAGATTGTCAGCGTTTGATACCCTCGATTCTTAGGGATACAATAAGGACAATTATTAGTTGCTTTATTTTTTCCATCTGTCTTTGTAGTTGTTCTTGTTGTTTGCTTAAATCTCTTTACAAAACCTGTCTTTCATTTTTTAGCTCCAATGGCATGAACATGAGAAATTTATTTTACACCATTAGCATTTGCTAACGCGTTTTTAGGGCTAGCATTTTTTAATACTACATCCTCTTGTAAATGCCCTAGAGATTTTTCCACATTCTCCTCATGGCAAGGTGTTGGTCCCTTCGAGTTAACTAAGCTTAGTATTAAAGTCATTTGAATTTTACCTATCTTCATCTCTAGAAAAAAATTGATTCAAAAACATTCTTAGAGAGTTCGGCTCCGGCCATGAAATCAATTTAGCTTGATCAATGTTTTACGCGGGGGAGGGCTAATGTTACTATTTCCTTGTATGGATCAAGGTGCTCATGCGTTTTCGCTTGCGCCTACGTTTGCGTTCGGACTTCTTTCCCGACTTCAAGCTTTATTGAAACGAAAAAGTCAAACCAAAAAGTATATTATATTATTCATGTAAATTCCCTTACCTTAAGACACACGCGAGACGCACGCATGCACGCATCCGCACGGGAAACACACACTCACATACACATACACGCACTAACCCACCCACTAATTCTTCCCTCTTAGAACTCATACAAAATCTTCTAGCTGCAATCTTGAGAAGCCTTCTAAGACCACACATAAGAACAAAAACTTTACAAGTCGAATACATGAATTTTCTAACGAAGAAAACCAAGACAAAGATAGATGTAAGTTAATGTACGAGTTTTTTTATTATTAACAAATGACTACCTTTCCCTTTAAATAAAACCATCATCATTATTGTATTTACGATTACAAAATTTAAAAAACTATACAATAGAGATGGAAATGAAATCTCATTCTATCTACAGAGCCGTTTATCATCATTAGACCATTTCTTTTTCTTGGATTATATCGGAGAAATTTCTCGTAGCAGCGATCAACAATAGTGGGCTACCGAGCTCCAAAACTTATTTTCAATAGTCGCTTGGTTTCATCAAACCACTTTCCCTATATAATTATAAAAAATATCCTTTGGGTGGTTTTCAAGTCAAAGGTGAACAATTTATAGTTATTATAACTTTAGTGATTGGACGAGATATTTTCAATGTTATCATGTACACTCGGTGCACTGCAAAATCATTGCTAAGAATGTCGGTATATTCATGCCCAAGATTCTTAGCAATACCAAAGCACGAGTTGTTAGCGGCTTTAGTATTTTCATCCTCTGTTGCGAGTTGTTGGTGTCGATTGCTCAAATCTACTATCTAAACATGTCTTTTTTCCCTTTAGCTCCGAGTGTCAAGAACATTAGGAAGTAAATTTACACCAATAGCATTTGCTAGCTTGGTCAGTGGGCTAGCTTGTTGTAATACGACACTTTCTTGTTAATGGCCCAGAAATCTTTTCACATTTTTCGCATTCCAACTTGCTTGGCATTTAAGTTCACAAAGCTTTATATTCAAGTAATCTGGATCCTCCATTTCTTCATCTCCGGAAGAAAGCTGGATCAATACCATTCTTAGCCGGTTAAAGCCTAGCCCAGTGCCATCAACATTGGCTTCATCAATTTTTGCGGCGGGGGCGGGGGCTAATTCCGTTTTTTCTTGGTTGCATCAAATGCTTTTGAAGTTGCACTTAACTTTGCGTTCAAACTTACGTCTCCCGACTTCAAGCTTCTTTTAAACTATAAAGTGAAATACAAAGTATAGTATATTATTCACATAAATTCCATTCTCTTAAGGCACATGCATGCGAACTCAAATGCACACACACACACACGTAAAAATGCTGAACCCACCAACTCTTTTCTTCTCCTTTAGAACCCATATGATATATTTTAGCTACGATCTTTGGAAGACTTTAAAGACCTCACATAAGAAGAAACACTTTATAAGACGAATATATCAATTTGCCAACAAAGGAAACCAAGATAAAGATAAGTGTAAGTTAATGTACAGGTTCATTTTATCATTACGAAAAAGAGTACCTTTCCATTTAAATACAAGCATCATCATATTCAAATTACCGTTACAAAATTTACAAAACCATACACTAAGACAGAAATGAATTCATATTCAATCTAGAAACCCAATTATCACCCTTAGACAATTTCATATGCAAGATATTTCGGAGGAATTTCTCGTTCCTTTCATCGAGCACTTTGCCATGACGACTATAAAAAATATCCTTACGGTTTTTTGAGATCGAAGGCAAATAACTTAAACTAATGTTGTTCTATTTAATTGGATAGTAACTTTAAAAGTTATCGAGTATGATCTTTGAGCCTGCCAATCATTACTAAGATTGTCAGCGTTTGATACCCTCGATTCTTAGGGATACAATAAGGACAATTATTAGTTGCTTTATTTTTTCCATCTGTCTTTGTAGTTGTTCTTGTTGTTTGCTTAAATCTCTTTACAAAACCTGTCTTTCATTTTTTTAGCTCCAATGGCATGAACATGAGAAATTTATTTTACACCATTAGCATTTGCTAACGCGTTTTTTAGGGCTAGCATTTTTTTAATACTACATCCTCTTGTAAATGCCCTAGAGATTTTTCCACATTCTCCTCATGGCAAGGTGTTGGTCCCTTCGGTTAACTAAGCTTAGTATTAAAGTCATTTGAATTTTACCTATCTTCATCTCTAGAAAAAAATTGATTCAAAAACATTCTTAGAGAGTTCGGCTCCGGCCATGAAATCAATTTAGCTTGATCAATGTTTTACGCGGGGGAGGGCTAATGTTACTATTTCCTTGTATGGATCAAGGTGCTCATGCGTTTTCGCTTGCGCCTACGTTTGCGTTCGAGACTTCTTTCACGACTTCAAGCTTTATTGAAACGAAAAAGTCAAACCAAAAGTATATTATATTATTCATGTAAATTCCCTTACCTTAAGACACACGCAGAGACGCACGCATGCACGCATCCGCACGGGAAACACACACTCACATACACATACACGCACTAACCCACCCACTAATTCTTCCCTCTTAGAACTCATACAAAATCTTCTAGCTGCAATCTTGAGAAGCCTTCTAAGACCACACATAAGAACAAAAACTTTACAAGTCGAATACATGAATTTTCTAACGAAGAAAACCAAGACAAAGATAGATGTAAGTTAATGTACGAGTTTTTTTATTATTAACAAATGACTACCTTTCCCTTTAAATAAAACCATCATCATTATTGTATTTACGATTACAAAATTTAAAAAACTATACAATAGAGATGGAAATGAAATCTCATTCTATCTACCGAGCCGTTTATCATCATTAGACCATTTCTTTTTCTTGGATTATATCGGAGAAATTTCTCGTAGCAAGCGATCAACAATAGTGGGCTACCGAGCTCCAAAACTTATTTTCAATAGTCGCTTGGTTTCATCAAACCACTTTCCCTATATAATTATAAAAAATATCCTTTGGGTGGTTTCAAGTCAAAGGTGAACAATTTATAGTTATTATAACTTTAGTGATTGGACAGATATTTTCAATGTTATCATGTACACTCAGTGCCTGCAAAATCATTGCTAAGAATGTCAGTATATTCATGCCCAAGATTCTTAGCAATACCAAAGCACAGTTGTTAGCGGCTTTAGTATTTTCATCCTCTGTTGCAGTTGTTGGTGTCGATTGCTCAAATCTACTATCTAAACATGTCTTTTTCCCTTTAGCTCCAGTGTCAAGAACATTAGGAAGTAAATTTACACCAATAGCATTTGCTAGCTTGGTCAGTGGGCTAGCTTGTTGTAATACGACACTTTCTTGTTAATGGCCCGAAATCTTTTCACATTTTTCGCATTCCAACTTGCTTGGCATTTAAGTTCACAAAGCTTTATATTCAAGTAATCTGGATCCTCCATTTCTTCATCTCCGGAAGAAAGCTGGATCAATACCATTCTTAGCCAGTTAAAGCCTAGCCGTGCCATCAACATTGGCTTCATCAATTTTTGCGGCAGGGCAGGGCTAATTCCGTTTTTTCTTGGTTGCATCAAATGCTTTTGAAGTTGCACTTAACTTTGCGTTCAAACTTACGTCTCCCGACTTCAAGCTTCTTTTAAACTATAAAGTGAAATACAAAGTATAGTATATTATTCACATAAATTCCATTCTCTTAAGGCACATGCATGCGAACTCAAATGCACACACACACACACGTAAAAATGCCTGAACCCACCAACTCTTTTCTTCTCCTTTAGAACCCATATGATATATTTTAGCTACGATCTTTGGAAGACTTTAAAGACCTCACATAAGAAGAAACACTTTATAAGACGAATATATCAATTTGCCAACAAAGGAAACCAAGATAAAGATAAGTGTAAGTTAATGTACAGGTTCATTTTATCATTACGAAAAAAGAGTACCTTTCCATTTAAATACAAGCATCATCATATTCAAATTACCGTTACAAAATTTACAAAACCATACACTAAGACAGAAATGAATTCATATTCAATCTAGAAACCCAATTATCACCCTTAGACAATTTCATATGCAAGATATTTCGGAGGAATTTCTCGTTCCTTTCATCAGAGCACTTTGCCATGACGACTATAAAAAATATCCTTACGGTTTTTTTTTGAGATCGAAGGCAAATAACTTAAACTAATGTTGTTCTATTTAATTGGATAGTAACTTTAAAAGTTATCGAGTATGATCTTTGAGCCTGCCAATCATTACTAAGATTGTCAGCGTTTGATACCCTCGATTCTTAGGGATACAATAAGGACAATTATTAGTTGCTTTATTTTTTCCATCCTGTGCTGTAGTTGTTCTTGTTGTTTGCTTAAATCTCTTTACAAAACCTGTCTTTCATTTTTTAGCTCCAATGGCATGAACATGAGAAATTTATTTTACACCATTAGCATTTGCTAACGCGTTTTTAGGGCTAGCATTTTTTTAATACTACATCCTCTTGTAAATGCCCTAGAGATTTTTCCACATTCTCCTCATGGCAAGGTGTTGGTCCCTTCGAGTTAACTAAGCTTAGTATTAAAGTCATTTGAATTTTACCTATCTTCATCTCTAGAAAAAAATTGATTCAAAAACATTCTTAGAGAGTTCGGCTCCGGCCATGAAATCAATTTAGCTTGATCAATGTTTTACGCGGGGGAGGGCTAATGTTACTATTTCCTTGTATGGATCAAGGTGCTCATGCGTTTTCGCTTGCGCCTACGTTTGCGTTCGAGACTTCTTTCACGACTTCAAGCTTTATTGAAACGAAAAAGTCAAACCAAAAGTATATTATATTATTCATGTAAATTCCCTTACCTTAAGACACACGCGAGACGCACGCATGCACGCATCCGCACGAAACACACACTCACATACACATACACGCACTAACCCACCCACTAATTCTTCCCTCTTAGAACTCATACAAAATCTTCTAGCTGCAATCTTGAGAAGCCTTCTAAGACCACACATAAGAACAAAAAACTTTACAAGTCGAATACATGAATTTTCTAACGAAGAAAACCAAGACAAAGATAGATGTAAGTGAATGTACGAGTTTTTTTATTATTAACAAATGACTACCTTCCCTTTAAATAAAACCATCATCATTATTGTATTTACGATTACAAAATTTAAAAAACTATACAATAGAGATGGAAATGAAATCTCATTCTATCTACCGAGCCGTTTATCATCATTAGACCATTTCTTTTTCTTGGATTATATCGGAGAAATTTCTCGTAGCAGCGATCAACAATAGTGGGCTACCGAGCTCCAAAACTTATTTTCAATAGTCGCTTGGTTTCATCAAACCACTTTCCCTATATAATTATAAAAATATCCTTTGGGTGGTTTCAAGTCAAAGGTGAACAATTTATAGTTATTATAACTTTAGTGATTGGACAGATATTTTCAATGTTATCATGTACACTCAGTGCCTGCAAAATCATTGCTAAGAATGTCAGTATATTCATGCCCAAGATTCTTAGCAATACCAAAGCACAGTTGTTAGCGGCTTTAGTATTTTCATCCTCTGTTGCAGTTGTTGGTGTCGATTGCTCAAATCTACTATCTAAACATGTCTTTTTCCCTTTAGCTCCAGTGTCAAGAACATTAGGAAGTAAATTTACACCAATAGCATTTGCTAGCTTGGTCAGTGGGCTAGCTTGTTGTAATACGACACTTTCTTGTTAATGGCCCGAAATCTTTTCACATTTTTCGCATTCCAACTTGCTTGGCATTTAAGTTCACAAAGCTTTATATTCAAGTAATCTGGATCCTCCATTTCTTCATCTCTGGAAGAAACTGGATCAATACCATTCTTAGCCAGTTAAAGCCTAGCCGTGCCATCAACATTGGCTTCATCAATTTTTGCGGCAGGGCAGGGCTAATTCCGTTTTTTCTTGGTTGCATCAAATGCTTTTGAAGTTGCACTTAACTTTGCGTTCAAACTTCTGTCTCCTGACTTCAAGCTTCTTTTAAACTATAAAGTGAAATACAAAGTATAGTATATTATTCACATAAATTCCATTCTCTTAAGGCACATGCATGCGAACTCAAATGCACACACACACACACGTAAAAATGCCTGAACCCACCAACTCTTTTCTTCTCCTTTAGAACCCATATGATATATTTTAGCTACGATCTTTGGAAGACTTTAAAGACCTCACATAAGAAGAAACACTTTATAAGACGAATATATCAATTTGCCAACAAAGGAAACCAAGATAAAGATAAGTGTAAGTTAATGTACAGGTTCATTTTATCATTACGAAAAAGAGTACCTTTCCATTTAAATACAAGCATCATCATATTCAAATTACCGTTACAAAATTTACAAAACCATACACTAAGACAGAAATGAATTCATATTCAATCTAGAAACCCAATTATCACCCTTAGACAATTTCATATGCAAGATATTTCGGAGGAATTTCTCGTTCCTTTCATCAGAGCACTTTGCCATGACGACTATAAAAATATCCTTACGGGTTTTTTGAGATCGAAGGCAAATAACTTAAACTAATGTTGTTCTATTTAATTGGATAGTAACTTTAAAAGTTATCGAGTATGATCTTTGAGCCTGCCAATCATTACTAAGATTGTCAGCGTTTGATACCCTCGATTCTTAGGGATACAATAAGGACAATTATTAGTTGCTTTATTTTTTCCATCTGTCTTTGTAGTTGTTCTTGTTGTTTGCTTAAATCTCTTTACAAAACCTGTCTTTCATTTTTTAGCTCCAATGGCATGAACATGAGAAATTTATTTTACACCATTAGCATTTGCTAACGCGTTTTTAGGGCTAGCATTTTTTAATACTACATCCTCTTGTAAATGCCCTAGAGATTTTTCCACATTCTCCTCATGGCAAGGTGTTGGTCCCTTCAGTTAACTAAGCTTAGTATTAAAGTCATTTGAATTTTACCTATCTTCATCTCTAGAAAAAATTGATTCAAAAACATTCTTAGAGAGTTCGGCTCCAGCCATGAAATCAATTTAGCTTGATCAATGTTTTACGCGGGGGAGGGCTAATGTTACTATTTCCTTGTATGGATCAAGGTGCTCATGCGTTTTCGCTTGCGCCTACGTTTGCGTTCGAGACTTCTTTCCCGACTTCAAGCTTTATTGAAACGAAAAAGTCAAACCAAAAAGTATATTATATTATTCATGTAAATTCCCTTACCTTAAGACACACGCAGAGACGCACGCATGCACGCATCCGCACAGAAACACACACTCACATACACATACACGCACTAACCCACCCACTAATTCTTCCCTCTTAGAACTCATACAAAATCTTCTAGCTGCAATCTTGAGAAGCCTTCTAAGACCACACATAAGAACAAAAAAACTTTACAAGTCGAATACATGAATTTTCTAACGAAGAAAACCAAGACAAAGATAGATGTAAGTTAATGTACGAGTTTTTTTTATTATTAACAAATGACTACCTTTCCCTTTAAATAAAACCATCATCATTATTGTATTTACGATTACAAAATTTAAAAAAACTATACAATAGAGATGGAAATGAAATCTCATTCTATCTACTGAGCCGTTTATCATCATTAGACCATTTCTTTTTCTTGGATTATATCGGAGAAATTTCTCGTAGCAGCGATCAACAATAGTGGGCTACCGAGCTCCAAAACTTATTTTCAATAGTCGCTTGGTTTCATCAAACCACTTTCCCTATATAATTATAAAAATATCCTTTGGGTGGTTTCAAGTCAAAGGTGAACAATTTATAGTTATTATAACTTTAGTGATTGGACAGATATTTTCAATGTTATCATGTACACTCAGTGCCTGCAAAATCATTGCTAAGAATGTCAGTATATTCATGCCCAAGATTCTTAGCAATACCAAAGCACAGTTGTTAGCGGCTTTAGTATTTTCATCCTCTGTTGCAGTTGTTGGTGTCGATTGCTCAAATCTACTATCTAAACATGTCTTTTTCCCTTTAGCTCCAGTGTCAAGAACATTAGGAAGTAAATTTACACCAATAGCATTTGCTAGCTTGGTCAGTGGGCTAGCTTGTTGTAATACGACACTTTCTTGTTAATGGCCCAGAAATCTTTTCACATTTTTCGCATTCCAACTTGCTTGGCATTTAAGTTCACAAAGCTTTATATTCAAGTAATCTGGATCCTCCATTTCTTCATCTCTGGAAGAAACTGGATCAATACCATTCTTAGCCAGTTAAAGCCTAGCCGTGCCATCAACATTGGCTTCATCAATTTTTGCGGCAGGGCAGGGCTAATTCCGTTTTTTCTTGGTTGCATCAAATGCTTTTGAAGTTGCACTTAACTTTGCGTTCAAACTTCTGTCTCCTGACTTCAAGCTTCTTTTAAACTATAAAGTGAAATACAAAGTATAGTATATTATTCACATAAATTCCATTCTCTTAAGGCACATGCATGCGAACTCAAATGCACACACACACACACGTAAAAATGCCTGAACCCGCCAACTCTTTTCTTCTCCTTTAGAACCCATATGATATATTTTAGCTACGATCTTTGGAAGACTTTAAAGACCTCACATAAGAAGAAACACTTTATAAGACGAATATATCAATTTGCCAACAAAGGAAACCAAGATAAAGATAAGTGTAAGTTAATGTACAGGTTCATTTTATCATTACGAAAAAGAGTACCTTTCCATTTAAATACAAGCATCATCATATTCAAATTACCGTTACAAAATTTACAAAACCATACACTAAGACAGAAATGAATTCATATTCAATCTAGAAACCCAATTATCACCCTTAGACAATTTCATATGCAAGATATTTCGGAGGAATTTCTCGTTCCTTTCATCGAGCACTTTGCCATGACGACTATAAAAAATATCCTTACAGTTTTTTGAGATCGAAGGCAAATAACTTAAACTAATGTTGTTCTATTTAATTGGATAGTAACTTTAAAAGTTATCGAGTATGATCTTTGAGCCTGCCAATCATTACTAAGATTGTCAGCGTTTGATACCCTCGATTCTTAGGGATACAATAAGGACAATTATTAGTTGCTTTATTTTTTCCATCTGTGCTGTAGTTGTTCTTGTTGTTTGCTTAAATCTCTTTACAAAACCTGTCTTTCATTTTTTTAGCTCCAATGGCATGAACATGAGAAATTTATTTTACACCATTAGCATTTGCTAACGCGTTTTTTAGGGCTAGCATTTTTTTAATACTACATCCTCTTGTAAATGCCCTAGAGATTTTTCCACATTCTCCTCATGGCAAGGTGTTGGTCCCTTCAGTTAACTAAGCTTAGTATTAAAGTCATTTGAATTTTACCTATCTTCATCTCTAGAAAAAATTGATTCAAAAACATTCTTAGAGAGTTCAGCTCCAGCCATGAAATCAATTTAGCTTGATCAATGTTTTCTGCAGGGGAGGGCTAATGTTACTATTTCCTTGTATGGATCAAGGTGCTCATGCGTTTTCGCTTGCGCCTACGTTTGCGTTCAGACTTCTTTCCTGACTTCAAGCTTTATTGAAACGAAAAAGTCAAACCAAAAGTATATTATATTATTCATGTAAATTCCCTTACCTTAAGACACACGCAGAGACGCACGCATGCACGCATCCGCACAGAAACACACACTCACATACACATACACGCACTAACCCACCCACTAATTCTTCCCTCTTAGAACTCATACAAAATCTTCTAGCTGCAATCTTGAGAAGCCTTCTAAGACCACACATAAGAACAAAAACTTTACAAGTCGAATACATGAATTTTCTAACGAAGAAAACCAAGACAAAGATAGATGTAAGTTAATGTACGAGTTTTTTTTATTATTAACAAATGACTACCTTTCCCTTTAAATAAAACCATCATCATTATTGTATTTACGATTACAAAATTTAAAAAACTATACAATAGAGATGGAAATGAAATCTCATTCTATCTACTGAGCCGTTTATCATCATTAGACCATTTCTTTTACTGGATTATATCGGAGAAATTTCTCGTAGCAGCGATCAACAATAGTGGGCTACCGAGCTCCAAAACTTATTTTCAATAGTCGCTTGGTTTCATCAAACCACTTTCCCTATATAATTATAAAAATATCCTTTGGGTGGTTTCAAGTCAAAGGTGAACAATTTATAGTTATTATAACTTTAGTGATTGGACAGATATTTTCAATGTTATCATGTACACTCAGTGCCTGCAAAATCATTGCTAAGAATGTCAGTATATTCATGCCCAAGATTCTTAGCAATACCAAAGCACAGTTGTTAGCGGCTTTAGTATTTTCATCCTCTGTTGCAGTTGTTGGTGTCGATTGCTCAAATCTACTATCTAAACATGTCTTTTTCCCTTTAGCTCCAGTGTCAAGAACATTAGGAAGTAAATTTACACCAATAGCATTTGCTAGCTTGGTCAGTGGGCTAGCTTGTTGTAATACGACACTTTCTTGTTAATGGCCCAGAAATCTTTTCACATTTTTCGCATTCCAACTTGCTTGGCATTTAAGTTCACAAAGCTTTATATTCAAGTAATCTGGATCCTCCATTTCTTCATCTCTGGAAGAAACTGGATCAATACCATTCTTAGCCAGTTAAAGCCTAGCCGTGCCATCAACATTGGCTTCATCAATTTTTGCGGCAGGGCAGGGCTAATTCCGTTTTTTCTTGGTTGCATCAAATGCTTTTGAAGTTGCACTTAACTTTGCGTTCAAACTTCTGTCTCCTGACTTCAAGCTTCTTTTAAACTATAAAGTGAAATACAAAGTATAGTATATTATTCACATAAATTCCATTCTCTTAAGGCACATGCATGCGAACTCAAATGCACACACACACACACGTAAAAATGCCTGAACCCACCAACTCTTTTCTTCTCCTTTAGAACCCATATGATATATTTTAGCTACGATCTTTGGAAGACTTTAAAGACCTCACATAAGAAGAAACACTTTATAAGACGAATATATCAATTTGCCAACAAAGGAAACCAAGATAAAGATAAGTGTAAGTTAATGTACAGGTTCATTTTATCATTACGAAAAAGAGTACCTTTCCATTTAAATACAAGCATCATCATATTCAAATTACCGTTACAAAATTTACAAAACCATACACTAAGACAGAAATGAATTCATATTCAATCTAGAAACCCAATTATCACCCTTAGACAATTTCATATGCAAGATATTTCGGAGGAATTTCTCGTTCCTTTCATCAGAGCACTTTGCCATGACGACTATAAAAATATCCTTACAGTTTTTTGAGATCGAAGGCAAATAACTTAAACTAATGTTGTTCTATTTAATTGGATAGTAACTTTAAAAGTTATCGAGTATGATCTTTGAGCCTGCCAATCATTACTAAGATTGTCAGCGTTTGATACCCTCGATTCTTAGGGATACAATAAGGACAATTATTAGTTGCTTTATTTTTTCCATCCTGTGCTGTAGTTGTTCTTGTTGTTTGCTTAAATCTCTTTACAAAACCTGTCTTTCATTTTTTAGCTCCAATGGCATGAACATGAGAAATTTATTTTACACCATTAGCATTTGCTAACGCGTTTTTAGGGCTAGCATTTTTTAATACTACATCCTCTTGTAAATGCCCTAGAGATTTTTCCACATTCTCCTCATGGCAAGGTGTTGGTCCCTTTCCAGTTAACTAAGCTTAGTATTAAAGTCATTTGAATTTTACCTATCTTCATCTCTAGAAAAAATTGATTCAAAAACATTCTTAGAGAGTTCAGCTCCAGCCATGAAATCAATTTAGCTTGATCAATGTTTTCTGCAGGGGAGGGCTAATGTTACTATTTCCTTGTATGGATCAAGGTGCTCATGCGTTTTCGCTTGCGCCTACGTTTGCGTTCAGACTTCTTTCCTGACTTCAAGCTTTATTGAAACGAAAAAGTCAAACCAAAAGTATATTATATTATTCATGTAAATTCCCTTACCTTAAGACACACGCGAGACGCACGCATGCACGCATCCGCACAGAAACACACACTCACATACACATACACGCACTAACCCACCCACTAATTCTTCCCTCTTAGAACTCATACAAAATCTTCTAGCTGCAATCTTGAGAAGCCTTCTAAGACCACACATAAGAACAAAAACTTTACAAGTCGAATACATGAATTTTCTAACGAAGAAAACCAAGACAAAGATAGATGTAAGTTAATGTACGAGTTTTTTTATTATTAACAAATGACTACCTTTCCCTTTAAATAAAACCATCATCATTATTGTATTTACGATTACAAAATTTAAAAAAACTATACAATAGAGATGGAAATGAAATCTCATTCTATCTACCGAGCCGTTTATCATCATTAGACCATTTCTTTTACTTGGATTATATCGGAGAAATTTCTCGTAGCAACTGATCAACAATAGTGGGCTACCGAGCTCCAAAACTTATTTTCAATAGTCGCTTGGTTTCATCAAACCACTTTCCCTATATAATTATAAAAATATCCTTTGGGTGGTTTCAAGTCAAAGGTGAACAATTTATAGTTATTATAACTTTAGTGATTGGACAGATATTTTCAATGTTATCATGTACACTCAGTGCCTGCAAAATCATTGCTAAGAATGTCAGTATATTCATGCCCAAGATTCTTAGCAATACCAAAGCACAGTTGTTAGCGGCTTTAGTATTTTCATCCTCTGTTGCAGTTGTTGGTGTCGATTGCTCAAATCTACTATCTAAACATGTCTTTTTCCCTTTAGCTCCAGTGTCAAGAACATTAGGAAGTAAATTTACACCAATAGCATTTGCTAGCTTGGTCAGTGGGCTAGTTTGTTGTAATACGACACTTTCTTGTTAATGGCCCAGAAATCTTTTCACATTTTTCGCATTCCAACTTGCTTGGCATTTAAGTTCACAAAGCTTTATATTCAAGTAATCTGGATCCTCCATTTCTTCATCTCTGGAAGAAACTGGATCAATACCATTCTTAGCCAGTTAAAGCCTAGCCGTGCCATCAACATTGGCTTCATCAATTTTTGCGGCAGGGCAGGGCTAATTCCGTTTTTTCTTGGTTGCATCAAATGCTTTTGAAGTTGCACTTAACTTTGCGTTCAAACTTCTGTCTCCTGACTTCAAGCTTCTTTTAAACTATAAAGTGAAATACAAAGTATAGTATATTATTCACATAAATTCCATTCTCTTAAGGCACATGCATGCGAACCCAAATGCACACACACACACACACGTAAAAATGCCTGAACCCACCAACACTTTTCTTCTCCTTTAGAACCCATATGATATATTTTAGCTACGATCTTTGGAAGACTTTAAAGACCTCACATAAGAAGAAACACTTTATAAGACGAATATATCAATTTGCCAACAAAGGAAACCAAGATAAAGATAAGTGTAAGTTAATGTACAGGTTCATTTTATCATTACGAAAAAGAGTACCTTTCCATTTAAATACAAGCATCATCATATTCAAATTACCGTTACAAAATTTACAAAACCATACACTAAGACAGAAATGAATTCATATTCAATCTAGAAACCCAATTATCACCCTTAGACAATTTCATATGCAAGATATTTCGGAGGAATTTCTCGTTCCTTTCATCAGAGCACTTTGCCATGACGACTATAAAAATATCCTTACAGTTTTTTGAGATCGAAGGCAAATAACTTAAACTAATGTTGTTCTATTTAATTGGATAGTAACTTTAAAAGTTATCGAGTATGATCTTTGAGCCTGCCAATCATTACTAAGATTGTCAGCGTTTGATACCCTCGATTCTTAGGGATACAATAAGGACAATTATTAGTTGCTTTATTTTTTCCATCCTGTGCTGTAGTTGTTCTTGTTGTTTGCTTAAATCTCTTTACAAAACCTGTCTTTCATTTTTTAGCTCCAATGGCATGAACATGAGAAATTTATTTTACACCATTAGCATTTGCTAACGCGTTTTTAGGGCTAGCATTTTTTAATACTACATCCTCTTGTAAATGCCCTAGAGATTTTTCCACATTCTCCTCATGGCAAGGTGTTGGTCCCTTCAGTTAACTAAGCTTAGTATTAAAGTCATTTGAATTTTACCTATCTTCATCTCTAGAAAAAATTGATTCAAAAACATTCTTAGAGAGTTCAGCTCCAGCCATGAAATCAATTTAGCTTGATCAATGTTTTCTGCAGGGGAGGGCTAATGTTACTATTTCCTTGTATGGATCAAGGTGCTCATGCGTTTTCGCTTGCGCCTACGTTTGCGTTCAGACTTCTTTCCTGACTTCAAGCTTTATTGAAACGAAAAAGTCAAACCAAAAGTATATTATATTATTCATGTAAATTCCCTTACCTTAAGACACACGCAGAGATGCACGCATGCACGCATCCGCACAGAAACACACACTCACATACACATACACGCACTAACCCACCCACTAATTCTTCCCTCTTAGAACTCATACAAAATCTTCTAGCTGCAACCTTGAGAAGCCTTCTAAGACCACACATAAGAACAAAAACTTTACAAGTCGAATACATGAATTTTCTAACGAAGAAAACCAAGACAAAGATAGATGTAAGTTAATGTACGAGTTTTTTTATTATTAACAAATGACTACCTTTCCCTTTAAATAAAACCATCATCATTATTGTATTTACGATTACAAAATTTAAAAAACTATACAATAGAGATGGAAATGAAATCTCATTCTATCTACCGAGCCGTTTATCATCATTAGACCATTTCTTTTTACTTGGATTATATCGGAGAAATTTCTCGTAGCAAGCGATCAACAATAGTGGGCTACCAGAGCTCCAAAACTTATTTTCAATAGTCGCTTGGTTTCATCAAACCACTTTTACCTATATAATTATAAAAATATCCTTTGGGTGGTTTTCAAGTCAAAGGTGAACAATTTATAGTTATTATAACTTTAGTGATTGGACAGATATTTTCAATGTTATCATGTACACTCAGTGCCTGCAAAATCATTGCTAAGAATGTCAGTATATTCATGCCCAAGATTCTTAGCAATACCAAAGGACAGTTTGTTAGCGGCTTTAGTATTTTCATCCTCTGTTGCAGTTGTTGGTGTCGATTGCTCAAATCTACTATCTAAACATGTCTTTTTCCCTTTAGCTCCAGTGTCAAGAACATTAGGAAGTAAATTTACACCAATAGCATTTGCTAGCTTGGTCAGTGGGCTAGCTTGTTGTAATACGACACTTTCTTGTTAATGGCCCAGAAATCTTTTCACATTTTTTCGCATTCCAACTTGCTTGGCATTTAAGTTCACAAAGCTTTATATTCAAGTAACTGGATCCTCCATTTCTTCATCTCCGGAAGAAACTGGATCAATACCATTCTTAGCCGCTAAAAGCCTAGCTGTGCCATCAACATTGGCTTCATCAATTTTTTGCGGCAGTGACGGGTAGCTAATTCCGTTTTTTTCTTGGTTGCATCAAATGCTTTTGAAGTTGCACTTAACTTTGCGTTCAAACTTCTGTCTCCTGACTTCAAGCTTCTTTTAAACTATAAAGTGAAATACAAAGTATAGTATATTATTCACATAAATTCCATTCTCTTAAGGCACATGCATGCGAACTCAAATGCACACACACACACACGTAAAATGCACTGAACCCACCAACTCTTTCTTCTCCTTTAGAACCCATATGATATATTTTAGCTACGATCTTTGGAAGACTTTAAAGACCTCACATAAGAAGAAACACTTTATAAGACGAATATATCAATTTGCCAACAAAGGAAACCAAGATAAAGATAAGTGTAAGTTAATGTACAGGTTCATTTTATCATTACGAAAAAGAGTACCTTTCCATTTAAATACAAGCATCATCATATTCAAATTACCGTTACAAAATTTACAAAACCATACACTAAGACAGAAATGAATTCATATTCAATCTAGAAACCCAATTATCACCCTTAGACAATTTCATATGCAAGATATTTCTGAGGAATTTCTCGCTCCTTTCATCGCGAGCACTTTGCCATGACGACTATAAAAATATCCTTACGCTTTTTTGAGATCGAAGGCAAATAACTTAAACTAATGTTGTTCTATTTAATTGGATATACTTTTAAAAGTTATCGAGCATGATCTTTGAGCTCGCTTAATCATTACTAAGATTGTCGCCGTTGCATACCCTCGATTCTTAGGGATACAATAAGTGACAAATTATTAGTTGGGCTTTATTTTTTCCATCCGTGCCGTAGTTGTTCTTGTTGTTTGCTTAAATCTCCTTTACAAAAACCTCGTC